>JAZKJV010002552.1:600000-1063813 GCA_037367405.1 Ottelia alismoides | reverse complement strand
TGCCGCGTGGTGCAATCAAAGGTCGCCACGTGGCCTACTCATATTATTCCGAAGAAAGACTTCGAAAAAGAGGATGAAAATGGTTGAATTTAAAAAAACTCAAAATATTAAAGTTGTAGATCTCTATGGGATCTACAAGTTTCTTGTTGACTAAAAACAAAAAAGAGGTCTAATGAAGGGAGAAAATACAAGAGTAAAAATACAAATAAGTACAATATACAATAGGGGCCCAAAACCCAAATTTCACATACGATCTCCGATTTTAATGAAATTTGTCTTGTTTTAAGATCTTTGAATGTATATAGCTTTAAAAGTGAGTAGACCTAAATCGGACAATGTATGAGAGTGATATACGCATTTTAAGGTTCTTATTCTCAAACTTGGATTTGGGTTTTATTGATTAATTTTACAAGTTAGTATTTTTTTGATATTTTTTACATAATTAGTGTTAATAAGATATACACAATAGAGTTGAATTTATTGCGTTTGGAGTTAGTATAAAATATATACAAATATGGTGATTGATATGTGATTTTTACAAGTGAATTGAGCTTCTTTATTAATGCAAATATGAATACTAAAATGCAGATATTATTTATGCATGCATGAATGCTAATTATGCAATATAAGTGGAAATATGCAGCTAATTACTCGGGAACAAAGCTTTATTTTCAACTTTTAGAGTGATGAATCACAGATTCATCAACCCACGCCAGACTTCAACCTATTAATATTACCTTCCACTTCCAGTGAGCGTTTGATCTGTGTTTTGGTCGTCTTCCTCCCCGAGATCGAGTTTTGTAGAGAGTTGTAGGTAAGCGCTACCATTCCCCACGATCAAGAGTGTGAGAGAAGCGTCGGTGGGACTTGATCCAACCACTCATAGTAGTTTGCAAGTGCAACTCTGAATCTCTACCATTCATAGGGAATCGAGGACGATATCCACTTCCTTTCTACCCGTAGGTAATATTAGGTAGCTTAGATTCATTTTGCATTTTTAATTCTGTCTTTTAATTCATATCTTCTCTTAAATTGCTTGATTACTGTCAATCTCTGATCCACAAGATTGGAGGGATTTCATTCATCTACAACCATTTCCGACCATGACAATACATTCACCGGACCCTTCTCCAGCTCTTCCATCATCTGCACATCCTTGGATCATTCCAGATCTGAGGCCTAGTCTCCTCTCTGACAATCTTCACCAAAGACCCCTGTTTGTCCATTGTTTCCAATGTTTTTGACCTAATTCTTCAGTCAGAAGTCTCTTCTTAGCATAGGCATTCTATTGCAGGGTCAACGAACGCAGCAACAACAACTGATTGAGGAGAGGAGGTTCGTTTGAAGCTTATGACCTTTAAAACTCCAGATCCTCGAGCAGGCACCTTGGATCTACAATTCCTCCATCACTCGACGTGGATAGTTAGCAGGGTCGTGCTTGGTTAGTTAGGGGAGAGATCTAGTGTGAAACAAGAGAGCTGCAGCCGGTTGACTTCAACAGGGAAGACTTGCTTCCCAGTTTTCTAGAAGACCTCACAGTCGCACGATCAAGAACGTGATGCCCAGTTTAGATCATGACCGTCCATTGAGCCCCAAAAGTCGATCGTGGATCTCCACTTCCAAATATGATTGATGCCATTTAGTTCAGATTCATTCTACACCATTGGATCAAAGCAGTAGCGCATCAGAGTCACCCTATGTTACACGTCATCTTAAGGGTACAATTGCATCTATATCCTTCTCTTTATTTTTTTTTAAATAAATCCTTGTGAGGACACATGTCATCTTATCTTTATCTGAACATTTGCATGCTTGCCCTTGGTATTTATTTAATTGCATTTAAGTCCTGCTTAACTGTGAGGCATGCGTATTACGTGAGTTTTTTAGGAAAATGCAATAAAATCATTGTATTTTTGTGTTATTTTCTAGGCCCTAAAACTATCTTATTTGGATTCATGTCCAATCCAATGATGTGCATGTGTCCATGCATGTTTTTTGTTGGGATTTTGCATATTTCACCCTGCAACTTTATTATTTCTTATCATTCAATCTGTTATGTTTAAATAATTGCATTTAGGATCTTGATATACATATGTTTTTCATCATTAAAATCATATAAAAAATATAAAACACCTTGGAAAATTCCACAAAAATTCATATAAGTTTGGGTTACATTCTCTTGCATCCATAAATTGCATTTTGCATTTTCATTATTTTATTATTTATAGAATTCAAAACATCATAAAACTCCTTATTTGCATATAAAATTCAATAAAAATATAAAAATTGTATGAAATAATATAGAAAAATTTGTGTATGCTTCTTTTGATTTATTTTAATTTCTATGCAATTTTGGCTTTTTAATTCTTCATAAGAACCATAATAAGCACAAAACTCTTAAAATATTAAAAATTCATGGATATTCAATTAAAATTACTGAAAATCAGAAAATGGTATAAAAAATATCTTTGATTCTGTGTATATTTCACACATTTTTGACCTTATTTGTTATTTTCAAAATACAAAAACATTTAGTTGTTTTCTATTTGTTTTATTCCATGTTTTTACTTTATTTAAAGGCTTTAAAAATGTGGAAAAAATCTAGAAAAAATTACTAAAATATTAAAAATTTATCAAAAACTCTAAAATATTTTAGTTTAATTTTCTTGTTATTTTTGATATAATTGAAAAATACAAAAGAGTGGTAGAGGGTCTGTTTAATTTTTCTTTAATTATTCCAGTTTTTAAAATTAATAAAAAAACTTTTCCAAAAATAAAAATAAAAATCAGATAAATAAATAAAAATTTAATATTTATATTCATAAAAAAATACAAAATTCAAAAACACAAAAATCGAGCATAGTGTGTATAGAAATTCCTTCATTCTTTTATTGATTCTTCCATTGTATAGAATAACCCTCAAGATTTTAGTAGCCTCCCTAAGTTCGATCTTGTTAGCTATACATGTAAATTAAATAGCAATGTTCTCTTGCTACATTTTCATTATTGATTTTTTCTTGATATTTAAATAAATTTTTTGTTGAGGGATTTTTAGGGTTGCAACGACACTTTGTATTAATTTCAATATTTAGAACCATGTTTCCCTACTCAACAAAATGGTGGCGTTGCTAGGGAGGCATGGCACGTTAGATTTTCCTTTTGACCTACAATTCTTGGTTGTTTATACCTGTTTTTCTTTCTCTTATTTTTGTCTATATTTTCATCCATTCATCTCATTGCTCCTATTCACTGTATTTATTTCCACTATTTTTGCTCATATTTATAAAACTGTGTCTCTTACATTATCTTGTATTTCCTCTTTCTTGCGAGGGTCTGACGATAGAGGATGGAATTCTTAGGACTGCCGACATACCCTAGCGAAGTAGAGGCGGCTTAATTCTTCACCGAGCTGCAGGAGAGCGTAGAAGGAGGAGAAGAAGATTTAGAGGAGACCAATTCTTTGGAGTATTTGACATAGATAGATCTTAGCATTTTATTCATTCAAAACTCTTGTAAAAGGAAACTATATACTTTGTGTATGGGGTATGTTTTGCTAAGTGCCGGTGCACTTGAGGGACCTCACCAATTTTATTTTCGTCACCTTATTTTTCTTTGTTTCACGTGGTTTTATGTACTTGAGCCCTTGGTTATATGCTTTATTAACTTGCTTGAGCCAGGTAAACTAATAAGGTCCAAAGCCCTAAATAAGAATTTCTGAACATATAGATTATAACGCAATTTGCACTTAGTCAAATTATCATGTTGTTGCCTGCTAATAGAAGTTATTGCTAGGACAATTCTCGTGCAATATATAGGTTAGTTTACTTTATGTATTTAAATTCTACACAGATCATCCTGCATGTAGAGTGCTGGCGACAAGGTATGCATCTCTTATCCCCTGCATGCATCACTGAATTTCATTGCGCATTGGCATTTCGACTTCCTCCCTTGTTTTCACTCACATAATCTAAAAAAGAAATTGGCAATTCGGTAGTCGATTCATTGAAAAAAAACAAAAAAGCGATAACTTTATAAAAATGAGTCTAATAAAGAAAATTTGACCCTAGAACTAAACGTAAGGACAATCATAATTGTTTTGAAAAGATTAACCCCCTCATTGTTTGAATTTACTTGCAGAGTGATTGAGAGACAAACACTAGGATAGAGTCAAGCTATGGATTTTCATTTAGACTATTGATTCTAAAAAAATAATTAGCTACTTCTTAGTGAAGGAACACAACTAGCCATTTCCGGTATGTACTTCCCTTAGCAGAGTGGGGGGTTCAAAGGACACACTGTAAGGCACCATCATTACATAATACGGGTAGTCATTTTACGGTCTGCACTACACCCATATTGGATGAATGTGGATGCAACTAGTCGTAAGAATTCGAGCCAGTTTTTAGGAAAACCTCCGGCACCGAAGATATCGCTAACTCTTGTACAAGATTGCATTTATCACCAATTAAAATTGGAAAGATAAAAGACCGATCTCTTACGGTTTCTACTTGTGTCAGTTGGTGAACTGGGGTTTGTTTTGTGTTCGATTGCTAATGTTAGAGATCTTTTCGCACTCTTCGCACCTTCTACTCATTCTCTTCTTGTTTGACTTTCGTGTTCTTGCATCTCATCTCTTTGTATCGAAGATGTCGATTTTGAGCATTTCTAGTTCGGACATTGCAGATTCATTCCTCACTCCAAACCCATGGTTTTCTACTCAAGGAGACTCACTTCCAGAGTATTCCACTTTCTCCACTTTACCTTTCACATCATCATTCGATCCATTGTTCAAGATGGACTCTAGTATTGAACTATCATTTGGGACTCTGTCATTCCTGAAGGCTAATCCAGTACAGTTTACACTTGTAGAAATCGAGACAGTGTACTTAATGCCACCTAAGGGAAAAGATGCCATGGCTAAGAAGACTGAGATCAATAGTACCATGATGGCCTCCATTCAATCCATTCAAGCTTAGTTGAGAGAACATGCTAACATTCAAGATGGATTGAGAGATATTATTCTCGAGCTAAGGCAAGACAAGAAGGAGGAGGATAGAAACCATGGAGGAGGTGGGAATGAGGGAGAGGAGCCTGTAGAGCAGGTGACTAAGCTCTCACTTAGATAATCTATAATCAAGAGCAGGACAGACAAATACATGGATTCAAATTCCTATGATTCATGGGCATTTCAACCTTAAGCCCACTATTTTACCTTTACTCCCCATATTCCATGGAAATATCAATGAGTATGTACACCTCCAACAATTTGATCGCATATGTAGCACGATCCATTACCCTAACATCCCGTTAGAGGTAGTGAAGATGACGACATTTCCATTCAGCTTGATGGACAAGGCCCTATATTGGGTAAATCATTTAGGAAAAGTTGTCACTACATGGGAAGAGTTGAGGTATGCTTTTCTAAGCAAATATAACACACTTGGATGCCTCAACCAAATGTGATCATTGATAGCAAACTTCTCCCAAATGTCCCATAAGCCTATTCATGAGGCATGGGAAAGATTCAAAGATTTAACAAAGAAGTTCCCCCATCATGATATTCCAAACACAAGCCTTGTGCAAAACTTCTATAGGGGTTTGAGAAGTTCGTAGATGTCGCTTGTGGGGGTAGTCATTTCAACAAGGATGAGGATGTCCTATATCATAATTTTGAGGAGATGGCAGAGAGCTCTACAACTCTTTCTTCTTCACGTGCATTCCAGAAGCATCTCGTTCATTCTTCTTCATCAGCACCCCATAAGTCTATCAACATGACGACATCATATGAAGTGGATAGGGTGGATAGTTCTGATCTGACCATCATAGGAAATCACCTATCCAAAGTAGATATAATAGAAAAATGATCCAATGAGTTGGAGAAGCTCCAAGTGATCGAACAGAGGACAAAGATCCTGGATAAGTTGGATGAGATAATGAAGCATCTGGAGCTTCTTGTGAGTACGATCAGTGCATGCTAGCATGCAAGTACAATAGCTAACACTTTTGTCCAGGAGCAAACTTCTTCTACTTCCACCCAGTAGAGTACCAGAGGACCATCCACAGTTTAGCACCTTTATCACGTGCAAACTCTTGACCAGGTCCCGCAACATTCATAGTAGATTGTATCGTAAGAGCAAGAAGGTTCATACATTCCTGAGCAGCACTCTCCACCTCTGCTTATCATTAAGGAGGTGAACGGCCTGTGGTTCGATCAAGAGAGCAACCAGCCCCGTCTGTCAGGGCAAGGTCAGTTAGGTTCCCAACAGGGTCAGAGACCCACCCATAATTTTCAGGGGGTAGACCCCAATAGTACTAGCACCAGCAGTTCCAGATTCACTACTAGTCTCAGCGATAGCCAATCATTGAGCATTTCGAGGCATCTTTGGTGAATCCAACACTTGATCAGTTAGAACTGTTGATGAAGAACATGAATGACCTTAATCAGAGGCTTGATGACCTGACACTACCAAGACAATGATCCTAGCACTGGCCGAAGCCAATCCCAACAACTTCAGAGGGAAGGAGCATGTAGCCCATTATTCACCCACACCTGAGATAGATATGGCCCTTGATTTTACATGTTTATGTGATGCCATTCATCTCAGGAACGACAGGAGATTGCAACCGCCTTCACAGTCGTTGGGAACGGGAGATCAAGTCAGTAAGAGAGCTTTACCTTACGCATCATCTTCTTAACCATTAGTGCAGAGAACCAGTGTAGCAGCACTCGAGCATGGAGTTTCACCATCTTCTTCTTCACCATCACCACCTTCATATTCACCAGTCATATGCAGTTCACCATTAACAAAGTAGAACACATCATTCGCGGATTCTTCTTCTACAACAGCAGCAACAATGCATCTTATTTTTTATTTTTTTGTCATCTACCCTATTTTGAATAACACTGTACAAACCGATTCTGGTTGTCCTATTGTACATGAGGATTCTATTTTGAATAGTCAAAATAAACATTGGAATTTTTCTTTTAATTTTATGCTATTTCCTTTTGTATTGAATAAAACAAGAAAATACAAATTTAAAATAGCCCTATCTGATTCTGGAGTGGTAGAGATCCTATAGAACATCTTTTTAGAGATGCCACTCCTTAAGGCCATGGAGTACATACTAATAGTGAAAAAGGGAATGAAAGAAGCATGTACTCAAAAGCATTAAATCAAGTAGAACAGACGAAAAAAGACAGAGAAACTCATCTTGACCATTGCCACAATTGATACCATCAGCAACCTCCCACTCAAAAATAAAGATATGAGAGCACCTCACATCCGTTGTACTATTTTTTATCAAGAATTTGATCGCACTCTTTCCGATGGAAGTTCTTCCATTAATCTTATGCCATCCTCTCTACTCACTGAGTTTAGCTTAGGACCTCTTAGATCGATCATAATGATCCTTCAGTTTGTTGATAGATCGATCAAGAGGATGAGGGGCATTTTAGAGGACATTATTGTAATGGTGCAGGGAATGAAATTTCCTGTAGATTTTGTAGTCATGGATATGGATACACCTGCACCATTACTCCATACCCCAATCATACTAGGTCGACCACTCCTCCGAATGACCAAAGCGATAGTTGATTACGATACTGGAGAGATCATTTTTTACTCTCGTAGTGACTAGGTGAAAATCGATAAGATCCATGATCTTAGGTCATCACTGCCACTAGCAGCAACAGATGAGATAGAACCAGTTAACTAGATTCTGAGGACTGTGATTTTCTTACCAAGTTTAGAGAGACAGAACTTTTTACTATTTCACGGATACCCAGGAGTTCCTTTCCTGGAAGGAACTTTTGGAAAGCACTATCGAAATTAGCTTCCTTGTTGATCCGTCTGAGTTGTTTGTTGATGGACAGTTTGAGCTGATTTCTAACTATCAGTTTGAGAGATTGTAGGTACATTCTAATATTCCTTTGACACAACATTCTGAGATTTTTGTTTATATACCTCTCGCTGAGATATCTGAGCCACTTGGAATTTCTGAGATATGCACTAATGAGAGACATATTTCTGAGTGAGATATCATAGGTCTTTATTGTTGAGGATTCTGAACAGCTTGATGAACCATCCCTTTCTAAGCATATATCCTTCATTGCAGATCTTTCTGAGATTTTACTTGTTGAGTCGATAGTAGCCACAGTGGATAGTCCACAGAGTATAGATGATAAACCTTCTACCAGTGTAGTTACAGTAGTCATCATAGAGGCGATTCAGATTTCACCTGAGCACAATGCTTTACCATCAACATTGAAGTATGCCTTCCTTGCAGGTCCCCCCAAATGTTTCCGATCTTCCTCAGTTCGCAGTTGACCAATGAATAAGAATCTCATGTGCTAGAGGTTCTTGAGAGAAATCGCAAGGCCGTTGGATGGAATATTTCGGATCTCTGTGGGATTAGTCCATCTTTGTGCTCGCATCATATCTACTTAGAGGATGACTTGAAACCATCCCCTGACTGTCATCTCATCTTAATCCGAACCTAAGTGAGGTTGTAATGAAAGAGATCAGGAAATGATGTGAAGCTGGCTTTATTTATCTAATTTCATATACCAAGTGGGTCAGTCCTTTCCATGTGGTCTCGAAGAAATCCAGGATTACTATCGTGAAGAATGACTGTGGTCAGGAGATTCTGACATATGTACCTTCTTCATGGCATGACTATATAGATTAGCGATGCTTGAATTCAGCTACCAAGAATGATCACTTTCCACTACACTTTATTTATCAGATTATTGAGAGGTTGGCAGGGAAGGAGTTCTTTTGTTTCTTGGAAGGGTACTTGAGGTATAGTAAGCTTGCTATCGCTCCTAATGATCAGGAGAAAACTACTTTCACTTGTCCATTTGTCACCTACACCTTTAAGACGGATGCCCTTTGGATTGTGTAACGCCCGTACTACATTGCAAAAGTGTATGTTGGCGATTTTTTCTGACATGGTGTGTAGTAATCTAGAGGTCTTCATGGACGATTTCTCAGTCTACGGGGATAGTTTTGACACATGTCTTCTCATTTAGAACCACTCCTTCAAGGTTGATACGAGGAAAACCTAGTGCTCTCTTTGGATAAGAGTCACTTTATGATGACTAATGGGATTGTATTGGGCCATATCATCTCCAAACATGGTATGGAGGTTGACCGACTAAGATCGATGTAATATCCAAGCTAGAGGCCCCACATAATTTGAAGTCGTTGAGGTCATTTCTAGGACACGTTGGATTCTATAGGTGATTCATTAAGGGCATCAACAAGATAGTCAGACCTTTGACTGAGCTTCTATGCAAGGAGAGTGAGTTTATTGTGGATGAGAAAGTCCTCCTTGCATTCCATCACATGAAAGATATGGTAATTAGTGCTCCTATCCTACATCCACCTGATTGGTCTCTCCCTTTTGAGATCTTGACGGGCGCGTCATATTTTACACTTGGAGATATTTTAGGGTAGAGATGGGATGCCGTACCATTTGCTATACCTATACTAGCAAGACTCTAGATGAGGCATAGCATAATTATACAGTCATTGAGAAGGAGATGTTAGCAGTTGTGTTTGGGTTAGAGAAGTTTAGATCTTACCTCCTTAGTATGCATGTTATTGTGTACACGGATCACACTGCCATACGGTACTTACAGACAAAGAAGGATGTCAAACCATGACTTATCAGATGGATCCTTCTTCTCTAGTAGTTTGATTTAGAGATTCAAGATAAACCTGGAGTGAAAAATGTTGTGGCAGATCACCTTTCTTGCATTACAGATGCATAGACTTTTGAGCAGAGTATGATCCCAATTTCTAAGACCTTTCCAGATGAGACCATTTTGTCTGTGGAGTCACTCACATGGTATGCTGATATTGTGAACTATCTTGTATCCATGAAAGTTACACAAGATTGGTCGAAGCAAAAGGTAGACATATTTCTGTCTAAGATACATTTTTACCAATGGAAGGATCCGTACCTGTTTCGTGTGTCTGCGGATTGTATCTGCAGAAGGTGCATTCCTCTGGAGGAATAGACTAATGTACTTGAGCACTATCACAAATTAGAGTATGGTGGACATCATTCGGGGAAACGCACGGCATCAAAGATTTTACATAGCGACCTATGGTGGCCAACATTATTTAAAGATGTTATAGAGTATGTTCGAGGTTGTGCTTATTGTCAGAAGATGGGAGGAACTGTTGGTTCCAAATATACCACGCCTCTGAGATATATACAGATTTCAAATGTTTTTTATCCTTGGGGCATAGACTTCATGGTTCCATTTCCTGTCAGTCGGGGATTTCAGTACATCATGCTTGCTGTGGATTTTGTTAGTCAATGGGTGGAGGCTATCCCCACCTGAGCTGCTGATAGTCGTACAGTGTGTTCTTTCCTCAAGGACCATATTATTATGCGGCTCGGGATTCACAAGATACTCATTTCAGATGGCAGAAGACATTTCATTAATAGATAAGTCAAGAAGCTTGTGAAGGAGTACACTATTAAGCAATATCAGTGTCTCCTTACCACCCATAGATTAATGGCTTGGCTGAGATTTAAAATATGGAGATCAAGATTATTTTGCAAAAACATGTACGTTTATATAAGAATAACTAGTTCCAAATGCTTGACTCAGTTCTATGGGCTTATCAGATGGTGTACAAGTCTCCATTGGGTATGTCTCCCTACAGATTAGTGTATGGAAAACCTTGCCACCTTCCAGTTGAATTCATTAACAAATCTTTATGGGCACTCCGTATATGCAATCTTGATTATGAGAAAGTAGGAAGGAGCAGGAAGTTAGATCTAAATCAACTACTGGAATTCCGAGATTTTGCATACAACAACTCACTTATGTATAAGGAGAAAGTCAAGCGTTGGCATGATAGACGCATTAGAAGGAAGACTTTCTCCCCTGATCAAAAAGTTTGGTTGTTTGATGCTAAGTTGAAGTTTTTTTCAGGCAAATTGAAAAGCAAATGATCAGGATCGTTCATTGTGAGAGTTGTGGGTGACAATGGTCATAGTGTCATAAGTGGGTTGTCGTCTGATGCACAACCATTTGTTGTGAATGGAAAATTGCAGAAGCCATATCTAGATCATGATACATTCCTATCTGTGGTTGATTCTATATCTGTAGTATCATACGATGACTTTTTTACATCTTCTGTGTCTGATACATGAGCTGATTTTCTCTTGTATATATCCTTTCATTTTATTCTTTCTTCTTCCATTTTTACTTTTCACCTCTTTTCTCACTCTGTGTGTGTGCTATATTTAGGATGTACATTATCCTAAATATACGGGAGGTGAATGATTTGAGTTGTTCATATTCGTCATATTTCGTCACTCATGTTATTGCTTTTACTTAGGGATCCTTTACCCTAAGTATAGGGGGAGTGATTTTGTTCATACCATCTTTTTCATGTTTTTATTTTCTTTTCTTTCTTCTGATCTCTCGCTTGTCCTTCAACTTGTTGATATTCTTTTTCTATACTTATGGATATTTTACCCTAAGTAAAGGGGAGGATGAGTCGAGTTGTTGAGTTTGTTCATTCTCTTCCTCGATGTTCCCCATTTGTACAGTCTTATATTCTTAGGATTATTTGATCCCAAATATAGTGGGGATGACCGACTTATATTCTTTGATTTTTTTTCTTTAAGTCGTTTTTGTATAGGATTCTTTTCACTTTTCTATACTTAGCACAAGTTATGTCTTCGTTTGTAGCTCTTTGATCACTATGAGGACATAGTTTGAGCTATGTTTAGGGGGTGTCATATATATTCTATATATACTTCAACCATAACTTGTACTTTTATTAATAATATAGCTATAAAAATTTGTTATTTGTAAAATATTTATAAAATTATTTTATCTATG
This sequence comes from Ottelia alismoides, assembly GCA_037367405.1. Lineage (NCBI taxonomy): Eukaryota > Viridiplantae > Streptophyta > Magnoliopsida > Alismatales > Hydrocharitaceae > Ottelia > Ottelia alismoides. The sequence continues at coordinate 1,051,941 of JAZKJV010002552.1, read as the reverse complement.
AAAACTAGGTATATTGTACAAAATGTTTGTAAAATTATTTTTTCACGAGGGATATAAATTATGGGATGTATATATATTTGTAAAATCCATGTGTGCATAAAACCCTTAATCATTTATCCTCTTGTAAATAAAATTATTTATTGTATATAAAACTCTTTTATGAAACTTGTATATTAAACTTGTATTTAAAATTTGTGTATAAAATCCTCTCTTAAAATCTTGTATAAAATTTGTATAATCCATGTATATACTGTACATATTAGGTTTACTAAGCTTTTTCTTTCTTTCGAAAAATACTTAAATAACATAAAAATTTGCAAAACCCTTTGAGAACTTTTTCAAAAAGATTTCCCTTTTTCTTTCTTCCAAAAAAAGTTTGTTTTGCATATACTTCTTGTATTTTCATGTGCATTTTTCAGAATGGTATTGCCATTTAAACTTGTCTGGAATAAAATTGAAGAATGGAGCTTGGTTATGACTATACTCCACTTAATTTTAGAGGAACCTTATAGGAACTGGAGTTGAGACTTTTCAGGTCCTAGCAACTTAATTCTTTGAATCCACAAGACTATGTTCACATGTCATCCTGATTGGTCTAAGTGGAATATTTCACGGCACATATGATTCTTCTAGACAATGGCATAACTTGGACAAGCACTCTACATGTAGCGCTTCATGGATGAGGTGGTGAGGGGCAGAATCCTTTAGCTTGGGGTAGCACACATGTATGTAACTAGTGGAAACATCTATCTTCCTCTAGGGAGGGTAGTGCATCTCAACCTGGTCTAGTAGCATTGAGGTCTAACGACGGTATGATGTGGGGTTGCAATAATGCCTCAAAAGAGGGATAGTGTATTGGTTTAAGAAGGAAACCTCCTTATATACATGCTACACCTTTGTATATATTCAAAAAAATGCAAAATCATAAACTTCAAAAAAATGGACATGCCTGATTGAAAATAAAATGCCTGCTGGAGTGTAAATAGTCAATAAGCAAGGATGAGCTTCAAAGTCAGATTCTTGTGAGCTTGCAGCTGGATGACTTGGCTACAGTGGTCATGCATCCAAGGATAGGTAGCTATGTTTTCTACTGTCCATTCTTATCCTTATTTCCTATTCTTGAGTTGGTTGCACTTGAACTTAGAAGGGAATATCCCTGCTTCTCGAGGAAAGAGTTGCTAGACTGGGGGACTAGAGTTACCTTATTGAGGGTGGTTGTTTCTTGGTCACTTTTGAGGTGGGAGCTATATTTCACTTACATTGTACAAGTAAAGATTCATAGTCATAAGAATTTGCGTATATATAGTTGTTCTGATCTGATTGTTGACGTGACTTGAAAAGGAGTCTTGTGGAACTTGAGGGTTGTTAGGTTTTAAATCCATTTCCCAATAAGATTTCGCCACTCTAATAGTTCAAAGGTCTGACCGAGCTCCATACTACAATTTTATGAAGATAAGTTTAATACTCAATATTGTTCTAAGTTCTTTATTTTCCTTTATTCTTTTTTTCTCTTTTTACTCAATATTCTTTCACATAAGCATTTGTTAAGGGAATAGTAAAGATAAAGCATGGGAGGATGATGAATCTGCATTTTATCATCTTTATTCATTAATTTTAGCTTAAAATACCTTATAAAACACCTGTAAATATCACTAATTTTATTGTTTTACTAACTCTAATTACTGTTTAAATATTGTATATTTATCACTATTTTAACCTAAATAAATAAATAAAGGGAAAATAAAGAAAATAAGAGATTATGTATATGCAATAGATACATGCTGAATCAGACCTCGAGAGAAGGTCAAAATGTGACATGATCGACAAGGAATAAAGTAGGGGGATACAAGGCCTAATTACTATAAAATCCATAAAATATATTGATCACTTGTACATTATTGTCTATATCACACTCCTTCATTAATTTATTCATTACCAAATCTATTGTAAATAACTATTATTTCTTCTTGAAATTTGTGAATAAAATCCTCTTGTAAATAATAAAAATAATTTCAATAAAAACTTGTGTATATTGTGTAAATTGCATCACTCTCCAAAAGCCACAAAGTACAAACTTTCAAGATCAATATCTTCTCCACCTAAAGTCCAAATTCATCAAACTCACTTTCACTGTACTCCAAATTAATTTGTTTTAAAATGAAGGTGATTTCATAAAAATCTGAATGAAGATGTGAAATGTGGTCAATTGGGGTAATTTTGTATAATATACCTATATGCACTATGTATATTATTTAATTATTTATTTTTCTGCACATTTGTAAATATTTTATTTTTAACTAATTGAAAATATTGTATTTAACTTTTATAAAATACAAATAAAAATCATGAAATCAAAAATCAACAAAAACAAAATCATGTATATATTGTATATGTATCACCATGTATATATTGTACTTATACTTATTTAATTGACCTAATAAATTTATTCTTAAAAATCAAATAAAAATACCATTAAAACCTTTGTAAAATATTGTAAAAAAATAAAATATTAAATTGTATATATATTAGTATAAATATTTAATTAAAAATAATAACACCTTGTATTTATTTGAACCCTTTATATACATTATTTAATTAATTAAAAACCACTAAAATTAATTTTAATTTATTCTTAACATTTGTTATCTACATTATGTAAATAAATAAAATCATTTTTATTTTAAATTCTTATATTTAGTAATTATTTGCTATCTTGTCCTTTTCCTTATTTTGTCCGCATCTTCGGTGCGCTCTTATTGGCTAAACCCTGGTCTGTTGACCAAGGTCAACTCCACAATCTCCACCACCTGTCCGCTCATCTTGCGTCTACCGTTACTTCGCATGTTTTCCCATGTGCCCTAATCACTAACCGTTCCCATTTCCTTCTCTGGTTGTTTCGCCCATTCAATCCTCTCTCTTACTAGCCTAACCATTCCACCAACCTCACCTCGATGATTGCCCATTTTGAATTCAAACCCATGCCTAACATCAACCTATTAATATTACGCTTCCACCTCTAGTGAGCATTTAATCAATCTTTTGATCGTCTTCCTCCCTGAGATTGAGTTTTGTAGAGAATTGTAGGTGACAACTTCCATTCCTCACGATCAGGAGTGTGAGAGAAGTGTCTATAGGACGTGATCCAAACACTCAATGTAGTTCGCTGGTACAGTTCGGACTCTCTGCCATTCGTAGCGAATTGAGGATGATATCCACTTCCTTTCCACCCATAGGTAACATTAGGTAGCTTATATTTCATTTTACACTTTTAATTATGCCTTTTAATTCATGTCTTCTCTTAAATCGCTCGATCACCTTCAACCTCCAATCCACAAGATCGGATGCATTTCGTTCGTCTACAACCATTCCTTACCACGACAATGCATTCACACGACCCTTCTCCAGCTCTTCCATCATCTGCACATCCTTGGATCATTCCAGATCCGAGGCGTGGTCTCCTCTCTGACCATCTTTGCCAGAGACCCCCATCCATCCACCATTTCCCATGTTCTTGACCTAATTCTTAGGATGAAAGCTTCTTCTAAGCATATTCTTTCTATTGCAGGGTCAATGAACGCAACAGCAACAACTGATTGATGAGAGGAGGTTCACCTGAATCGTCCGACCTTTCAACCTCCAGATCCTGGAGCGGGCATCTTGGATCTACAATTCCCCCATCACTCGACGTAGATAATTAGCAGTAACAAGCTTTGAAAGTCAGGAGAGAGATCTGGCACAAAACAAGAGAGCTGCAACCAATTGAACTTCGTTGGGGAAGATTTGTTTCCTAATTCTGTCAAAAGACCTTGCAGCCGCATGATCAACAACGCAGTTCTTATTTAGATCCTGATTGTCCATTGAGCCCCAAAAGTCGAGTGTGTATCCCCACTTCCAGATCTGATCAATGCCCTTCAGTTTAGATTCACTCTACATCGTTGGATCAGAGCAGCAACGCATCAGAGTCACCCAAAGTTCCATGTCATCTTAAGGGTACAATTGCATCTATGTCCTTGTCTTTATTTTATTTTAAAATAAGACTCTGCGAGGACACATGTCGTTTTATCTTTATCTGAACATTTGTACGCTTGCCCTTTATATTTATTTTAATTGCATTTAAGTCCTGTTTAAATTGTGAGGAATGTGTACCACGTGAGTTTTGGAACAATTGTAATAAAAACATCATATTTTTGTGTTATTTTCTAGGCCCTAAAACTGTCTTATTTTCATTCGTGTCCAATCCAGTGAGGAGCATGTCCTGTACGCATGTTTTGTTATGATGTTTGCACATTTCACCTCGTAAATTTATTATTTACTATCATTTAATCTACTAATTTTAAATAATTGCATTTAGGCCCTTGTTCATCTACATACATTTTTCATCTTTAAAATTAAATAAAAAATATCAAAACACTTAGAAAATTCCACAAAATTTCACATAAGTGCATGTTACATTCATCTTGCATCCATAAATCGCATTTTGCATTTTCATTATTTTTATTATTTATTAAAATTCAAAAACCTCATAAAAACTCCCTCTTTATATTTAAAAATCAATAAAAAAAATGTAAAAATTTCAATGAAAAATTCTAAAAAAAGCTATGTGCTTTTTTATTTATTTTAATATGTGTGCAATTTTGGCATTTTAATTCTTCATAAAAACCATTAAAACCACAAAACTCTTAAAAAAATAAAAATTCACGGAGATTCTCTTAAAAATACAAAAAAACAAATTAACTTTTTGGAAAATATTTTAAAAAAATATCTTTTCCCTATTTATGTTTCACCCATTTTTGACTTTGTTTGTTATTTTAAAATTATAGAATACATCCTGTTTGTTTTTTATTTGTTTTATTCCCTATTTTTGATTTATTTAAAGGCTTTAAAAATTGTGGAAAATTTGGAAAACTTTCAAAAACATTAAAAATATATCATAAATAAAAAAAATATTATTTAATTTTCTATCTATTTTTATCAGAATTAAAAAAATACAAAAAAGGGTGGTAGAGAGTGTGTTTATTTTTTCTTTAATCATTCCAAATTTAAAAAAAATAAAAAAACATTTGCAAAATAAAAAATAAAAATGAGAAAAACAAAAAAATATAAAATTAAACTTCATAAAAATTACAAAATCAAAAACACAAAAATCGAGCATAGTGTGCATAGAAATTCCTTCATTCTTTCATTGATTCTTCATTGTATAGAATAACTCTTGGGATTTTTGTTGCCTCGCTGAGTTCGATCATGTTAGCTATACATGTAAATTAAATAGCAATATTATCTTGCTAGATTTTCTTTATTGATTTTTGCTTGATAATTAAATATAACTTTTGTTTAGGGATTTTTAGGATTGCAACGACACTGCGTACTAATTTCAATATTTAAGACTCTGATTTCCCTACTCAACACTATCCCAAAATATAACACCTTGCCAATGTATGATCTCCATCATATTTTTCTTTGAACTTTATTTCATCCAATGTTTGAGTGTTTGTGTGCTTGTTCTTTAAGAGCATAAAAGAATTGTGATCTACTAAACGGAAAAGATACAAATTTCAGATCCAATCCGAATAATTTGACCTAGTCAACTGGTTGACCTCCATAAGCATGTTGAGTGGGTTCATCGATTTCATGTTTGAAATTAAAATGCACTGTATTATAACATATAAATAATTATATATTCAAATTAAAATATTTGATTACATATTTTAATCAATAGTATTGTCTTTTCAACTTTAAAAGTCCATTCCCCTATTAAACTTTCAAAGCAAGAGATATACTTACCTCTATATCTCTAGCGAGATCTGAGATCTCCTTTTTACCCTTATTACAACTGAATAATATGAGAAATTGTAACTTGGATAAAAAGAAGCATGAATTCATTCTACCTTCTAAGTTCAACGTGCATTTCCCAATTCATTTACCCTGGCCTACTACCTCTAAGGCAATGTTGACCCATTGTTAATTGAATCAACAATCACTAGGAATAGAACTCGCTTTGTACAATCCAATATCGCCCGAATAAATGAGGAACCGATATTGGAATCATTATGCATACGTCCTTACTCTTTCGAAAAGCATAGAGCATGTTCCATGTACACATGCATGTAGGAGTTGTCACTTCGTACATGTGTTTCCTACATATAGTCCATGACGAGGGAACCCTTTACCTTGATGAGAGACCATGGATGTCATTTATATGATCCTCCATGTCACATTTAAATTTTAATTAATTATTATGAATCATATTCAAACAATTAATTCATCCAAGGGAATTACAACTCTATTCATGATAGAGTGTTTATTTTAATCGGATCTAATTAATTTAATCATAGTAAACTAATTATCAATCCAGTTCAACCAACTAACAATTAGGGTTTTCGTGATATTACTATATAGTATACACCCACACAAGTACATATTATTTTGTATTTTAATATCTAGATTACAACATGACTTATATTATTCTTTCATCAAAAATGGATCCGGCCAGTATATTCGAGTTATGTTGGGAGGGAGCATTTCCTTGACATGCATGGTGCTAATTAAGAAACCAAGCCCGCATATCTGGACTAGACACCTTCACCATTCTGATTAAGAACAACACAAAATAATACAATGTACTTGCAGTTTTATCGGTTAACTTTGATGACATGCATTATACTATATAGTAATAACTCAGAAACCTTAGGCATCTTGAAACATTTTGAGATCCTAGCTTTCTAAGCATATCAAGGAATCATGTTCTGCATGTAAACGTTATCCTACAACTATTATAGGATAAACTAGTATTTTTGTCATGAAACATACATTCAATGACCACTTATGTTTAGTAAATTATTTTCATAAATATTAAGCCTCAATTTTAATTAAGGCAAATTCATAATTTCCATAATTTTCATTGAATGATAAACACATTAAGCAAGAAGATTTGATGACCCAATCTTGATCAGACCCATCACCACTAAATATGGAATATATTGGGCAAACCGGGTTGGAACCATGCTAAATAAATTTGAGTGGTTTGCTGGCTTTATTCTATACATAATTCAAGTGTTTATTTCATGTTTCATGATAGGAAAATAATAAGTAAAAATTATTTTCTTACAAAATCGTGAATACATGCAAAAATAATTTTGTAGCAGGAACTCTTCGAATTTAATTCATGCACTTTTCGTACAAACAATTGGCTATTATTTTTGTTATGTATTTAAAAATTCTAGATCTTATACATTTTATTAACAAAAAATACATCCAAATAGTGCATAAACAAAGGGGTTTTTATCTTAGTGAAAAAATAATTCGAAACTTGCATCTCATGTAAAACGAGTCCTCATGCATCCGATATACAAAACCTTATTCACATGAGGTTTTGGATCACATCTAAGACATCAAACAAGGATCTAATACCGCTTGAAGGCCATGGCTTAGGCCTTAAATCATCATGGAAGCATGAAGATCGTATCAAATGCGATCGGGAGTGACTAGTCATACTAGTTACTCGAGGCAGCATAATTTAAAAAATTTAAAGAGATGAAACTGCATGATTCAAGAACACTTCTCGAATCATTTCATCAAGACCATATAGAAGATATAGGAGTATCTTTTGAAGTGTGGTTGCGATTTTTGTCTCTAAAATAAGAGACCTCTCATCTCAAGTCCGATCTGACGAAGGAGATGCTTGCGAGCGTATTGATGAGATGTGCGCTTCTCCAGCTTGATACTCTCATTTCTGATGCACACTCTATTTCAAATATCGAAGAATCCTCTTTATATATTTCCAATGTGTTGGTTCGAGATTACTTTTATATCTATTGACTTGGTTAACTGGATAGCCAAGTTAGGTCGAGTGCACATCATGGCATACATCATACTTCCCACCACTTGTGCATATGGAACTTCTAAAGATTTCTACCCCTTTCCAGGACATTGACTCTTATTGAGACTCTTTTCAATCCAATTCAAAGATCCAAGCAATGCATATCCTGATTTTGTCTCTCGAAATCCAACTTCTTCTTCACAAGCAAGGGCACTGAAGAAGACAGAGATCCGCGAACGGTCAAAGCGGTGACACAATGATGTAGAGACGACGGCAACTCTCTCTAGGTTAAGGGGGTGGACGATCACTTTTGAGAGAGAGGGGGTGTGTGATGACACTGAGAGAGAGAGTTCTCTTGCAACTTTGTTGTAAAAGAAGAGCAAGGGATGCCTCTTTTTTATGATATTTTTGAAGTCAGTCGATCACAAGCCATGTGCAACAAAAAATCAATGCTAGAGATTATTTTGTCTTTTCTATCAATGGTCAAGATTTTATTGCATAAAAATGCAACAATAATTAAATTAAATTAAATTAAATATATTGAATTATCATTAATATAATTAGTTCAATTAAATTAATATGCATAGAAGGATAAGGAAGGAGGCTAGAGGCTAACAACCTTCCAATACTGGAGGGGACGACCACCCTTTGATTTAATCGAAGGGTGGTCATCCATCCTCCAATTATGGAAGGTGTTAGTCTTCTTCTAATTATGAGATATATTATATATCACATAATCTTTCATTATTTACAATAACTTTTTGTTGAAAATTAATTTAAAAAATAATTCTAAATTATTATAATATTATTTCAATCTTGTCATTGAAAAGATGTCAATCGTATCATATATCCAAAATAAAATGTAAATTGTATTTTCAATTAATTATCCAATATCAATACAATTCACAAATACATTTAATTCGTAAATACTATTTATAATTAGCTCTCTCTAATATATATTAAATCGTATTTACAATATATATGATTAATATGTATGGTGATATCCACATTGTTCCTATCCTTGATAATTAAACCTTGTTTAATTATCTTGGATCTCAATTCTCATGTATATAAATAATATGAATCATATTATTCATGATAATTAAATCACATTTAATTATCAATTTTTCATTGCCCAGATATATTGTTTAACAATGGAATTATTCTTGAACTCTTTCAAGAATAATGAACTTTCTCCGCGGATATTTATAGATAAGGATCTTGGAGATGAGGATAGAGCGAGTGTTCGTTCCACAAATAATGACTTGGATATTGAGATCACATTTAGAATCCATATTTCGGGACCTCTCAAAGATTCCTGATTAAATCAAAGTCTTAAATTTAATCTTCTCATTGTATATGAATTATATTCAGATCAATATCCAACATTTGGACTAAGAGTAGATTACTTCTCTACTGAGAGGAGTTACTAAAATCTAAGCCTATTTCATCACTCCCTCGGAATAGAAGCGTCTTGGTTATACAATCGTTTATGATCCACATCACCCTCTGTTATTCCTAATACCCGTACATACTGCATACTGGAAGACCTAAAATAAACCTAAAGTTTTAGATCAATTTTAGACTCTCTTCTTCATGGTTTTATCAACAAGTTTCTCATTTGGTCATTGGTAGTTGCTATCGATCATACGCTTTACAAAAGCATATATCATACCTACAAATTCTTGTCATGCTTCTAATGCAAGACGCTCATGCATGGAATTTGATCGGTCCAAAAACCTCATGACTGAGTTCACGTCCTCCGATTCAATAGTGAATCTTTATGATCCCTTTGATAGATCGTATTACTCATATGCTCTCATATGCATACCAGCTCGCTGGTGTATAGACTTTGATTAGACCATCAACCTAACGGTCTGTCAAATGTACATACTGAGACATATAGCAATACATCTGTCTCCGGTCAGAGGATGCATGCCTATATCGTGACAGCATATGGCATAGATCTTGGTCATCTCGATCTCGTTTAGTCAACTATTTGAACTAACTTATCTGGCACCTCCAAATCTCTATTCTTATGCAGAGAACATGCATTAAGAGATCGGTCAGATATCATCCTTCAGAGAAGGATTGCCATCTCCTTCTCAGTCTAGAGATCATATCTTAACAATCATTTGACGATGCTTGATAAATCATCAATCTAACTCTTTAGATATCAACCAAGCACATGCCTCTATGATTCAACTATTGAATCAACAGCTGTATGATTATTAAGATGGTCATGGTACATAACCCTAATTGTACTAATGTACCTTATAAGTGCATTCGTTCGTTTAATTTCAGATAGGAAGTGAAATAAATCAATAATTTTTATTGATAAATCAAATATTACAATAACATTTATTGTAGAAATAGTTCGCATCGAGCTCCTAGGGCTAACAGTGGGAGAACATAAGGTTGAGGGTCGGGATTCGAGGAGAGAACGCGGGAGGGATTCCTACCTAAAATTCCAAATGTGCCCTTATTTATATTCAAAAACTATTAAAAATAATGGTGGGACGGACTTTAGGAATGTTAATGGAAGAGGAATCTTTTACATCATGACAAATAAATGGCCATATTACATCATAACCCCTATAATCTTTGTTGCTACACCACGACTCCTATATTTTGAGCCTATTCAACACATATGAGTTATGCATGTTCAATTGTTGCGGTGCAAGTTGATAAGATTAAAGGGGTCGTGGTGTAATTCCAACGATTGTAAGGGTTGCCATACAATTGGACAAGATTTCAGGGGTACTGTAACGGATTGGTTTTTAAAGAATAAACTAATAAAAAAAGTGCAACAAATTCCGATGATAATGTAGATATTATTATTTTTATTATTATTAAGAAAGAGATAATAAATTAGGATTATTATCCATTGATTAAATCCAAATTATTATTGTTAATTATCTCTTTGATTGAGCCTATAAATACATGAGACTCCAATGACTTTCCCACACATTGCCTTTGGGAGAGAGTCTAGAGAGAGAGAAGCCGATGATACCATTGTTTCGTCGTGTCGTTTCTGAATTCAACATCGACAACCCTCTCCGTCAACATCGGAGTTTGATCCGACAAAATCGAAGGATCAACGGCGTGGCCGACAACGGTCCGGATTTGGTGGAATCTTGGTCGACGAATTCCTTGCGTCGACGAGGTATGTGTCGAACATATAGGATCGTTAAGTAACATTTTGTATTGATCCTTGTTTTAGAATGGTGATAATAGATGTATGTGGCGAACTTTAGGATTTCCATGCCATGGATTCACAAATACCTTGTTCGCGATTGAATTAATTGTCATGACATAATGATGCATGAATATTAGGTCATATCTGTAGTCGTTAATGATATTGAAACAGGACATCAGTGTCGTGTATACATGTATTTTTCTGTCATAGAATAACATGTGGAAATAAGGTTAAACATGTATCACCATAAATCTTTGTCAGAGTCATTACGACTTCAACAGTTTTAACGTCAGCATTTGGTCTTTAATCTCATCGTGCATTGCTCTCTCTTGGAATATAATCCAATTGTCCATTCATGTGCAAATATCTTTGGTCCTTATTTAATAGATTTGAATAATTGGGATTCTTTTGGTTATTATAACAAAGATGCCACTTGACAAACAACAACCGTGCATTGTTTAGATAATTACGTATACGTATTATGATATCCCTTCAATCTTGATAGATGTCGTAGGTGACGATGTTGTTGGAAACTAATCATTCTTTAAGAGCATATGTATTCCCATGATTATAGAAATTATGTAGGAAATTATTTCTCACCGTGAACTATCCCAACCACATCTGGGGGCACTTCATCCAATAATTAAGTCTCACATGCATAATGGTTAGAGGTTTTTGAAGGAAAAGAATAAATGATTGAATGTACTACTACCCATGAAAATCGGATGTGCATACACACTACGCATGAACAGAAAGGAAGTACTGTTTCTTCGACGAATGTCTATTTCAGTTCAATTGTAATTACATTCATTTCATTAGTAAGAATCTTCTTTTTTTCTTATATATGTTGATTTTGGGGTTTATATGCATAGTTTATTACATTAGCCAGACTTTTCCTTTGAAAATAAGTCATTCATACGCATAGAGGCTTTGAGTGGAAAATGGTAGTTAGAGATAATATTAATTAAATTATTCTATGATTGATGGATGGGTAATTTGAGAATTTACATGCGAGAGTACTCCGTGGCAAGGCAAATAAGAAATAAGAAAAATTAGAAAGTTTACGGGTAAAGTATTGCTAGACCGTTGGTAATATACTATGGTAAAATTAATGGATGATAATATAATATAAGTTTAAGATTTTGGCACCGACTCGAACTAAGGGGTCGTAAGGGCCTAAAGGGCCAATGCCTTCCGAGGGCGTGAGGCAAAAGATAAGTCCTCTACAGTTGTAGCTACACTGTCATGTTATGTATTGATATGAACCGCTTGTACCGGCGGTAAGCCATCAAAGCCGCCTAAGAAGTAACAATCAAGACCAATCTAAACATGGAAAATGTTATGGGCATATGTGCAACATATGTTAATATTATGTGCATATATGCAATTATGTTACTGTTATGGAGTTATGTGTAAGTTCCGTTAATGTTAAGTGCACGTATAAAACTTATGTTAATGTTATGGAAATATATTCAAATTATGTCAATGGTATGTGCATATTTGTCATTTATAGTAATTTTAATGGTACACGTGCAATTATGTTATTGTTAAGTACGCAAGTGCAATTTATGTGAATATTATGGGCAAAAACCGGCGGGTATATGCGCAATTATGTTATGTAATTCATAGTTATGAAGGGAATTTAGTTATATGCATTAAATAAGTTGATTTATTATTTATATGATAATGACTTTTGTGACTTATTTTCTATGCTAGCCAGCTTGATCCCAACTCGGCACATACCGAGCGTTATGCTCATAACACGCATTGTCAATCTTTTTAAGGATAACGTGAGGACTAATTCATTAACGGTTCAAGGGAGACGACACAGTCTTCAAGAAGTAGGAGCAGTATGGAAATACTGCGTTTTTTTTGGGAGGACGTCTTTATGCCCACTGGAATAAGGAAATCGTGGATACGATTTCGTCTAGTTTATTTATCTTTAATTAAAGAACTCTTGGAATTGTGACCTTATTATGATTATGGAAAAGTTTTTTATTGGTTCTTTACTGCTCTTTTATGCTATGATTGATGCTATGAGTAACGAACCCGAGATGTCCATTGAGTTTCTCGCTTCCGCAACATTTTCGGACGATCGGGTTCATTACAGGTGGTATCAGAGCAGGAGTTTCTCTGGGCATAAAATATCCGACCAATTCAAACTTATGTCCATTAGTTTTAGAAAATATAGACTTTTGACCGTAAATTTCACATGTCATCATTTCAGATGGCCCCTCGTCGTGGGAATGAGGCGAATGGAGATCGTGACTCTTCGTCTATCCAGGATATGGCTATGGATATGCAACGTCAAATGTTAGAATTGATGACCATGATGACTCAGCAGCAAAAGCACCAAGGACATGGTTCTAGTGGATTGACCCTGAAGACATTCATTCAGCATGATCCATCTATCTTTAAAGGAGAACCTGAGCCGGATAAAGCTGAGCATTGGTTGAGGGAAATGGAACTTGCCTTTGAGGCGACCGATTGTCCTGAGGAGAAGAAGGTGATATTTGGCACTTATCGTCTACACGACAACGCGAAAGAATGGCAGACCTCTTGTAAAAGCATACACCTTGCTGATAAAACCACCATCAAATGGAAGGACTTTAACGAACATTTCACTGAACGTTACATTCCTCAGCATGTTCGAGATGCAAAAAGGCTGGAATTTATTGAGCTTCAACAAGGGAGTTTATCCGTTGAACAATATGCTTCCAAATTCCAAGAGCTGGAAAAGTACGAAAAAGGAATATGCGAGAATGAAAGACAACGTGCTAGGAAATTTATCGAAAGCTTTAATTCAGGGTTGGGCATGAAGGTGCTCACTAGAGACCCTCAGACTTTTTCGGATGCAGTTTCAGCGGCTGTGGAGAACGACTCAACATATAAAAGGATCCAACAACAAGGTGGTGGAAAACGTCCCCATTCTGCCGACAATAAGAAGGGTAAGTATGATAAGGATAAAGGAAAGAAACCCAAAATCGAGAATGCCACGAAATATAAACCAGTATATCCTCTATTCCCTCACTACGATAGGAGGCACACGGGAGAGTGCTATAAGCTTACAGGAGCTTGCCTGGCTTGCGGACAGAAGGGGCACTTTATTAGAGATTGTCCCAAGAAAAAGAAACAGATCTCTAGAGATTAAAAGAAGCATGTCAAAGGACGGGTGTTCGCTCTACCTTCAGGAGAGGAGGAAGATGGACACGCCACAGTGGAAGGTACTCTTTCTATTGCGGATCATTTGAGCTATGTTTTATTTGATTCTGGTGCATCACATTCTTTTATCTCTCATCGATTTGCCAACAAGTTGAATTTTACGGTTATTGAACTTCCATATACACTTAGTGTGACTTCACCAATGGGTGAACACTCTACTTTGGGAACCTACATGGCAGATGTGTCTGTCCTTTTTGAAGGACACAATCTACCAGCCAACTTGATATTACTACAGATGAATAACTTTGATGTTATTTTAGGTATGGACTGGCTTTGGGAGCACTATGCGGTCATATATTGTAGACAAAAGAAGGTGGTTTTTAATAAACCACATATGACCGAACTGGTCATTCGTGGAGACAAAAAGAGAAGTCAAATGATTATCTCAGCTCTAAGAGCTCACCGATTGATAGCTTCCAGGTGCACGACTTATTTGGCTAGCATAATAAGTGCAAAACCCTGTATGGTGCAACTTGAGGATTTGGACGTCGTACGAGACTTTCCATATGTTTTTCCAGATGACCTCCCAGGTCTTCCACCTAGAAGGGAGATTGACTTCACTATTGACGTATTACCGAGTACTACACCCATCTCTAAGGCACCTTATAGAATGGCTCCTGTTGAGTTGGATGAGTTGAAAAAGCAATTGCAAGACCAAGTGTTTCTCCTTAGGGTGCTCCTGTATTATTTGTGAAAAAGAAGGACGGATCCCTTAGGCTCTGCATTGATTACAGAGCGTTGAATAAAGTCACCATCAAAAATAAATACCCGCTACCCCGCATTGATGATTTATTCGATCAATTGCAGCAAGCAGCGGTCTTCTCCAAGATTGATCTTCGATCCGGTTACCATCAACTCAGGATCAGGGATGAAGACATATCAAAGACAGCATTCAGGACAAGATACGGGCATTATGAATTCTTAGTGATGCCTTTTGGCCTCACAAATGCGCATGCTGCATTTATGGAGCTAATGAATAGGGTATTCCGAGAATACCTGGACAAGTTTGTGATTGTCTTTGTTGATGATATTTTGGTTTATTCACCAAATATCGAACAACACCGAGTGCATCTTCGATTAGTTCTTGAGACATTGTAGCGATACCAGCTTTATGTTAAATTATTCAAATGCGACTTTTGGCTTCAAGAAGTTGCATTCCTTGATCATGTTGTATCCAAGAATGGTGATTTCTGTAGATCCCGCGAAGGCGGAGGCTGTTTTAAATTGGAGTCAGCTCAAGAATGTCTCTGAAATCCGCAGTTTTCTAGGAATGGCAGGATATTACAGGAGATTCATCCAGAATTTTCTAGAATCTCCCTACCTCTGACCCAATTGTTGAGAAAGGATGTAAAGTTTGAATGGTCTCAGAAGTGCGAGCAAAGCTTTCAAGAGTTAAAGCAAAGATTGACGACTGCTCCTGTTCTCACGCTACCCTCGGGTAGTGGTGGATTCGTGTTCTACACTGATGCATCTGGCTCCGGTTTGGGATGTGTCCTTATGCAGCAAGGAAAAGTTGTGGCTTACGCATCCCGACAGTTGAAGGAAGCTGAAAGAAATTATCCGACTCATGATTTAGAGCTTGCAACGGTGGTTTTTGCACTAAAGTTTTGGCGTCATTACTTATATAGAGAGAAATTTGAGGTATTTACTGATCATAAAAAGCCTCAAGTACATCTTCTCTTAGAAGGAACTGAATTTGAGGCAAAGACGATTGTTGGAGTTTTTGTCAGACTATGATCTTTCCATTGACTATCATCTAGGAAAGGCGAATGCAGTCGCCTATGTGCTTAGCAGGAAATATGAAGGGAAGCTCGCAAATATGAAATTGCAATGACAACTAATGAAAGATTTAGTGGAATAGAACCCTTTTATTGAAAGAAAGACTAAAGTTCTTATGGCTGGAATGAAGATCCACACATCATTGGTAGAGAAAGTTATTTTGGCTCAGAAGGATGATAATGACCTTCAAAAATTGATAATCGCTTCGAAAAAAGAAGGATCTGATTTCTCAATAGGGATAGATGGAGCATTGAGATTCCGTAATAGACTGTGGGTTCCTAATAATAGTGAACTAAAGCAAGAAATTCTTGAAGTGGCTCACAGGTCTATGTATACCATTCATCCCAGCACTACAAAAATGTATAAAGACTTACAACGGAATTTTTAGTGGCCTAAGATGAAGAATGACATTGCAAAATTTGTGTCGGTATGTCTTATTTGTCAGCAAGTAAAGATTGAGCACCAGAAGCCTGCAGGTCCTCTGCAATCACTAGAGATCCCCGAATGGAAATGGAAATATATCACTATGGATTTTGTTTGTGGGTTTTCAAAGACAAAGAAGGGTCGCTTTGACACTATTTGGGTATTTGTTGATCGTTTAACAAAGTCGGCACATTTCTTGCCCATTATATTAGATCAATATACAGAGAGCCTTGTTGAATTGTATGTGAATGAGATAGTGAAATTACATGGTGTTCCGGTATCGATCGTATCAGACAGAGATACGAGATATACCTCTCAGTTATGGAAAAGCATGCAGGATGCTTTGGGTACTAGTTTGAAGTTCAGCACATCATTCCATCCTCAGACTGATGGACAATCTGAAAGAACAATCCAGACATTAGAAGACATGTTGAGAGCTTGTGCCCTCGACTTTGCTGGGAATTGGGATAGACATTTGCCTTTGGTTGAATTTACTTATAATAATAGCTATCATGCAAGCATTAAGATGGCTCCTTTTGAAGCATTATACGGCCGACCTTGTAGATCCCCTTTGTGCTGGAGCGATGTTGGGGAAAAATACATATTCGGACCTGAATTATTCCAAGTTTGTATGAAGGGTGTGGAGGTAATTCAGAAGAGACTTTTAGCCGCTCAGAGTAGACAAAAGTCTTATGCTGATTGTCGAAGGCGGGAATTGAATTTTGAATTAGGTGACCATGTGTTCTTAAAGATTTCTCCTACCAAAGGAGTAGTGCGATTTGACAAAAAAGGGAAAATTGAGTCCTAGATAAGTAGGACCTTTTGAGATAATAAAGAAAGTGGGAGAAGTAGCTTATTAGGTTGCTCTTCCCCCTCATTATTCCAGGTTACATGATGTTTTTCATGTATCGATGTTAAGGAAGTATAATCCTGATCTATCGCACGTGATCGAGTATGAAGTTTCAGACATTCAGGCGAATCTAACATATGAAGAAAAATCAGTTCGTATCGTAGACCGTAAGGAGCATCAGTTGCGGCGTCGTATAGTTCCGATTGTCAAAGTACTCTGGCAGCACCATCAGAGGAAAGAAGCGACTTGGGAGTTGGAGGATGAAATACGTCAACATTATCCGCATCTCTTTGGTAAGTGACTTTTTACAGTATAAATTTCGAGGACGAAATTTCTTTAAGGAGGGTAGATTGTAACGGATTGGTTTTTAAAGAATAAACTAATAAAAAAGTGCAACAAATTCCGGTGATAATGTAGATATTATTATTTTTATTATTATTAAGGAAGAGATAATAAATTAGGATTATTATCCATTAATTAAATCTAAATTATTATTGCTAATTATCTCTTTGATTGAGCCTATAAATACATGAGACTCCAATGACTTTCCCACACATTGCCTTTGGGAGAGAGAGTCTAGAGAGAGAGAAGCCGACGATACCATTCTTTCGTCGTGTCGTTTCCGAATTCAACATCGACAACCCTCTCCGTCAACATCGGAGTTTGATCCGACGAAATCGAAGGATCAACGACATAGCCGTCAACGGTCCAGATTTGGCGGAATCTTGGTCGACGAATTCCTTGCGTCGATAAGGTATGTGTCGAACACATAGGATCGTTAAGTGACATTTTGTATTGATCCTTGTGTTAGAATCGTGATAATAGATGTATGTGTCAAACTTTAGGATTTCCATTTCCATGCCACGGATTCACAAATACCTTGTTTGCGATTGAACTAATTGTCATGACATCATGATGCATGAATATTAGGTCATCTCCGTAGTCGTTAATGATATTGAAACAGGACATCAGTGCCGTGTATACATGTATTTTTCTGTCATAGAATAATATGTGGAGATAAGGTTAAACAGGTATCACCATAAATCTTTGTCAGAGTCATTACGACTTCAATAGTTTTGACATCAGCATTTGGTCTTTAATCTCATCGTGCATTGCTCTCTCTTGGAATATAATTCAATTGTCCATTCATGTGCAAATATCTTTGGCCCTTATTTAATAGATTTGAATAATTGGGATTTTTCGATTATTAGAACAAAGATGCCACTTGACAAAAAAACAACGGTGCATTGTTTTGATAATTATGTATATGTATTATGATATCCCTTCAATCTTGATAGATGTCGTAGGTGACGATGTTGTTGGAAACTGATCATTCTTTAAGAGCATATGTATTCCAATGATTATAGAAATTATGTAGGAAATTATTTCTCACCGTGAACTACCCCAACCACATCTAGGGGCACTTCATCCAATAATTAAGTCTCACATGCATAATGGTTAGAGGTTTTTGCAGGAAAAAAAATGATTGAATGTACTACTACCCATGAAAATCGGATGTGCATACACACTATGCATGAACAGAAAGGAAGTATGTTTCTTGGACGAATGTCTATTTCAGGTCAATTGTAATTACATTCATTTCATTAGTAAGAATCTTCTTTTTTTTATATTTTTTATATGTTGATTTTGAGGTTTATATGCATAGTTTGTTACATTAGCCAGACTTTTCCTTTGAAAATAAGTCATTCATACGCATAGAGGCTTTGAGTGGAAAAATGCTAGTTAGAGATAATATTAATTAAATTATTCTATGATTGATGGATGGGTAAGTTGAGAATTTACCTGCGAGAGTACTCCGTGGCAAGGCAAATAAGAAATAAGAAAAATTAGAAAGTTTACGGGTAAAGTATTGCTAGACCGCTGGTAATATACTATGGTAAAATTAATGGATGATAATATAATATAAGTTTAAGATTTTGGCACCGACTCGAATTAAGGGGTCGTAAGGGCCTAAAGGGCCAACGCCTTCCGGGGGCGTGAGGGAAAAGATAAGTCCTCTACAGTTGTAGCTACACTGTCATGTTATGTATTGATATGAACCGCTTGTGTCAGCGGTAAGCCATCAAAGCCATCAAAGCCGCCTAAGAAGTAACAATCAAGACCTCTCTAAACATGGAAAATATTATGGGCGTATGTGCAATATATGTTAATATTATGTGCATATATGCAATTATGTTATTGTTATGGACTTATGTGTAAGTTCTATTAAAGTTAAGTGCATGTATGAAATTTATGTTAATGTTATGGACATATATGCAAATTATGTCAATGGTATGTGCATATTTGTCATTTATAGTAATTTTAAGGGTACACATGCAATTATGTTATTGTTAAGTACGCAAGTGTAATTTATGTGAATATTTTGGGCATACATGCAAATATTGAAAAATTGGCGGGTATATGCGCAATTATGTTATGTAATTCATAGTTATGAAGGGAACTTAGTTATATGCATTAAATAAGTTGATTTATTATTTATATGATAATGACTTTTGTGACTTGTTTTCTACGCTAGCCGGCTTGACCCCAACTCGGCACATACTGAGCGTTATGCTCATAACATGCATTGTCAATCTTTTTCAAAAGAACATGAGGACTATTCATTAACGGTTCAAGGGAGACAACACAGTCTTCAAGAAGTAGGAGCGGTATGGAACTACTGTGTTTTTGTTGGGAGGACGTCTTTATGCTCACTGCAATAAGGAAATCGTGGATACGATTTCGTCTAGTTTATTTATCTTTAATTAAAGAACTCTTGGAATTGTGACCTTCTTTTTTATTGAAAAGTTTTTTTGATTGATTCTTTACTGCTCTTTTATGCTATGATTGATGCTATGAGTAACGATCCGAGATGTCCGCTGAGTTTCTCGCTTCCGCAACATTCTCGGATGATCGGGTTCGTTATAGGTACTGCGTAAACTTAAAAAGTTGACACCTACTGACGTGATATCTTAGACTTTTTTATAGAACGGTCGTGGACTTGCATCCTATTTGAAACAGACCGGTAGATTTTCTCTTCTTACGTATTAATTCTGGATCACAGTTAAGAGTATAAAATATTGAAAATGCAGAGGAGTGCGTACATTGATCACATATTCAAATAATGAGCAGAATATTCAAGTGTCTGATATCGAGATTAGGATATTCCAAGGCACAGAGGCCTGATGCAATGGACCTGACGACGTCGGCGTGCATTTGTGTGACAAATGGAACGATCGGGGGTTCCAGCTCCTCAAATAATATTATTATTTGTCTTAAAAAAAGAAGGGCACACATGCGGCCATTTCGTATTTTCATTATTGAGATTTTCTTTTACATGTTTGGTAATTTGGAAATCATGTAAAAATGAAAGGAGAATTGCCTTCATTTCATTCACAGTGGTTAGAGAGAGCGCGAACAATAGATGAAATTTGTTATGAAAATGGAAAGGCCATTTTCTTCCTAACATGGAAGGAGAGAAGGCTTACTTTCATAACAAACTGGAGAACATAATGATGGATTCATTACATTCCTATCCAACATCACATTATGTCTCGTAAATACAGTGTGGCCAAACTGCCTGCCTATATTGGTACGTCATTTTTGTGGCAGGAAATTTATTTAACTTCTATCGGATTTTTTTAAAAATAATTACTAAAAAATTCGAAATAATTAAATAGATATCATAAAAAATTATTTAAAAAAGTAGCCATTGATTGAGACCTGAGGTGTCGATTTGGGATGCAGCCGTTGACACCTCCTTTTTATCTTTATTTGCTTTACTTTTAACAAGTTATTTTTGGAAAAAATGTGGCTGTTATGATCATGACGGGTATGAACCTAGCATTATTTTTCCCTTGGTCTAGATGTGCCTATTATGATTATGACGGATAAGAACCTAGCGTTAGTTGCCGCTTGGAATGTGTATCCAATAGGTGACGTAGCTATGTAGTAGTAAGATAATTTTATGAATAGTCATGTAATATAAAAGTGCTTAAATAATAAATTCGGCAGGATAACGAATTGAATATGATTTTTTATAATTACGAACGTATGACTTAATAGTGTTTTTTTATTTTCTTATTTAGTACGAGGAACTTTTCTCCTGAATTGACGTGTAGAAGATTGTAACGGAACAGGTCGCGACGATCGTTGGAAGCATGCACCATAAACACACTACCGAACCATTACCTATTCATGCATGGTAATCATCGAGTATAAGAAAATATCATTCTCAAGAGAACCATAAAGTCCATTCAAAATGAGAGTTCCATTATTACAACACTAACAAGACTATACTTGCAAAAGCAAATTAAATAATTTCACAATGTGATTCCAGTGGACATAAAGATATCCAACATAAATCATGTAATTATCCAAACCACATTGAATGCCTTATTGAGTCAGCTGCACGAACTTGGGTGCTTAGTCAAACTTGTTCTTCACATGAAACAAATAAACATAGTTTTGCATTAACCTATTGTTCATTATGCATCGGGGTTTATGCATGGGAATTCTAACGGT
The DNA here is from genome assembly GCA_037367405.1 of Ottelia alismoides. NCBI lineage: Eukaryota > Viridiplantae > Streptophyta > Magnoliopsida > Alismatales > Hydrocharitaceae > Ottelia > Ottelia alismoides. The sequence continues at coordinate 1,030,128 of JAZKJV010002552.1, read as the reverse complement.
ATTTTAATCCGTTATAACGCATGTACTCGAGTTTTCATAGATAAACATCATTACATGTCTAATTATTCCTATGCATGTCTAAGTTCGATTCCTAACATGTATGATCTAGATCCTTTCATAACCATGTCTATACATATTTAAAATGCATAAGAGAATATGACATACATTTCATTCATCTAGTGGGGAATATTTCATACGATTCATAGCAAGTACATATTTCTTTTATCATATAAATCACTTTGCAAGTTAACCTCTGTGACTTTGATGGTTTACATTACTTGAACAACTTATATGACATGTAATGGTTTATTCTTTATTAAACCATCTCTTGTAGAACATATAAAGGTTTATCTGTAATTAAACCATTTCCTAATATAACATATAATGGTTTATCTTTATTAAATCATAATATGTAATGGTTTACCTTTATAAACATTTCTTTCATAACTTGTAATGATTTATCTTCATAAATCATTTTCTTGTATACATGTAATGGTCTTTATAAATCATTTATTTGCATAACTTTCACGTATGTATCTTGTTATACGTTTTCAACCGCTGTCACTTGCGGTGCATGGCATGACATGATAGTGTAGCTACAATAGTAGAAGACTTAGCTTTTGCCACTGTGGTTTCTTGAAACCATATGTCCCTTCCGGCATTGCCCCTTAGGCTAAAATGACCTCATGTGATTGTCCATTTAACGGATTATGGGTCTTTGCCTTAAATTCTTTATTGTAAATGTCTTCAACTTGTGGAAGATGACAATTTTTACATCGTATCAATTCATTTCTGTGACGCCCCGCCCCTCTGGCTAACGAAACCGATGAGACGGGAGCGTCGGACCTACGGTCCAAATACGCCCATGATCTATGATACTCATCAAATCATCTTATGCACATAAGATTAACATTTGAAATATAAATAACAACATGAGAATAATATGAAATGAAAATGAAAATGCAACATCCATTCTGATCAATACTCATCAAGTCCATGTCCATGATACGAGATACATCAGAAAATCTCAAACTTTGTAGAAAAACTCTCCACATATCTCGCTACAAAGTCTCTCATAATAACATACATAAAGCGGAAGTAAATAAATTACTCTAAGCAGGACGCACCCTGCCTGATGCGAATATGACGAAAAGAAGTCTGATCTCCTCAAAAGAGTGCTACTGTGGTGGTTGTTGCTCAGGTACACCTGTTGGGTTCACACGAGGGTAACGTTATAAGCAATTGCCCAGTAACGGGACAAATATTATAACGACTAAAGTAGGGGTAAGAAAAGAATGTATACCCAATTTTATTTAATGGAATATGCATGTATTGAAACAATTCAGAAAGAACGCCAAGTCATTTAAAATCACATTCGATCACATTGGTTTTATATAAAAAAATAATTGATTAAGTTCTACCACAATGATCATTGATATTTTGATACGTTGGTTAGAGCCCACAATGATATACAATATCTGGCATCCGAACATAAATTATTTATCCTTTCTCATATTATTTTAGCACACGCAAGTACGCGACTCGCAGGCCTCCGCTACACGGGAACTTGTTTGTCATCTCGGATAAACCTCCAAGTATTTCAACATCAAATTCTCCAACTTCAAACCATATCCCAGAACACCTCTCACAATAATAATACTCGAAGTAAAATTGGATGCGGCCACATCTAATTTTAAATAGAGTCTTATATTTGTGTATAAGTGAGAAACCAAGAACGCCAATCGCGCCACCTGCCAACTTCGTCGAGTGACTCCGGATGCTACCGGGCTGCTAGGTGCAACGCGTCACCCAACTCGTCCGTTGGGGTTGTGACCTTCAAGGCATCTTTCTGAGGCCCCAGGGTGCATGCTCAATCCCTTGAGATACCTAACTCCAACTATTTGGATACCGTGAGATCTCACCCACAGAAATAACCTTAAAAAAAATTGCCGCTAGCAACCTGCTAGAAATTCGAGATGATTGAGCTGACAATCGACGTATGTCAATCGTAAATCAACCATAACTTCTCCAACTACGTTGACCATGATCGCAATTTATTGATATTAATGATTTTGATCCATCAGATTAGCTTGGTAAGCTAATATGATAAAGTGATAACAAACATCTGTAAATTTTTTGCAATCTGTCTTTACGCAATAGTTTGATGCGAATAAATTTGAACCTCTCGTATCACTCATACTTCCTTCACTAACTCCATAAGTATCATGAACCCTCATTATACCTAAATGACATCAAATATGAAAGACGCCGTTATGTGAAATGTAATTATTCCTGTGGAAGCAACATGCACGTAACACATACACATACGTTTTCTTTATAAGCAATACTTCCGTTTTTTTTAATATTAAAAGACCACACAAAAATTAAGTAATTGATATAAGGACACCCACGTTAATGACAAATCTCTTGGGCATCTATTACGTGAGTAATAACTGAAAAGGAAAGAAGTTTAACCGGTCATTTGAGAAGAACGCGCGATTTAAGTTACCATTTATTTAGTCACAGTAAATCAAGACAATTATTGTTTTTATCAAATAATGGAATTCTTCCCCCCATTTTTGTAAATTTAATTTGCTTGTCAAAACCATACAATACTAATATCCATTATGAAAGCCATGCCAATACTCTTTATATGGGTTTTCAAGTGCAATATGTGAATATATGAGATGCTAATACCACTGGTGTATAATACGTTACAAGTATTCTCAGTAATAAGGCGGATCATAAATCTGGACAAGAGTTCGATTTGTCAGATGCAATCGTGCACTATGGTGGACATAATCACCGAAGGATTCACCGTTTCAAAATATTTTATGAACATGTTACATTTGTTTGTGGGTGTTTTATCCTCTTTTGAATTCTTTGATTCAGAAAATATATTAAAACTCATAGCAGATATATATAGTGTGTGCAAAAAGGATCTAATGGAATTAATTCTCAACGTTGATGTATCGATGACGAAGAATAACAATAACCAATCTGGATATTCGCCTCTCATGTAAAAACCACGAAAATATATTTAAAAGATTAACGGAAAGGACTCTAAGGGCCCGTTCGGTAGGAGAATAAGCAAGAATAAGGATGAGGAATAAGGGGAATAATGGTCTATTCTCCGTTCGGCTGGAAGATAAGAATAAGGAGAGTAAGGTGAAATAATGGTAGGTAAGGTGGGATAAAGATAGGAATAAGAGTGAAATAAGATGAAATAATGGGGAATAGTCGTACCACGGGGAACCGTGTTGGGGGCTTATTCCCCTTATTCCATTCACCCTTAACCTCCTACCGAACACGCCCAAGGAAGGGACTTTACCAATAAGAACTCAAGACAACCCCACAGGCTTCGAAAGAAACCTCCGAAAACTGATATAAAAACTCGACCTCTATGCTAAGATTTAGTGGGAAAAGCATAGAAAATTGTATGAAACCAACAGCAAGAGGTAGGTATCTAACATTACCTCCGAGGATGTTCCCTCGGGATCTCCTCTCACACGAAATGGTATTTCCATCGCTCGATCGCAGTGCGGAGGCGTGCACCACGGTGACCTTGAGCTTTCCTACGTGATGGTGGTCGCGGATCTTCGATCGGAGCTCCTTCTCTGACGTCAACGGCGGCCCTCCGATGACTATACTGATTAAGATGGTGGTGCTCCAATGAGAGGGGAGGATGGTGGTGGCTAGGGCTTTGGAGAGGGCAACCTATCATAGTATATTTATAGAAAGAGGGGTGTAAATGGATCAAGTTTCGGATCCGGTTCGGATCCATATATGGATCTCGATCATCCAACATACAACATTAATATCTTGGTCTAGAAATGTCAGAATTTGATGTTCTTGGGCTCGTTGGAAAGATATCGACGAAATCTATGAAAAGGCATGATTATTTGAATTTTTTGGATGTCAAAAATACTCCATATTTTTGGAAAACGAAAATACGGGATTTTACATCATAAAAATCCTAAAGGAAGTCTCGTCCTCGAGATGTGGGATTTAACGTATAAGTTTAGAATGTGGTGTAGATTCAGGCATAAAAATATTAAAGAGAACGAAACCCATAAAAATCTTGAAGAGGATTGAAATAGGGTTTCGTCAACATACCTTCAAAAAGATAGGGGTATTTCTGTCGCATATCTGCCTCAGGCTTCCAAGTGGCCTCCTCAACATTCTGACTTTGCCACAATACCTTGACTAAAGGGATGTCTTTCCGTCGTAACCTCTTGACTGTTCAGTCTAAAATCTGCACGGATGCCTCAGGAAAAGACAAATTTGGTTCAATCGCGAGATCCTCATAGCTAATCACATGTCGAGGGTCTCGAATATACTTTCAGAGGTTTGACACATGGAATACATCGTGCACACCTGCCAAGGGAGGGGGGAGTGCTACTCGATATGCTACCTTCCCAATACGAGATAAAATCTCGAAAGGGCCAATGAACCGTGGTGCCAACTTGCCCTTGACACCAAATCTATGAATACCTTTCATTGGAGATACTTTTAAGAATACACAGTCTCCAGTATCAAATTCAAGATCACGACGTCTCTGATCAGCATAGCTCTTCTGACGGCTCTGTGCACTCAATAGTTTCTTCCTAGCCGTTTCCACTGCTCTTGTTGTGTCCTCGATTATCTGAGTGGAATAAATACCGTTGTCACCCACTTCCTGCCAACACAAAGGGGTAGTGCATCTTCTCCCATTCAATGCCTTGAAAGGTACCATACCAATACGAGCATGGTAGCTGTTGTTATAGGAGAACTCCACTAAAGGAAGGCGATCAGGCTCCGCGTCCTTGGGTCATCCTCCCTCGGCTCCCCTAAAGCCACTCAATGGCACATGCTCTGAGTAGGTCTTCAAGGGTCTGAATTGTTCTCTCTGATTGCCCGTCAGTCTGCGGATGATAGGCTGAACTAAGACATAGTTTGGTTTTTAGGGCCTTCATGAATTCTCCCCAATAATGCGATGTAAAACGAGAGTCTCTATCAGATACCACCTCCTTGGGAATCCCATGCAAGCGAATAACATGCTGAATATATAACTTGACCAGATCTACCGGAGTGCATGTCATGTTTACGGGAATGAAATGTGCGGACTTGGTCAACCTGTCCACAATAACCCAAATGGCATCATATCCACCTACTGTACGAGGTAAGGATGTCACGAAATCCATATAGATACTCTCCCATTTTCACAACGGAATAGGAAGTGATTGTAACAAGCCAGGAGGACGCTTGTGCTCTGCCTTCACCAATTGGCACGTAAGGCAACGAGTAACATGTTCTGCAACATCTCTCTTCATCCCCTCCCACCAGAAGTGTTGACGGAGGTCTCTATACATCTTGGTGCTCCCTGGATGGATAGATAATCTAGAACAATGAGCCTCATCTAGGATGTCTCTTCTTAACTCACCATCATTAGGAACACAGACACGGTCCCCCTTCCATAATATGGACTCACAGACTCTGAATCCATCAAACTCTTGATGACCACGCAAATTAGGGCAACTCGAGTAAAGGTAATCAAGGGTCGTTGCGACCCAAGTCACCAAGCGCGGTCAATCAAGAAAAATATAGACCACCAAAATCAGATAGAAATCAAAGAAAATCAAGTAGCGGTCTTGCTATTATATTAACCTGGTATAGCGACCAGGGTCGAACACAAGGAGCACGTAATGGCCTTGCGGCCTACGAAGTAGTCCAGAAATAAAAACAAATAAAATAAAAGGCTCTTTTTGATGGATTATTAATGTTTTTATAATTTTTTGGATTTTTAATGTAATTAAGAAAATAAGAAGGCAAATAAACAAGCAACTCGGGTGAATTATTTAACTACTCAAAAATCATCAAAAAAATCAAACAAAAATGTTTTTATGTTTTTTTATAATTTTTTATGTTTTTGGTTAATTTTTGGTTATTTTCTGATTTTAGGGAATTTTATAAAAATCAAACAAGGAAGAAAAACCAAGGTACTGTCCAGTCAGATTTCAAGGGCCAAATTAAAATGCAAATTGGTCCTATTAAAACCTGAAGGTAATTTTCCTGTATAGTAGAAAACACAAGGAAAGTTTAGGCACCAGAATTATTAATTTTTTATTTTTCTTTTTGTATTAGAATTTTTATGGGTTTTAAGGGGTTTTGTAATTTTCATGGGTTTTATAAAGCCAAAAATGACCAAAATTGGTCAGACAATCAAACAAGGCAAAACAAACACTCTTTAATTTTTTTGTAATTTTTAGAGGTGTTTTAATATTTTTTTGTGATTTTTAAGTTAGATAGTAACAAAATTGAATGTTTTTGAATTTTTAAAAATAACAAAAATAATAAAAAAATGTCTCCAAAAATTAGAGAAAATTTTACACTATGGCAGGAGCCATGTGTCTAATTTTTATCGAATTTAGAGTTAATTTGCTATTTTATTAAAAATAAAAACAAGGGTAAAGAGCACAGGGACCTAACTACAAATAAAACAAAACTATGGACCCTAGAAATAACAAGGATGGAAACGGAGGGCTCAAAATGCAAAATGTCCCCTGGGCCACGCACGATACACATGACTCAGGCCTGGGGGGAACTATTTGTCATTCCTATTTTAAAACATACAATCAATAACACATGGAAAGCTCAGGATGAAAACTATAAAATCACCACTAAAGCACGTGTCGAAGCACGTGAACGCTACAGACAGGGAATAATTTGCAATTATCCAAAACTAGAGGGTCCTCGATGCAATATTTACAAAAATAAAAGAACGTGACAAAATACATACAGGACTAAAAAGTAACACCTAAAAAGTAAAGGGCCTACAGGAAATTTACCCTTTATTTATTATCGACGGCTGCGGCGGCACGTAGATGATCCCACGGCTGAGAATAATGGCGCCTTAACCAAGGAATGCGGGCCGGATCGAACGGTTGAGGGTCCACCACGTGGCTAATCTGACGGATCTGGTGCGCTGTGGCTAAACCCTCGGTGGATCAACGGTGGTGAAGTCGACACGTGGAGATTGGACGGCTCTGGAGTCACTGGTGCCTCTTCATCTGATCGTGCGGCCCAGATCAGTCCTCCTATGGATCGGATGGTTGCGAAGCTCCTCAAATGAATGGACGAGATCTAATCTGGAGAGAGAGGACGATCTGACGGCTCGAGTTGGTCCTGGATGAACTGACGGCCGGCGAACTTCATCGGCTCGAAACTCGAGCGTGGGGACTCCTCGACGGCTGTGGAGATGCTGGAAAGATACGCCTCGGGACTCCGCAGCCAGTGGTCTGCTCCGATGATGGTAGGGATCTCTGGAGAGCTCCGACGACGGTGAAGACCTGGAGCACCTGTGCCCAACTGTTCCGACCTCCAGATGAGGACGGTTAGACCTGCTACCTGCACAGGAAGAAATAGGGGTCGAGGGCAAACTGCCTCGACCCGTTAGCACACGTGAACGATGAAGGATGCGGCGTTATGGAGGTCCTCCGGCGAGCGGCGGAGGTGGAGGACAGAAGTTCCTGCTCCGGGGCGAGCCAGGGGGAATGGGTAGGTGGAGAAGGTGCGGAGGAGGCTCGTGAAGGTGGTGGCGATGTCAGATGGGTGAATGGCTGGACGGAGACGACGGGCGGAGGTGGCGGAGCTACAACTACAGAAATCGAAAAATGCGAATCTAAGCTAAAGTAAGCGCTAAAGAAGTTACCTGGCGGAGGCATTCGACTAGGCTGGAGCTCGGGGAGCTCCTGGGTCATTGCCTACAAGGGATCATCGAGTTCCCAAGGCGGAGCGTGCTCGCGGCGGCGCTCGGCGGCGAAGCCACCGGATCAAAGGCTTCCCGATGCCTCGAGCCTCGCTTCTACTACAGAGAGCACCGCTTTCACTCAGGCACACCGGAGGAGCTCCTTGGCTTCGAAGGGGAGGACCAGAGATGAGGAAAAAGGATGCCAGAGGTGATGCTATATATGTCCAGGGGTCCGAGAAGACATGGATCGGGCGAGACACACACGACTCAGATCCCTAAGACCCACCCCGGGCGTGGATCTAGGATGAATAAGGATTAATCAGGGACCGGGGTTAAGGTATTTAGCTATCGGGTTGAACGGGGAGAAATGGTAGAAATCAGATCGGGCGAGACGAACCCAGCTCTGGTGGTCCTGGGGGGAGAGTTGACCGGGGGTCAACATCCCTCGTGGACCAATCAGAGCCCGCCAATTATTAGGATTTTTAATTTAAATAATAAATAGAAAATGAACGAATTTCGAAAAACTCAAAACATGAAAAATGTTTGTTTTAATTTTTTCTATTTTTTGTGATTTTTAATTATTTTTTTGAAATAAAAATAGGGTATGTACACTATAGTGCTATACATAGGTATATTTACAATATAGATTTTTAATTTTTAATTTTTAATTTGTTATTTTTGTACTTTTTTATTCCCATTTTATATTTTATTTATTTATAGCATAAAGTTAGGACTAAAAAGGTATTTTTATTTTATTTTTATTATTTATATACAAGGGGTAATTAACTAGATATATACATATATATACATGGTATATATACAATGTTCTTTTTGGTTTTTAATTTTGTTCTTTTTATTTGATTTTTGTTTTTATGGTTTTAATTTTATTTATTTACGCCATAACAGATAGAATATATACAAATTTTTAGGGAGTTTAATTTATTTATTTATAAGGTGAAATAATTAGTGATAGGTGTGCTATGTACTAGATGAATCTATATACAAGTGAATATTTTTATTTTCTTTTTAATTTTTCTATTTTTATTTTGATTTTGTATTTACAAATATTTACAAATATATACAAGCCCATATTATTCTATTTTTAGAGGAAAATATTTTTATTATATTTACAGGTATATTTACACATATGAGCTCCCTATCTCTCTCTACTTTGGCTTTTATGCGATCAGGCCCATGCTGAGCCCTCCCTTCGGATTAGGTTGCTCAATATTTATTCTAAATATTTCCCTCTTTTTCTTTTTATTCTTTATTCTTTTATTTTTCTACAAAAACATGCTAATTATTAGTTTTTACACTATGCATGCCTTTTGTTAATTATTTGCATTTACACATATCTACATGTATTTGCAAAGGTTTTTGTAGCTAAAATATAAGAATAAAGAGTGATGAATGAGTATTCACCACCCCCCTATACTTAACTTTGCTAGTCCCTTAGCAAATACTTATTTGAAAAAGAAGTGAAAAAGAGAAAGAAAAAGAAAAAGAGGAGAATGCACATGGATCAAGGTTGAATATTAAACTTGCCTTCATTAAATTAAATTATGGAGCTCGATCAGATCTTTGGATTATTAATGTGTCGGAACCTTATTTGGACTTAAGCTTAAAACTCAACAGCCTCTAAGTTCCACCAATCTATAATCAAGACTCCTCAACAATCCAGATCAGAACAAGTCACCAAACACAAACCCTGAAGACCATGAATCTTTCCTTGTACTGTGAATGTGAGGTATAAGCTCTCCACCTCAGAAATGGCAACTTGACAACCCTCCCCAACAAGGTAACTCTATGACCCCAATCTGGCCACTCTTTCCTCGAGGAGCGGGGTATTCCCTACTAAGTTCAAGTTCAACCGGCTCAAGAAGAGGGGGAAGAAGAGAATGGACCATGGCCAGTGTAGCCATGTATCTTGGGAGCTCGACCAGTGTAGCCAAGTCTCCCTATTGCAAGCTACATAAGGTGGGACATGAATCTCAAGCTTTTCTTATTGCACTATATACATACTCCGGTGGGATTATCATTTTCTCTCAGACCCACCAATTTTTTGGAGTTATTTTCTTTTTGCATTTTTTTTCAAGTGCATCTATACAACATATACATGTACAGCATATATACAAGGAGTTTTCCCTCTTGAGCCAGTAGACTATCCCTCTTTTGAAGCATTATTGCAACCCACAACTCCTGTCATTAGACCTCATTGCAACCAGACCAAGTTGAGACGCACTTCCTTCACTAAAAGAAGAAGAGAGGTTCCGCCTAGAAGTATGATGAATCTCGGATTCACCATTCTAAGTCTCATTAACTAAGCTCAAGTCCCTCAAAATCAACAATATTTCTGCATTTATTCTGCATAATTAGCATTCAGGCATGATTTCATAAGAATTGCATTTTAGCATTAATTTCTGCATAAAATAAGAAGCCAAAATTCCAAGCCAAAATTCCAAGCCAAAAATGACCTGTAAATAACCTAACTTCCCCTATTTTTAACTCCTTCATGCTAACTCCGAATGCCACAAACTCACCTCCACTGTGTACATATCACTAACAAGAATAAATAAAAAATACAAAAAAATCAGTAACCCTGTTAAGTGGACCAAAAACCCAAACCCTAGTTTCAGGATTTTCGGACTAAAAGCCACATATCTTCCCCATCCAGTGTCCGATTTGATCCTACTCACTTTTGAACTAATGCACATTCAATTACCATCAAAACAAGACCAAGCTCAAGTGAATCGGAGCTCGTATGTGAAAGTTGGGTTTTGGGCCTCTTTTGTACATTGTATTTTCGCGGTTTTTGACCTTGTATTTTATATAATTATTTTCTTCATTAATAAAAATCCACAAAAAATTAGATTAAGGTCTCTTTTATTTATCTTTGAGTTTTCCATATTTTCCGGATTTTTATCGTGTTTAAAAAATGACAAAAAAATTAGAAAACCCAAAAATCAAGGTATTCTATGCACATGGGATACCCCAAAAATTCACTTTTTACATTTGACCAAATTTGGCTTTAATGTCTTCATGAAAGTTGTAGATCTCGTCGAGACGAGCATTTTTCGTGAAGAAACGTTTTCGATCCGAGGTCATTTGATATTTCTTTTTGATTTTACAAAAGATTTTTCTCTGAATTTTCTGGTGCTGACACATGGCCGCCCCAGAGGCCGCCACGTGTCATTGATTTTTGGCCTTTTTAAATATCATTTTTCCTTAAAAAAATAAAAAAAATAAATAAAAAATAAAAACCACGCACGTGCAGCGCACGTGTCACCCCGCACGCGCACTGCACGTGCGCCCCGCGCCCTCTTTCTCCCACCACGTGTCAACATCGGGGCCGTCCGATCTCGGCCGATCGGACGGCCCTCGGCCTTCTTCCCCAGGAGCCACCCCCTTCCTCGCAACCATTGCACCTCCCTCCGCGGATCTCGCCAATGGTCCCCCCGTCTTCGCCGGTCAACACCAAGCGCGCCGCCCCTCCTCCGTTATCCCCGCGCCAACCACTCCCATCTCGCAACTACCCTCCGCAACAAACTCCTCGCGCCCCTCGCCTATTTAAAACCCCCGCCGCCCCCTTTCTCAGATCATCTGCCGATGGAGCTTCGAGGTCCGGGGTGACAGCCCGGGCTTCTTCGACTTCGACGAGATCCGGCCGCCGCCATCACGGCCGTTGCAGCGGCGACACCTTCGCCCATACTGCCCTTGCTCCGACCTCGGTCGTGGAGCCAGCGACATCGACAACCAACGACGCTCCACTTACTCCACCTTCGTCCTCCGCGCCACCAACTTCGACTCCAGCAGAGCATCTTCTCCGGCCGCAACTCCGTCAACGCCAGCACCGCCGCACCTGGGCTGCTCCTCCGCCTCACCAGAGCAGCCCCTCCGCTGAGGTAGCCTCCACATAGACGATCAGCTCCAGGCCACCAACTTCTCCTCCGACCGTCTTCGACACCAACATCGACATCTCGCCACGCCGGGAGCACGATCGGAGCGCCTCCACAGCTGCTCCGCCAACCACATCGCCACCGGAGCCCCGCTCCGCCGCTACTCCCATTGCCATCGACTCCGCAAGAAACCTCCTCCCGCTGAGGCTTCCTCCGCCTCCCTCGCCGCCTTCGCCACCGGGTACGGTGCCCGAGACTCCCCACGCACGTGCGGGGCACGTGCGTTGGGAGAGGACGTCATCAGACGCCACCCAGGGGTCACGTGCTACGCACGTGACCACCTAGGTCATTTGCAGACGCCCCCCGGAGGATTCTGTATTTGCGCTTCAGACCCCGCCTCCAGAGGGCACGTGCCTTGCACGTGCCTCTCTGGAAAAGTTGCAGAAACCTCCCCCCCAGTTTAGGTAATTTCATTTAGGTCCCCGTCTTTATATTTTGTTTATTTTATTTAGATCTGTACCCCTGCATTCCTCGTGCATTTTAGACCTTTAGTTTACCCTAGTTTATTTATTTAAAAATAGCACTTTGTTCATCTCTTGACTCTCTACATTGTGGTATGCTGTGGATATTTTCCTCATTAATGGTTAATTAATAATCAATTTTTCTGTGGAAAATTGTGAAGTTTATCCAGTTTATGCTCTTAATTTTGTAATTAATTAATCGTTGTTCCAAAAATTCTCCGAAAAATCAATAGTGTAGAGATTATTTTGCTTGACATTGTGCCCAAAAAGCTTTGCATTTGCTTGCATAATTTGCTCTGTAAAAATCATTTTGCATATTTCATTGTTTAATTTTTAATAGGTATTAAACCCCACATTTTCAAGATTTAGGATTTTTCTGAGATCCATCACTTAGTGATAGATCTTAGATAATTTTGTCTCTTGAAAATAAGTAGGTTTAATATTTATTAAAATTAAATATTAAAAATTAATTTGTTTGCATTTAAAATTCTATAAAAAATTCATATTGCATCCAAAAATTCCAAAAAAATTACAGTGCATTCATCTTATCGTATAATTCATATCGGCCAAGTTTCATATTTTTCGGACATCATTTGAACGTATTTGACATTTTAGTCCCTAAAATAGGCCGCATTTGCACTTTGCATCCCTTATTGCATTGAAAAATTCCAAAAAAAAGACCGCCTTGAAAATCGAGCACTAAATTGGATTGACACAACTCTAGGTTGTTCATTTGCCTCCTTGTGATCGACCTTGGGACTTGCCCAAGTAAAATAAACAAAAAAAAACCACTTGCTTGAAATTGATCAAAAATTTGTGGTTATTTCTTGACTGTTTCCGATCGCCGCCTACAACGAACGACATTTCATCATTTTACGCACGAAGAATAGATTGAAAACAACTTCTTAACTTGGCATTTTCGGACTCGTCAGATGGCGCCGTTGTCGGGGTGGCAAACGACTTAGTTTTTTGTTTTGAAAATTTTTGTTCGGTTTTCCGAATTCGGGTAGTCTGACCCCCGAATTTTTCACTGTAAATCCCATTTTATTTCTTGTATTTATTTTTCAGCATTTATTTCATTTATTTTATTTTTGATTATTTTCTAAGTCACTCTCTTACACCCATCTCTCTTATTTTTCTTGCGAGGTACCCGGCGCACGGGGAGCAGTTTTTCAAGGAACCGACGCATCTTCACCGACACCCGAAGAAACCGCAATTAAATTAAGATCGAGTCGAGTCGTGAGAGAGAGTAGAGTCTAGGTTTTTAATTTCTGCACTTTTAATTTCTGCTCATTTATAGCGGTGTCCGTTGGGACTCTCGCGTGTGTAAAAAGACCTTGAACTTTATTTGTGGTGTGTCATGGCCTGTTTCACTCTCCGAAGAGGGTGGGGCCCGACTTGAGTGGCGATTAGGATAGACCTGCACATACGGCTCTTGGAGCATTTTTATTTTTGATTGTGCTCGTAGGATCTTAAGCCACACTGCACTTTAACTGAGATGCACATTAGATCGTTCAACTTAGCCAAATTCAACTCAATTCTTCCCGCTAATAGAACTTTCTGTTTAGGTGCGGTTTTCATCGACTTGCATGCATTTAGAGTAATTTTTTAATTCTGTCTAGCATCCCACATGGAGATTGCGAGGATTCACTGTAAGTCTTCTAACTGAGCATTCATCATAGTTTTCTGCGTGCATCGGCTTTTCTCGAATTCCTCCCTCTTATTTTATCACATAAATCTAAAGGAAATTGGGACTGGACGGTAGACGTGCATTTGTGCTCATCTAAATTCTTCAGTGATCGCCTCAATAAAATTAGGACTGCTAAATATAGTCGATCTTAAAAATCCATAAAATCAAGAATTTCAGCGGGAGAGCAACCCCGACATTGTTTGATTTTATCTTGCAGCGAGGAGAGAGACGCACACAAGGATAGAGCCCAGCTCCAAACCCAACAGCTCGTTTAAACGGCTTGCAAGATTGAATTTATCACCAACTAAAATTGAAAAGATAATAGCCGAACTCTTACGGCTTCATTGTGTGAGTTGGTGAACCCGGGGTTTGAATTGTGTTTGCATTGGTGTGCGTGAACCGATTTCAAGATCAATAGCCGCACATTTGATTTCTCTTGACTATCCCGTGCAATCATCTCTTCCCTATCTTGATTCGAATCTCATCATGGAACCCTTTTACAAAAACAAACCCAACCCCTCATTCCTCTCAACCCTTTCAGAAATGACTGAGAATCCATCAGAACTATACTATGAAAACGAATTCGTATCGGTTAGACCCAAAACACCTCCTCCAAGAGACTCTCAACCACCATCTCTTTTCACCAATCCGATAGGCTTCATGAACAACAACCCCCTCTTCAGACATGCTCCATCATACCAAGATCCGACCACTCATGATCAAAGAAATAAATTTTACTCGGATCAACTCCACATGTCTGGACCATATGAGCAGCCGCCTTCCATGATTATTGAGGAGATAATTTCTGAAATTAATGATCATATATTGGATCTTCCAAGAAATTCTCCTCTCAGCACAAACGAGAAAATGGAAGATGAAAGTATCGAACACACACCGACTGCGCCTATGATTGATCATGAATTGAATTTTGAGGATGATATTTTGAGGATAAAAACAAGATTCAATTCAATAGAGGAGAGATTTCAAAAATTTACCGATCGATTCATCGCATTCTATGGTGACTCGGACAGTAAAATGAATGAAGAAATTATTGGATCTGAGATTGAAAATTCTGAGGATATTCAGGGAGCTAGGGACGATTCTGAAAATAACTATGTCATTGACCCTCACCCTGAACACCAGAGCCCCTTTTCATCTGAAGAACACCCCACACCCCCACACCACCCAGAAAATACCAAAAAAATGGAAATATTTGAAAACCACAAAAAAATTGAAAATTCAGAAAATTTCATAAAAATTAAAACTGAAGATGATCTGCGAAATTTGGATCCGACTATACGGGAAGCACTGGAAAAACGCTTGATGTTTGAACTTCCCTTTATACAGGCCATTGAACACTTCCCTGACCTTAAAAGATTTATAACAGATAAATTAATAAACAAAAAGTCGGGTAGGATACAAACAAAGACCGAAAGACATATCTTGTCAATGGCCTCCTCCTTGGTGTTTAGGAGAAAAACCAAGAGCCGCATAGTGAAGCGGATGCCCAGATTTGACTGTGAAATCAAAGACACAATTTTTACCCATGCTCGGATTGATGACGATTCACCGATTAATATCCTCCCGACCTCTGTCTTTCACAAACTCCAACTCGGACCGATTCGGAAGATACGAGAGATTATTCAATTGGCGGACCGATCAATAAAGCGGCCGAGAGGAATATTTCTGTCATCATGAAATTCCAAGGTGCTCCGCTCAAAGTAGAATTCACGATCATTGATATTGAGCATCAAGGGGAATTCACCCAATCTCCAATCATTCTCGGAAAGCCATTCTTGGCATTGGCCAAGGCGAGTATTGATTGTGAGACTCGAGAAATCAATTTCACAGCATCGGAAGCACTTAAAACCGACCCTATCTTTGAGCAACCACGATCTTCTGAGGCAACCCACGCAGTCCCCGACAACCGTAACCATGAAACGGTAGAAGAGCCCTACCCCGCGACCACACCTGAGATAGCGGTTGTTGATGAGACTATTGGTTTAGAAAATCTCCCCCTACTCCATTCCCCGCCGCTCTCACCATGGACAACCATGTATATGAATCATATGATCCGGAGACTTATGCATGGGCACACCCTGGGTCAACCTACTCTGACTACATGGATTACATCAACTCGACACAGGAATGCGCCAACATCAAAACAATTGAGAAAGGACATGCAGAGACTCTCCCCAATATTCAAATCCCCGAGGATCTCAAAATAGACAAATCTTTCTACTACGATCCTGAGACATATGCATGGTCACACCCTGGAGCAACATTCTCTGAATATCTTGACCAAATCATCCCAAATCAAGAGTGCTCAAACATTCGGGAGACTAAGAGCAAGCACACAGACCAAACACTGACCAAGGAAAATTCTAATGGCTATTCATCTGGATATTTGAGTGAACCGACACCTTCACGACGAAATAAAAAGAGAGCCACCTTTGACCTTTCGGAAGAGGAATCAGTTGATGATCCCTCATCAGGTCCAGAAAAGATGGTTTACATGAGTGAAGTCTGTTCGGTAGCCCTAAAGCCATATCTTCATAAGGATCCAAAATTCAATCCCCGTTGGACAACTCCCGTTCCTAACTACTACTCATCCAAAGCTGATGCTCCTGCATTCTTCACGTACACTAGAATTCTTTCGTATGAGCTGACTGAGACCGGTGCTTCTGAGTATTCATCTGAGGACAAACCGATTGATCCCAAGAAGGAACGAATTCTGAGGAAACAACTGAAGAAACAAAAAGACCAAAATACTTGGAGTATGTCCACTTTCAATTACTACTCCTCTGAGGATAACTCTGATGATGGATATCTTTCATCTGACTCAAACACTTCATCTATTATCCATCATGATTCTCTTGAGGATGACACTGATTGTAGTTGGGAATCATATGCCTCATCGCCTACTCATCACTACGATCTCCCACCACAGGCTCACAAAAAGATCAGCCGAAAACCGCCTTAATCATCGGCTACCCACCCTCCCTCCCGACCACATCAGTTCCCTTGTACACTTCCTCTACTTAGGCCAAGGCCTAAGTATAGGGGGGGACCGATGCCATCTGTATATATCATTCTTCTCCTAACTCCCAATCACTCCATTTCCACCCTTCTTCCATACTTAGGCTGTCCAGAGCCTAAGTATAGGGGGAACCAACATCCATCTGTTTATACTCTCCTCATTTCCTGACCGTTTTTCTTTTCATTTTTTTACTCCCTTACGCTTAGCCCGAGCTATGTCTTCTTTACGCTTCTTGTGCTCTGAGGACACAACACTCGCTAAGTATAGGGGGGTCTGTATATACTATGTATATATTTTACCCATATCTCGTACTTTCGCGTAAGTCTATATGTATTTACGGGGTGGGTACTAACTTGAAGAAAAAAACAACAACAACAACAAAAAAGAGTTTTGCTACTAACACTGACTTGCCCAAAATTTTTGAAAAAAAAGAGAGGCTTCTTATTCCATTTTTCTGCATAAAAAAATGTCCCTTGCATAAAAAAAAATTTGTGTCTGCATTGCACACACCTGCACTTCACCCAACATCACATGCATTTGCATATGTGAAAAGTCATTGGGTTCTGAACCAAGTTATGAGTAGAAACCGAGAGTGGTCTGGACTTGACCTTAATCCACCTAATTTTCAGAGGAACTTCACCGAGAAATAGGATTTTAAGAGCTTCAGGTTTTTTTGACTTAATTCCTTAAGTTCCACATGACAATGTACAACGTTTGACTCTTAGTGTCTAACCTGGTCTCTTCATTCTGGGTACAACTCTGGAATAGAGAATTAATTCGCACTCTCGCACTATGCACTTAGCTCAACCCAGACGGGATGTTGGAAGACTGTGTGAGTCTCTTTTCTGGTAGCGTGGAAATCTAAAGACTGGAGTACGGGTTGAAATAAAGCTTCGGAAAAAAGATGGACGACTGGGCACAATTTTTTCTAAGATCCCAAAAAATGTACGGAACAAAAAGATTCTATATCCGTAGGGGCACAACAAGATCCAAGCAGAACCACCAAAAATTCCAAATACAAAGGAGCAACCACCAAATAAAAATCCGACCAAAAAGGTCCAAGCTTTAAGAAACCTGCAGATCTTGGTGGAGACTTGGCTACACTGGCCATCTTCACAAGGAGAGGTGACTACACTGGTCACCCTCCAGTTCTTTTCTCTTTCTTCTGTCTTCTCCCTCATTCGATTGTGAACACAGCATGACAGACCTTAGAAGGAAATACGCGACTCCCCGAGGACGAGTTACTAGAGAGGAGAGGAGCATGGTAGTCCGGCATTCTGGATGGGAAGAGCTAAAACCCTTCACACACATGAGTCGGTTATTCAATGTTCATAGGGTATACTTTAGGAAGAGGATTGATCTAAGATGACTTCTGAGCCGAAACTGTGACAATGATGTGTAGAACTTGAGGGCTGTTGACTTTAAAATTCTAAGTCTCACAGAAGTTCCGACACATTATTAATCCAAAGGTCGAGTTTAGTCTCACTCTCACCTTCAGTTCATGGTCTTGGTATGGAACCCAGTCTCATTTCACTTCATAGCATTTCTTTTTGATGCTTAGGGACGAGCATGGTTTAAGTATAGGGGGATGATGAATCTCGGATTCACCATTCTAAGTCTCTGTAATTAAGCTCAAGTCCCTCAAAATCAACAATATTTCTGCATTTATTCTGCATAATTAGCATTCAGGCATGATTTCATAAGAATTGCATTTTAGCATTAATTTCTGCATAAAATAAGAAGCCAAAATTCCAAGCCAAAAATGACCTGTAAATAACCTAACTTCCCCTATTTTTAACTCCTTCATGCTAACTCCGAATGCCACAAACTCACCTCCATTGTGTACATATCACTAACAAGAATAAATAAAAAATACAAAAAAAAACACTAACCCTGTTAAGTGGACCAAAAACCCAAACCCTAGTTTCAGGATTTTCGGACTAAAAGCCACATATCTTCCCCATCCAGTGTCCGATTTGATGTTACTAACTTTTGAACTAATGCACATTCAATTACCTTCAAAACAAGACCAAGTTCAAGTGAATCGGAGCTCGTATGTGAAAGTTGGGTTTTGGGCCTCTTTTGTACATTGTATTTTTGCGGTTTTTGACCTTGTATTTTATGTACTTATTTTCTTCATTAATAAAAATCCAAAAAAAATTAGATTAAGGTCTCTTTTATTTATCTTTGAGTTTTCCATATTTTTCCGTATTTTTATCGTGTTTAAAAAATGACAAAAAAATTATAAAACCCAAAAATCAAGGTATTCTATGCACATGGGATACCTCAAAAATTCACTTTTTACATTTGACCGAATTTGGCTTTAATGTCTTCATGAAAGTTGTAGATCTCGTCGAGACGAGCATTTTTTGTGAAGAAACGTTTTCGATCCGAGGTCATTTGATATTTCTTTTCGATTTTACAAAAGATTTTTTTCTCTGAATTTTCTGGTGCTGACACGTGGCAGCCCCAGAGGCCGCCACGTGTCATTGATTTTTGGCCTTTTTAAATATCGTTTTTCCTTAAAAAAAACCACGTACGTGCAGCGCACGTGCCACCCCGCACGCGCACTGCACGTACGCCCCGTGCCCTCTTTCTCCCGCCACGTGTCAACATCGGGGCCGTCCGATCTCGGCCGATCGGACGGCCCTCGGCCTTCTTCCCCAGGAGCCACCCCCTTCCTCGCAACCATCGCACCTCCCTCCGCGGATCTCGCCAACGCCCCCCCCCGTCTTCGCCGGTCAACACCAAGCGCGCCGCCCCTCCTCCGTTATCCCCGCGCCAACCACTCCCATCTCGCAACTACCCTCCACAACAAACTCCTCGCACCCCTCGCCTATTTAAAACCCCCTCCGCCCCCTTTCTCAGATCATCCACCGATGGAGCTTTGAGGTCTGGGGTGACAGCCCGGGCTTCTTTGACTTCGACGAGATCCGGCCGCCGCCATCACGACCGTTGCAGCGGCGACACCTTCGCCCATACTGCCCTTGCTCCGACCTCGGTCATGGAGCCAGCGACATCGACAACCAACGACGCTCCACCGACTCCACCTTCATCCTCCGCGCCACCAACTTCGACTCCAGCAGAGCATCTTCTCCGGCCGCAACTCCGTCAACGCCAGCACCGCCGCACCTGGGTTGCTCCTCCGCCACACCAGAGCAGCCCCTCCGCCGAGGTAGCCTCCACATAGACGATCAGCTCCAGGCCACCAACTTCTCCTCCGACCATCTTCGACACCAACATCGACATCTCGCCACGTCGGGAGCACGACCGGAGCGCCTCCACAGCTGCTCCGCCAATCGCATCGCCACCGGAGCCCCGCTCCGCCGCTACTCCCATCGCCATCGACTCCGCCAGAAACCTCCTCCTGCTGAGGCTTCCTCCGCCTCCCTCGCCGCCTTCGCCGTCGGGCACGGGGCCCGAGACTCCCCACGCACGTGCGGGGCACGTGCGTTGGGGGAGGACGTCATCAGACGCCACCCAGGGGTCACGTGCTACGCACGTGACCACCTAGGTCATTTGCAGACGCCCCCCGGAGGATTCTGTATTTGCACTTCAGACCCCACCTCCAGAGGGCATGTGCCTTGCACGTGCCTCTCTGGAAAAGTTGCAGAAACCTCCCCCCCAGTTTAGGTAATTTCATTTAGGTCCCCGTACATCTGTACCCCTGCATTCCTCGTGCATTTTAGACCTTTAGTTTACCCTAGTTTATTTATTTAAAAATAACACTTTGTTCATCTCTTGACTCTCTACATTGTGGTATGCTGTGGATATTTTCCTCATTAATGGTTAATTAATAATCAATTTTTCTGTGGAAAATTGTGAAGTTTATCCAGTTTATGCTCTAAATTTTGTAATTAATTAACCGTTGTTCCAAAAATTCTCCGAAAAATCACCTAGTGTAGAGATTATTTTGCTTGACATTGTGCCCAAAAATCTTTACATTTGCATGCATAATTTGCTCTGTAAAAATCATTTTGCATATTTCATTGTTTAATTTTTAATAGGTATTAAACCCCACATTTACAAGATTTAGGATTTTTCTGAGATCCATCACTTAGTGATAGATCTTAGATAATTTTGTCTCTTGAAAATAAGTAGGTTTAATATTTATTAAAATTAAATATTAAAAATTAATTTGTTTGCATTTAAAATTCCATAAAAATTTCATATTGCATCCAAAAATTCCAAAAAATTACAGTGCTTCATCTTGTCGTATAATTCATCTCGGCCAAGTTTCATATTTTTCGGACATCATTTGAACGTATTTGATATTTTAGTCCCTAAAATAGGCCGCATTTGCACTTTGCATCCCTTATTGCATTGAAAAATTCCAAAAAAAGGACCGCCTCGAAAACCGAGCACTAAATTGGATTGACACAACTCTAGGTTGTTCCTTTGCCTCCTTGTGATTGACCTTGGGACTTGCCCAAGTAAAATAAACAAAAAAAAACCACTTGCTTGAAATTGATCAAAAATTTGTTGTTATTTCTTGACTGTTTCCGATCGCCGCCTACAAAGAACGACATTTCATCATTTTACGCACGAACATAGATTGAAAACAACTTCTTAACTTGGCATTTTCGGACTCGTCAAAGTACTACCCTCATATGCTACCCCAAGTCAAGGAAGACTGCCTCCTCACCACCTCATCCGTAGAGAGCTCGGTGCTAAGTGCGGTGTCCAAGTAAAGCCATTGTCTATATGAGTCATGTGTGTGTTGTTAAGTGCTCTACTTAGGCTCATTGAGATGACATGTGATCATAGCCTAGTGGACTCAAAGAATTAAGTCACCATGGACCTGAAAAGCGTTAGACCTAAGCCCTATAAGGTTCCTCTTATAAATTAGGTGGATTAAGATCTTAATCAAGCTCCATTTCCCAATTTAATTCCAGGCTAGTTTAAATGTCAACTATAATCCAGGAAAAACTATATACATATATACAAAGATGATATTTACACAAATTTACAAACATGCAAAATTTTTGAAAAATGTTTTGAAATCATGAATGGATGAATGCAAGTTTTGCAAAAGTATTTACACACATTTACACAAGATTTTTGCAAACTTTTGATTTTCAAAACATTTTGGAAAAATTTTGTACTATATACATACTTTTGATTAGAAAATATTTACACAAACTTTACACAAAAAGATTTTTGAAAACATTTTTACAAAAATAATTTGTACACTAGCTATGTATGTGCAATAAAATAATGTTTATTTACAGGAAAAATTTTTAATTTTTGTGGTTTTTTAAGGTTTTTAGCCAATTTTATTTTATTTATTAACACACTCACACAAAGTATGAGTTATGGCTAAAGTATATATGAAATATATACACACCCCCCTATACTTAGCTCGAACGATGTCCTCAGAGTCAAGAACGATGAAGAAGACATAACTCGTGCTTAGTATGGGGAAGTGAAAAGGAAGGCTATATACAAAGAGGAATGAATGAATAAAAAATCAAGAAGATCTCGGCTTTTCCCCCTATACATAGGATCAAATAATCCTAAGTATAGCAGGCTGTACACAAAGGGAAAACCGAGTGGAGAATGTACAGGTTCTACCCCCCTATCATTAGGGTAAAATATCCCTAAGTATAGGCAACAAAAACAGGGGTAGCAAGACACGAAGAAAATAGACAAATATATACAAGGTGGAGGGGCATCACTCCCCCTATACTTAAGGTGAAGAACCTTAAGTATAGGCAACACAACAGAAGTGATGAAACAGAACGAAGAACAACCCGGCGTTTCCACCCCCTATACTTAGGATGAGCAATATCCTAAGTATAGCAAAGATAATCCTAGGCGAGACCTGGGATGAAAACAAGAACGGAAGAAAGAAAGATCAAACTAAGACAAAACATGTATATACAAAAGAGTACAATGTTGAGGTGCCTCTCAACAAGCGCTAGTTTTTACGCCCCTAGCTGGGCGCAAAGGCTAGGACAATGCGGTATCAAGGTTCAGTACGACATCGGTAAGTCGAATACCGTACTATCGTCGCAGTCTCGGTATGAGAACAACGACGAACTCAAAAGTGTAAAGTAAGACACCCAGGTATGCAATCAAGCGGGTGTCTGCTACTGGCCAAGGATATGGAAATAAGTGATCGGGATCCGATAGCACAACAGAAATCATCGGCTCTGGGTCAGACTGGAGTGGAGTTGTCGAGCCGAAGAAATTAAACGTGGAGAAGGATGGATCAGTCATAGTATCCTCCACATCAATCAATGTCTTAAAAAGGTATGTATAGTCAAGATCAGGAGACTCTCTAAGAAGGCTGATATCCGATGCATGAGATACAAGCAGATCAGACAGATCATCGATCCTCGTGAGGGTCGTCGAGGTGAGAAGACTCAGAATCAGAAGGATTTAAAGACTCGGTTTCATGCTCCGCAAGATCAGAAACACTCTCAGAAGGTGAACCCGAGTACTCATCCAGTGCGGCATTCTCCCGCAGATAACCCTCGGGGAGAGATGCAAGATCAGAAGTGAGAAGTGGAAGATCAGGATCTAGATGGGCATCTACGTTGCTATCCCGTATCCACTCGGTGCACCCTGCTGCATCATCATCGGAAGTATAGGCCTCGGCAATCTGGAAGCGGGAGAAGGTACTGGTCAACACTGCGGAGGCTGGCAAAGTGTTTGTGGCTGATCCTCGCTCTGCGGCTATGCTGGCTGCCAACTGGTCCTCAGTAAGTGTATCTGTCCCAACAAAGTGGAGGACAATATACTCGAATATGGGACTCTCTGTGTCTGTACTCTCAAAGTGGTGTCCCTCATCGAGCTGTGGCTGCTGGGCCGAGTCCTGGTAGCTGTCTGTATCCAAGAAGTATCTCTGCAAAAAGGAAACTGACTCCTCCGGGACTGGAATCTGAAGTGTCTGAATCAATGGCTGCAAAAGCGGGGGCTCCTCTGTCTCCTGGAGTATCAGAAGATCTGATGTCCAAGACTCATCAACTGGGAACTCTGGGGCTGACTCAAACTCCAGCTGGAAAACCAACGGGAACTCAAGTAGACTCTGGGTCCGAACCTCTGCTATCGCAGTCACCTCCTCAGTACTCTGTGGTGCTGGAGCATCCAAGTCCTCGGGCTGGTGTGTAGAAACTGAATCATCATGTAAAGCGACACACCGCACTGGTACTACATCGTTCGCATGTGTTGTCCCGACTACGGTATCTCGTGAAGAAGATCTCTGTGAAAGTAAACTCGAGATGGTGTCCAGTAAGTGAATGTCGGAACTGCAGTGTGAACCGCCACATGTGGTAATCACCAGTGCTATCTGCTCTGCGGTCATCCCCCGCATGGAGATCTCTATCAAGTCTGTCAGTGGAAGTCCGTGATCGGGAAATCGCCTCAAGAGGTCAAGAAACCTCGGCCATGCCTCATGCAATGGCTCGTGGGGGTCAACTGAAAAGTCAGTGATCAACGACCGCATAAACTCTGCTCTACGCGGGGGGAAGTATCTCTGTAAGAACTCTCGGCGTAGCTCTCCCCACGTAGCAAATGTCCTCTCCAATCGTCAGTGCCATCTCATGGCTCTGTCGTGGAGTGAGAAGGGGAAGGTCCTCAGCATCAACTCATCTGCAGTGGTATCTGAATATCTCTGTGCTCTACAAAACTCCTCGAATGCTGACAGGTGAAGATACGGCTCCTCGTGCGCCTCCCCTGAAAATGTCGGCAGTCTCTGAATGTAATCCAAATCCAAGACGAATGGACCTAGTGTAGAAGCTGCTTGAGCTCCATGTGCTATCTGCTCCTCCATCAATCTGGAATAGGATCTATCTACTGATTTCCACTGCTCTCTCTGATCATGAACAGAGTGCTTGCTCAACTAAGCAATGGCCTCGTCCGGGTCTCGCATCTGATCTTTCGGATATCCTCGGACGTCTCGCGCAGCATGCCCAGAGTAGTGAGATGAAAGGGAGGGAGGGAACGGGAGGTTGGTCGGAGATCCGACCTCCCTAGAAGGTGGACTGGAGTGATGGTCAGATAGTTAAGAAAAAGCCGCAAGAGTCGGCTCGAAGTGAGAGAGATCAATCATCCAGGGGTAAAAGAGAAGAAGAGAAGAGGACTGAAGGGAGAGAGGGTGGGAGACAGAAGAGAAGAAGAAGATTGGGAAAGATCGAAGGGATCTGGAAATCACCCAAAATGAACAAGCAAACCCCCAATTCACCTACGCACGCGAGCTGCAGACCAAAAGGGATCAGTCAATTATCTTGTCGATTTTATTTTAGGTGATCATTCAGTATCAGAGTGATTACGTGAGCTATATAGGAATCCAAATATTTCTCAACCGACTGTCCCATACTGAAAGCCGGTAATCAGTTGGGAAAAATCCGGATGTGGCTCTATCCTAAGGTGCGGGTCACTTTCTCGCTCATCCAAACCAAATAAGGAGGGGGTTACTCTCCCCAAGACAGATTTTTCAGTGAAGTGTCTTTTAGGTCAAGTGTGATTAGCATTCCCGATTTTATTGTTTTTGTTTTTTAGGTATTTTTCAATAAAAGCAAAAACGCCTAATGAATTTTTCGGTTCTACTAGTTATTAAGTCAAAAAAAGGGGGAGAAGATGAAAAAGCCGATGCGCGATGAAATCAATGATGCATGCAGAGTAAGAAATGCGTACCTGACTCCAGCAGTCTACATGCAATATGATCCGCGCAGAATTGAAAGACAGAATTAAAACTACCTAAATGGTGCAAGCGGAAAAACCGAGTCCCTAAATAGCAACTACTTCACGAAAGAACCATCTAGCTGGTCACCAGCCTCCGATCCAAAGAGTCCAGTCTCGGTCTACCCCTCCTCCTCCCGACAAATCGGGTTCAGGAGCAGCGTTTGGCAGGGTAGGCTGTGGCACGTAGGCTCGAAGAAGTGAGTCAGCTATTTTTATTAAATTTTTATTAGTAGGTCCAATTAACGAACTATAGGCACAAGCAGACTATTAGGTGTTTGGATCCTACTAAGTACGGCACAATCAAACAGAAAGTCCTAAGGCTAGGGGCTCGATAAAAACCGCGTGAAACCGGAAAAGGCAGCGAAAAACAAAAACCGCGAAGAAAGCTGCGAAAAAGCTGACTAACTAATGGGTCCCCCGAGCACACCGGTGCTCAGCAAAGCAGACCCGAGAAAGTGTCCAAGTCCAAGTCTGCTGCCCTTGTATTATTACAACAAATCAAATGAATAAAAGTCTAAGCTAATCTAACCCTCTCCCACTCAGCTACTCTCTCACGCTCTCCTGCGGCTCCGTGCAAAAGGGAGCCACCTCCGAATCCCGCGGTTGCGCCGGCTTCTCGAGATTTGCCGCCTCGGTCCTCGGGCCCTCGCAAGAAAGTAATAGAGTGTCACAGACCAAAAATAATCAAATAAAAGCAAGAAAGATAAACATGGGTATATGTGCAAAAATGACAACTGTAATAAACAAGCAAAATCAAACAAAAACAAAAATAAAAGTAAGAAAATAAAATAAAATAAAAATAAGAGAAAAATAAAAAGCCGTGAAAAGCCGCGGACTCAGAAAAAGCCGTGGAAATCCGCGAAAAAGAAAACAAAAAGAAAATGAAAAATAAAGAAAAAGACTACTAAACCGTGCTCCCCGGCAACGGCGCCATTCTGATGACAGCAAAGCCTGGCGACTCGGGTAAAGGTAATCAAGGGTCGTTGCGACCCAAGTCACCAAGCGCGGTCAATCAAGAAAAATATAGACCACCAAAATCAGATAGAAATCAAAGAAACTCAAGTAGCGGTCTTGCTATTTTATTAACCTAGTATAGCGATCAGGGTCGAACACAAGGAGCACGTAATGGCCTTGCGACCTACGAAGTAGTCCAGAAATAAAAACAAATAAAATAAAAGGCTCTTTTTGGTGGATTTTTAATGTTTTTATAATTTTTTGGATTTTTAATGTAATTAAGAAAATAAGAAGGCAAATAAACAAGCAACTTGGGTGAATTATTTTACTACTCTAAAATCATCAAAAAATTCAAACTAAAATGTTTTTATGTTTTTTATAATTTTTTATGTTTTTGGTTAATTTTTGGTGATTTTCTGATTTTTAGGGAATTTTATAAAAATCAAACAAGGAAGAAAAACCAAGATATTGTCCAGTCAGATTTCAAGGGCCAAATTAAAATGCAAATTAGCCCTATTAAAACCTGAAGGTAATTTTCCTGTATAGTAGAAAACACAAGGAAAATTTAGGCACCAGGATTATTAATTTTTTATTTTTCTTTTATTTTTTAGAATTTTTTTGGGTTTTTAGGGGTTTTGTAATTTTTATGGGTTTTATAAAGCCAAAAATGACCAAAATTGGTCAAACAATCAAACAAGGCAAAACAAAAATTTTATATTTTTATTGTAATTTTTAGAGGTATTTTAATATTTTTTGTGATTTTTAAAGTTAGATAGTAACAAAAATGAGTGTTTTTGAATTTTTAAAAATAACAAAAAATAATAAAAAATATCTCCATAAATTATAGAAAATTTACACTATGGCAGGAGCCATGTATCCAATTTTCATCGAATTTGGAGTTAATTTCTTTTTATTAAAAATAAAAACAAGGGTACAAAGCATAGGGACCTAACTGCAAATAAAACAAAACTCTGGACCCTAGAAATAACAAGGATGGAAACGGAGGGCTCAAAATGCAAAATGTCCCCTGGGCCACGCACGATACACGTGACTCAGGCCTGGGGGGACTTATTTGTCATTCCTATTTCAAAACATCCAATCAATAATACTTGGAAAGCTCAGGATGAAAACTGCAAATCACCACTAAAGCACGTGTCGAAGCACGTGAACGCTACAGGCAGGGACTAATTTGCAATTATCCAAAACTAGAGGGTCCTCGATGCAATATTTACAAAAATAAAAGAACGTGACAAAATACTTACAGGACTAAAAAGTAACACCTAAAAAGTAAAGTGCCTACAGGAAATTTACCCTTTATTTATTATCGACGGCTGCGGTGGCGCCACGTAGATGATCCCACGGCTGAGAATAACGGCGCCTTAACCAAGGAATGCGGGCCGGATCGAACGGTTGAGGGTCCACCACGTTGCTAATCTAACGGATCTGGTGCGCTGTGGCTAAACCCTCGGTGGATCAATGGTGGTGAAGTCGACACGTGGAGATCGGACAGCTCTGGAGTCACTGGTGCCTCTTCATCTGATCGTGCGGTCCAGATCAGTCCTCCCATGGATCGGACTGTTGCGAAGCTCCTCAAATGAATGGCCGAGATCTAATCTGGAGCGAGAGGACGATCTGACGGCTAGAGAAGGTCCTCGATGAACTGACGGTCGACGAACTTCACCGGCTCGAAACTCGGGCGTGGGGACTCCTTGACGGCTGCGGAGATGCTGGGAAGATGCGCCTCGGGACTCCGCAGCCAATGGTCTGCTCCGATGATGGCGGGGAGCTCTGAAAGCTCCGGCAACAGTGAAGACCTGGAGCACCTGTGCCCAATTGTTCCGACCTCCAGATGAGGACGGTTAGACCTGCTACCTGCACAGGAAGAAAGAGGGGTTGAGGGCAAACTGCCTCGACCTGTTAGCGCACGTGAACGATGAAGGATGCAACGGTATGGAGGTCCTCCGGCGAGCGGCGGAGGGGGAGGACCGAAGTCCCTGCTCCGAGGCAAGCCAGGGGGAATGGGTAGGTGGAGAAGGTGCGGAGGAGGCTCGTAAAGGTGGTGGCGATGTCGGATGGGTGAATGGCTGGACGGAGACTACGGGCAGAGGCAGCGGAGCTACGGCTACAGAAATCGAAAAATGCGAATCTAAGCTAAACTAATGGCTAAAGAAGCTTCCCGGCGGAGGCATTCGACTAGGCTGAAGCTCAGGGAGCTCCTGGGTCATTGCCTACAAGGGATCGCTGGGTTCCCGAGGCTGGGCGCGCTCGCGGCGGCGCTCGGCTGTGAAGCCACCGGATCAAAGGCTTCCCGATGCCTCGAGCCTCGCTTCTACTCCGGAGAGCACCGCTGTCACTCAGGCACACCGGAGGAGCTCCTTGGCTTCGAAGGGAAGACCAGAGATGAGGAACAAGGATGCCGGAGGCGATGCTACATATGTCCAGGGGTCTGAGAAGACATGGATCAGGCGAGACGCACACGACTCGGATCCCTCAGACCCACCCCGGGCATGGATCTAGGATGAACAAGGATTAATCGGGGACCGGGGTTAAGGTATTTGGCGATCAGGTCGAACAGGGAGAAATGGTAGAAATCGGGTCGGGCGAGACGAACCTGGCTCTGGTGGTCCTGGGGGGAGAGTTGACCGGGGGTCAACATCCCCCGTGGACCAATCAGAGCCCGCCAATTATTAGGATTTTGTAATATAAATAATAAAAAGAAATTGAACGAATTTCGAAAAACTCAAAACATGAAAAATGTTTGTTTTAATTTTTTCTATTTTTTTTGTGATTTTTAATTATTTTTTTAAAATAAAAATACGGTATGTACACTATAGTGCTATACATAGGTATATTTACAATATAGATTTTTAATTTTTGATTTTTAATTTGTTATTTTTGTACATTTTTATTCCCATTTTATATTTTATTTATTTATAGCATAAAATTAGCAATAAAAAGGTATTTTTATTTTATTTTTATTATTTAGATACAAGGCGTAAATAATTAGATATATACATATATATACATGGTATATATACAATGTTCTTTTTTTAATTTTGTTCTTTTTATTTGATTTTTGTTTTTGTGGTTTTTATTTTATTTATATACATCATAAAAGATAGAATATATACAAATTTTTAGGCAGTTTAATTTATTTATTTATAAGGTGAAATAATTAGTGATAGGTGAGCTATGTACAAGGTGAGTCTATATACAAGTGAATATTTTTTTTTCTTTTTAATTTTTCTATTTTTATTTTGATTTTGTATTTACAAATATTTACAAATATATACAAGCCCATTTTATTCTATTATAGAGAAAAATATTTTTATTATATTTACAGGTATATTTACACACATGAGCTCCCTATCTCTCTCTACTTTGGCTTTTATGCGGTCAGGCCCATGCTGAGCCCTCCCTTGGGATTAGGTTGCTCAATATTTATTCTAAATATTCCCCTCTTTTTCTTTTTATTATTTATTCTTTTATTTTTGCACAAAAACATGCTAATTATTAGTTTTTACACTATGCATGCCTTTTGTTAATTATTTATATTTACACATATCTACATGTATTTGCAAAGGTTTTTATAGCTAAAATATAAGAATAAAGAGTGATGAATGAGTATTCATCAACTCCTCCTTCAGGCATCGATGGAATAAGTCTTGTAATTTCTGATCTGTTTGCTGACCATGCACAATCCTATCCCATAGTCCACTATACTTGGCAGGTACAGTTACAACGTCTGTAGTACTATCAAAGGGGTGCCACTCACTAAGTGTTGCGAGCATATCCCAAGTCTATAGCCATGCTAAGGTGCCCTCGGTATGTGCTCTTCTACTCAAAGCATCTGCTACTACATTCCCCTTACCCGGATGGTAAGAGATAGTGCAGTCATAATCCTTCAACAGCTCCATCCATCTTCTTTGCCTCATATTCAACTCTCGCTGGTCAAAGATATATTTGAGACTCTTGTGATCTGTAAAAATCTCAAATGTGACCCCATATAAAAAGTGACGCCATATCTTCAACATGAAGACTATAGCTGCCAACTCCAAGTCATGAGTAGGGTAATTCCGTTCATGATTCTTTAATTGTTGTGATGCATATGCCATGACATGACCACGTTGCATCAACACGGCTCCTAAATCCTCTTTTGATGCATCCGTATACACTGTAAAGTCTAAAAGGCCTGAAGGAAGGGTGAGAGTCGGAGCACTGTTCAGTCTTTCTTTCAGTGTACGAAAGCTCAGCTCGCACTTGTCGCTCCAAATGAAAGGAACATCCTTCTGTGTCAGACGAGTAAGTGGTAGAGCTAGCTGCGAGAAGCCCCTAACAAAATGTCTGTAGTAGCCGGCGAGGCCTAAGAAGCTGCGTATCTCGGTAACTGTCTTGGGCTGCTCCCAGGACATGACAACCTCTATCTTGGGTGGATCAACTTCCACACCTGCTCTTGATATTACATGACAGAGGAAAGCTACTTCGGTAAGCCAAAATTCACACTTGTTGTATTTTGCATACAACTTGTGTTCTATGAGTATCTCAAGAATAGTACGAAGGTGCTGCTCATGCTCATGCTCATCACGTGAGTAGATCAAGATATCATCAATGAACACTACCACAAACCGATCTAAGTATGGACGGAAAATTCTGTTCATCATGTCCATGAACGGGGCAGGTGCGTTCGTGAGTCCAAACAGCATAACCACAAACTCATAGTGCCCGTATCTGGTACGAAAAGCAGATTTAATCACATCTGTGTCCTTAATTCTCAATTGATGATAACCCGATCATAGGTCAATCTTTGAGAATATCGCTGCTCCTTGCAATTGAACAAAAAGATCATCTATTCGTGGACGTGGATAACGGTTCTTCACCGTCCTTTTATTCAATTGCCTGTAGTCGATGCATATATGCATAGACCCATCTTTCATCTTTACGAAGAGGACCGGTGCTCCCCACGTTGATGTACTGGTGCGGATAAATCCCTTTTCCAACAACTCCTGCAGTTGTACTTTGAGCTCCCTGAGTTCGACCGGTGTCATTCGATATGGAGGTATGGAGATCGGTTGCGTGTCAGGTATCAAAGTAATCTCGAATTCGATCTCCCTCTCTGGCGGCAGTTCAGGTAATTCCTCTAGAAATACATCAAGAAAATCTCGTACAATTTTGACATCTTCAATCATACGATCTTCGACAGGTAACTCCACAACATAGGCGAGAAAACCTATGCAACCTTGATCGAGCAAGTGTTGGGCCTTCAATGCCGATACATATAAGACCTCACTATCTGAGGCACGTCCATCAAACTGAAAGGTAGGTATGTCTGGGATATAGAACATTACCGTCTTCTCGAAGCAATCAAGACATGCGTGATGTTGCTCGAGCCAATCCATACCTAAGATGACGTCAAAATCTTCTAGCTGAATGAGTAAAAGATATGCAGGCATTAGGTGCCCGCCAATCTGCACTGCTACCTTCTCCATCGCTTTTCGCACTATGAATAATTGTCCCCCTGGACCCTTTATGTAGTAAGGAGATGGAACACAAACTGGTTCTTTATCTAACTTGGATACTAAGCGATGTGCTAGAAAAGAGTGCGTAGCTCCCGAATCAAATAAGGCATATAAGGATATACCATGTACTGAAATCATACGTCGCACTACAGCTCCTGAGGCGTGGGCCTGCTCCTGTGTGATTGCGTTCAACTGTCCCTGAGGCTGTGGGGGGGCGTTAGAGCCTGCAGCACTGAAGGTTGGTTGTGGTGGAGGACGTTGAAAACCTCGACCCCCACGTCGGGAAAATGATCCATGTGACTGTGCAAATGAGAAAGTTGGTCGTATACTTGGTGGGTGGGCACCTGAGCTACTAGCAAGTAATGGACACTTGGCCTTGAAATGGCCCGGCTGTTGGCAGTGGAAACATCTACGATCTCCTGGCTGAGAGAAGGAGCCTCCTGAGACAAGGCTAGCACCTCCTGTCTTGCAGCTCTGCGAGTGTGTCGAAGAGTGTAAGGAAGTAGTTCCATGACTCGCCAAACCCTGCCTCAAAGTATATGTAGGGGCAAATCTGCTAACAGTAGGAGTAGTAGCCACTGGGTGGAAACGACGCTCTCTACGAGCTCTATGGAAATCTCGGCGAGCAGATCTTCCAAACTGAGGTGGTTGGAGTGTGATGGACTCCCCTGAAGTCAACTCTGAGTTGCCTCCATCTTGGTAGCTTTAGCAGCTACCTCCTTGATGGAAGTGAAATCCGATGCAGATAGTTGGTGTTGCACATCGTCACGTAATCCCTGGATAAAAATTTCTGTAAGTTCTCTTCAGGAAAAGCAGTAGTCGCTGGCGAGTGGCGGGAGAGTTCAATGTAGCAAATGAGGTATTCTTGGGCCATCATTGAGCCCTGCTTCAGCTCAGCAAACAACCTCCTCTGATCCTCAACCCAGTGGTCTGGGTAAAACTGGCTACGGAACTCGTCAAGAAATATTTTCCATGTTATGGGATCCTCCAGATGTTCCTTGGTGGCGTACCACCAACGTCCAGCATAACCTGCTAGTGAAAATTCCACAAATGTAAGCCAAGACTCTTCAGGAGCATGAATCATCCGTAAGACCTTAGATACGTGATCCATCCATAGCTCAGCCTCATCTGGTGTGCCTGTGCCGAAGAATTGGGGCATCTTAGACCTCTGGTAGGCGGCATAAGTCGTCTGATGTTTTTGCAATGCCTCTAAATCCTCTGACCCTTCAGGGTCCAAAGACACCGATGGATGAATACTGCCCTCTTCCTCACGGGAAGGTTGACAAGAGGAATCTTCCTGCTGAAGTAGCCTCTGTTCCAATGCCTCCTGACGCTATTGTATACCCTGCATGGCTTGAACCAATAAGGCCAGCTGTTTTGCAACATCAGGGTCAATACGAGGCAGCATGATTCCCTGCGAGAATCATTATATCAGAATTTTTTTTCATGATTAGAGAGGCAATGGACACATTGAGTATGACATATATTATTCTCCTTAAACCAATGACAAGATCAAAAGGCTTATCATTGTATTTATAATTCAAATCCCATTTATAATCTAATATACAAAAGAGGGAAGGGAGTATCGGGCTCTGATACCATCTGTGACGCCCCGCCCCTCCGGCTACCGAAACCGACGAGATGGGAGCGTCGGACCTACGGTCCAAATACACCCATGATATATGATACTCATCAAATCATCTTATGCACAATAGATTAACATTTGAAATATAAATAACAACATAAGAATAATATGAAATGAAAATGAAAATGCAACATCCATTCTGATCAATACTCATCAAGTCCATGTCCATGATACGAGATACATCAGAAAATCTAAAACATTGTAGAAAAACTCTCCACATATCTCACTACAAAGTCTCTAAAATAACATAAATAAAGAGGAAGTAAATAAATTACTCTAAGCAGGACGCACCCTGCCTGATGCGAATATGACGAAAAGAAGTCTGATCTCCTCAAAAGAGTGCTACTGTGGCGGTTGTTGCTCAGGTACACCTGTTGGGTTCACACGATGGTAACGTTATGAGCAATTGCCCAGTAACGGGACAAATATTATAACGACTAAAGTAGGGGTAAGAAAAGAATGTATACCCAATTTTATTTAATGGAATATGCATGTATTGAAACAATTAAGAAAGAACGCCAAGTCATTTAAAATCACATTCGATCACATTGATTTTATATAAAAAAAATAATCGATTAAGTTCTACCACAATGATCATTGATATTTTGATACGTTAGTTAGAGCCCACAATGATATACAATATCTGG
Source organism: Ottelia alismoides (assembly GCA_037367405.1). Classification (NCBI taxonomy): domain Eukaryota; kingdom Viridiplantae; phylum Streptophyta; class Magnoliopsida; order Alismatales; family Hydrocharitaceae; genus Ottelia; species Ottelia alismoides. The sequence goes on along the minus strand of JAZKJV010002552.1, from coordinate 995,802 downwards.
CATCCGATCATAAATTATTTATCCTTTCTCATATTATTTTAGCACACGCAAGTATGCGACTCGCAGGCCTCCGCTACACGGGAACTTGTTTGTCATCTTGGATAAACCTCCAGGTATTTCAACATCAAATTCTCCAACTTCAAACCATATCCCGGAACACCTCTCACAATAATAATACTCGAAGTAAAATTGGATGCGGCCACATCTAATTTTAAATAGAGTCTTATATTTGTGTATAAGTGAGAAACCAAGAACACCAATCGCGCCACCTGCCTACTCCGTCGAGCGACTCCGGATGCTATCGGGCTGCTAGGTGCAACGCACACCCAACTCGTTCGTTGGGGTCGCGACCTTCAAGGTATCTTTCCGGGGCCCCAGGGTGCATGCTAAATCCCTTGAGGTACCTAACTCCAACTATTCAGATACCGTGAGATCTCACCCACAGAAATAACCATCAAAAACAAAAAAATTGCCGCTAGCGACCTGCTAGAAATTCGAGATGATTGAGCTGACAATCGACGTATGTCAATCGTAAATCAACCATAACTTCTCCAACTATGTTGACCATGATCGCAATTTATTGATATTAATGATTTTGATCCATCAGATTAGCTTGGTAAGCAAATATGATAAAGTGATAACAAACATCTGTAAAGTTTCTTGCAATCTGTCTTTACGCAATAGTTTGATGCGAATAAATTTGAACCTCTCGTATCACTCATACTTCCTTCACTAACTCCATAAGTATCATGAACCCTCATTATACCTAAATGACATCAAATATGAAAGACGCAACTACCCGTTATGTGAAATGTAATTATTCCTGTGGAAGCAACATGCACGTAACACATACACATACGTTATCTTTATAAGCAATACTTCCGTTTTTTTTAATATTAAAATACCACACAAAAATTAAGTAATTGATATAAGGATACCCACGTTAATGACAAATCTCTTGGGCATCTATTACATGAGTAATAACTGAAAAGGAAAGAAGTTTAAACGGTCATTTGAGAAGAACGTGCGATTTAATTTACCATTTATTTAGTCACAGTCAATCAAGACAATTATTGTTTTTATCAAATAATGGCATTCTTCCCCCCATTTTTGTAAATTTAATTTGCTTGTCAAAACCATACAATACTGATATCCATTATGAAAGCCATGCCAATACTCTTTATATGGGTTTTCAAGTGCAATAGTTTGCACGTGGTATTTAATATGAGAATATATGAGATGCTAATACCACTGGTGTATAATACGTTACAAGTATTCTCAGTAATAAGGTGGATCATAAATCTGGACAAGAGTTCGATTTGTCAAATGCAATCGTGCACTATGGTGGACATAATCACCGAAGGATTCACCGTTTCAAAACATTTTATGTACATGTTACATTTGTTTGTGGGTGTTTTATCCTCTTTTGAATTCTTTGATTCGAAAAATATATTAAAACTCATAGCAGATATATATAGTGTGTGCAAAAAGGATCTAATGGAATTAATTCTCAACGTTGATGTATCGATGACGATGAATAACAATAACCAATATGGATATTCGCCTCTCATGCAAAAACCACGAAAATATATTTAAAAGATTAACGGAAAGGACTCTAAAGAGATTGAAGGAAGGGAATTTAGCAATAAGATCTCGAAGACAACCCCACAGGCTTCGAAAGAAACCTCCGAAAACTGATATAAAAACTCGACCTCTATGCTAAGATTTAGTGGGAAAAGCATAGAAAATTGTAAGAAACCAACAACAAGAGGTAGGTATCTAACGTTACCTCCGAGGATGTTCCCTCAGGATCTCCTCTCACACGGAATGGTATTTCCGTCGCTCGATCGCAGTGCAGAGGCGTGCACCACGGTGACCTTGAGCTTTCCTACGTGATGGTGGTCGCGGATCTTCGATCGGAGCTCCTTCTCCGATGTCAAGGGCGGCCCTCCGATGACTAAACTGACCAAGATGGTGGTGCTCCAATGAGAGGGGAGGATGGTGGTGGCTAGTGCTTTGGAGAGGGCAACCTATCATAGTATATTTATAGAAAGAGGGGTGTAAATGGATCAAGTTTCGGATCCGGTTCGGATCCATATATGGATCTCGATCATCCAACATACAACATTGATATCTTGGGCTAGAAATGTCAGAATTTGATGTTCTTGGGCTCGTTGGAAAGATCTCGATGAAATCTACGAAAAGGCATGATTATTTGAATTTTTTGGATGTCAAAAATACTCCAGATTTTTGGAAAATGAAAATACAGGGTTTTATATCATAAAAATCTTAAAGGAAGTCTCGTCCTCGAGATGTAGGATTTAACATATAAGTTTTGAATGTGGTGTAGATTCAGGCATAAAAATCATAAAGAGAACGAAACCCATAAAAATCTTAAAGAGGATTGAAATAGGGTTTCGTGAACATACCTTCAAAAAGATAGGGGTATTTTTATCGCATATCAGCCTCAGCCTCCTAATTGGCCTCCTCAACATTCTGACTTTGCCACAATACCTTGACTAAAGGGATGTCTTTCCGTCGTAACCTCTTGACTGTCCGGTCTAAAATCTACACGGGTGCCTCAAGAAAAGACAAATTTGGTTCAACCGCGACATCCTCATAGCTAATCACATGTCGAGGGTCTCGAATATACTTCCGGAGGTTTGACACATGGAATACATCGTGCACACCTGCCAAGTGAGGGGGGAGTGCTACTCGGTATGCTACCTTCCCAATACGAGATAAAATCTCAAAAGGGCCAACGAACCGTGGTGCCAACTTGCCCTTGACACCAAATCTCTGAATACCTTTCATTGGAGATACTTTTAAGAATACAAAGTCTCCGGTATCAAATTAAAGATCACGACGTCTCAGATCAGCATAGCTCTTCTGACGGCTCTGTGCAGTCAATAGTTTCTTCCTAGTCGTTTCCACTGCTCTTGTTGTGTCCTCGATTATCTGAGTGGAATAAATACCCTTGTCACCCACTTCCTGCCAACACAAAGGGGTAGTGCATCTTCGCCCATACAATGCCTCGAAAGGTGCCATACCAATACTAGCATGGTAGCAGTTGTTATAGGTGAACTCCACTAAAGGAAGGTGATCCTTCCAAGATCCTTGCCACTCAATGGCACATGCTCTGAGTAGGTCTTCAAGGGTCTGAATTGTTCTCTCTGATTGCCCGTCAGTCTGCGGATGATAGGCTGAACCAAGATATAGTTTGGTTTTTAGGGCCTTCATGAATTCTACCCAATAATGCGATGTAAAACGAGAGTCTCTATCAGATACCACCTCCTTGGGAATCCCATGCAAGCGAATAACATGCTGAATATATAACTTGGCCAGATCTACCGGAGTGCATGTCATGTTTACGGGAATGAAATGTGCGGACTTGGTCAACCTGTCCACAATAACCCAAATGTCATCATATCCACCTACTGTACGAGGTAAGGATGTCACGAAGTCCATAGAGATACTCTCCCATTTCCACAACGAAATAAGAAGTGACTGTAACACGCCAGGAGGACGCTTGTGCTCTGCCTTCACCAATTGGCACGTAAGGCAACGAGTAACATGTTCTGCAACATCTCTCTTCATCCCCTCCCACTAGAAGTGTTGACGGAGGTCTCTATACATCTTGGTGCTCCCTGGATGGATAGATAATCTAGAACAATGAGCCTCATCTAGGATGTCTCTTCTTAACTCACCATCACCAGGAACACAGACATGGTCCCCCTTCCATAAGATGGACTCACAGACTCTGAATCCATCAAACTCCTGATGACCACGCAAATTCTGGTAACTCGGGTAAAGGTAATCGGGGTCGTTGCGACCCAAGTCACCAAGCGCGGCCAATCAAGAAAAATTTAGACCACCAAAATCAGATAGAAATCAAAGAAACTCAAGTAGCGGTTTTGCTACTATATTAACCTGGTATAGCGACCAGGGTCGAACACAAGGAGCACGTAATGGCCTTGCGGCCTACGAAGTAGTCCAGAAATAAAAACAAATAAAATAAAAGGCTCTTTTTGGTGGATTTTTAATGTTTTATAATTTTTTTGATTTTTAATGTAATTAAGAATATAAGAAGGCAAATAAACAAGCAACTTGGGTGAATTATTTACCTACCCAAAAATCATCAAAAAAATCAAACAAAAATGTTTTTATGTTTTTTATAATTTTTTATGTTTATGGTTAATTTTTGGTGATTTTCTGATTATAAGGGAATTTTATAAAAATCAAACAAGGAAGAAAAACCAAGGTATTGTCCAGTCAGATTTCAAGGGCCAAATTAAAATGCAAATTGGCCCTATTAAAACATGAAGGTAATTTTTCTGTATAGTAGAAAACACAAGGAAATTTTAGGCACCAGAATTATTAATTATTGATTTTTCTTTTATTTATTTAAATTTTATGGGTTTTTAGGGGTTTTGTAATTTTTATGGTTTTATAAAGCCAAAAATGACCAAAATTAGTCAGACAATCAAACAAGGCAAAACAAACATTCTCTATTTTATTTGTAATTTTTAGAGGTGTTTTAATATTTTTTTATTTTTAAAGTTAGATAGTAACAAAAATGAGTGTTTTTGAATTTTTAAAAAAAAACAAAAATAATAGAAAATGTCTCCAAAAATTGGAGAAAATTTTACACTATGGCAGGAGCCATGTATCCAATTTTCATCGAATTTGGAGTTAATTTGCTATTTTATTAAAAATAAAAACAAGGGTAAAGAGCACAAGGACCTAACTGCAAATAAAACAAAACTCTGGACCCTAGAAATAACAAGGATGGAAACGGAGGGCTCAAAATGCAAAATGTCCCCTGGGCCACGCACGATACACATGACTCAGGCCTGGGGGGACCTATTTGTCATTCCTATTTCAAAACATCCAATCAATAACACATGGAAAGCTCAGGATGAAAACTGCAAAATCACCACTAAAGCACGTGTCGAAGCATGTGAACGCTACAGGTAGGGACTAATTTGCAATTATCCAAAACTAGAGGGTCCTCGATGCAATATTTACAAAAATAAAAAAACGTGACAAAATACGTACAGGACTAAAAAGTAACACCTAAAAAGTAAAGTGCCTATAGGAAATTTACCCTTTATTTATTATCGACGGCTGTGGTGGCGCCACGTAGATGATCCCACGGTTGAGAATAACGACACCTTAACCAAGGAATGCGGGCCGGATCGAACGGTTGAGGGTCCACCACGTGGCTAATCTGACGGATCTGGTGCGCTATGGCTAAACCCTCGGTGGATCAACGGTGGTGAAGTCGACACGTGGAGATTGGACGGCTCTGGAGTCAATGGTGCCTCTTCATCTGATAGTGCGGCCCAGATCAGTCCTCCTATGGATCGGACGGTTGCGAAGCTCCTCAAATGAATGGCCGAGATCTAATCTGGAGAGAGAGGATGATCTGACGGCTCGAGAAGGTCCTGGATGAACTGACGGCCGGCGAACATCATCGGCTCGAAACTCGGGCGTGGGGACTCCTCGACGGCTGCGGAGATGCTGGTAAGATGCGCCTCGAGACTCCGCAGCCAATCGTCTACTCCGATGATGGCGGGGAGCTCTGGAGAGCTCCGGCGACGGTGAAGACCTGGAGCACCTGTGCCCAACTGTTCCGACCTCCAGATGAGGACGGTTAGACCTGCTACCTGCACAGGAAGAAAGAGGGGTCGAGGGAAAACTGCCTCAACCCGTTAGCGCACGTGAACGATGAAGGATGCGGCGGTATGGAGGTCCTCCGACGAGCGACGGAGGTGGAGGACCGAAGTCCCTGCTCCGGGGCGAGCCAGGGGGAATGGGTAGGTGGAGAAGGTGCGGAGGAGGCTCGTGAAGGTGGTGGCGATGTCAGATGGGTGTATGGCAACTATACACCCAATTTCAACTTAGTCCCTCAAATATCAAAAGTAACAAATGGTTTCCTAAAGTATTCTATCAATCACAATGCGGTCTTTTTCCAACGGCAGAAAGAGATGTCCGTCAACTCTACTGATGTTTGGACAAAATTACCCTTGTTGATATTTATGGGGAAAAATCCAAAATTAACAGCAACCCCACAGTCTTCTCTCGCTATACACTCACTAGCCCTCCCCTCCTCCTTCCCCAACCTCCATGCCCTCCGCCACATGAACCTCTCCGCAACTTCCTCACTAACCCCTTCCCCTCCTCCGCCTCCACCCTTTGCCTCCTCACCTCTCTCGATGCTGACAACAACTCCTTCTCCAACCCACTCCTCCTCGTTGTGCTTGCCATCTCTATCTTCGCGACGTCAACCTCGGTAGTAGCTTCTTATCTAGTTTCGTCCCATACAGATTTATGGTTCTCATTTCAAGCAAGACTATAAGTAGATTCATGCAAGCCGAGCAATTCCCATGCCGTCATCCACATGGCATCAGGTCGTTCATGTTCCAATTACCGAGCTTACCAAACTTATTTATCGAACTGCTCTTGGTCTCTAGAAGGAATTTCCTTTCCATGTTCTGTCCTATTGAACTCAATACATTCTATAGTTCAATCCATTGAACTAGAATTCATCATTAACTGTTCATGTCCATTTCCGATGAAGAACCAAAGAACACCATAATAGGATATTATCTCAGCACCAACTAAATTTCTTTTGTAGCAAACAAGAAAAATCGATCCTACCTATTGATGAATCCACGATTCATCATCTCAATATCTTGATCTTAGCAAAATCCCTGAGTAAAATCCCAAATAAATATCCATAAAATCCATAAATTAACAAAATAACTCTTGTAAATAAAACACACTAATTATTGTATATAAGAGTGCACAAAATGAATTAACAATAAAAAGCCGCTAAAATAAAGGAGTTTTATACTTGTAAATAGCCCAAAACTTCATGTATTTTTAATAATTTTATTTCTACTCCTTTTTGCCTAATTCTGTCTCTAACTTGTTTATAAAAATGTGTATAAAAATAAAAAAATACAAAATAAATTTCACCTCAAATAAATGCTCCTAGATCCCAAAGAGAAAAAGCCGTAAAGTCCAACTTCCAAGCTAAATTCCCGCTCCGTATGAACTCCAAATTCATCAAACTCACTTTTAAAGTTCAAGTTAGAAAATTATCTATCCAACGGATGTGGTTTCATTAAAATCGGAGCTCGTTTGCAAAAGTTGGGTTTTGGGACCTAGATGTACATTGTACATTATGTATATATTCATTCTTTATTTAATTTTTATTGTATCTTTCTTAATTAATAAAAATACAAAAAAATCATACTTGTGTTGTATTTTAATTTTAGTATTTTATTGTATTTTTCCGTTGTAAATATCTCTTATTAAAAAGATAAAAAATTACATATTAGAAAAGTAAAAAAAAATGTGTACATGTTGTTTGTCTTCCCTTGTAAATTCTCCACTATTTCTCTTCTCTTTTTATTTTATTGTATTTAAAGTAGACAACTTTATTTATTTATTATTTTATTTCCATTCTCTACAATAACCACCAATTCAACTCCATTATTCCACCATTTTTTCCCAACTTCCCATTCAACTCCTTTAATAAATCAACCTCCCATTCAACTCCACCACTTTAATAACCTCTCCTTCCATTCTCTTTATATACCTCTCATTCTCCTCAACTTTGCCTTTGATCCATCTTTATGTGACGAGAGCCTAGTTCCTTGAGTTGAATCGGTGACAGCGACGCAACCGTGGTCGAGCGACGACGGCCCTCTCTCCGGTGTGATCCATTGGCTTTTTGGCCAACATCGCAGCCGCAACCGCGCGCTGCTCGAGCTCATCGCGCGCCGGCGATTTGAGCGAAGACCGTGCTCACGAGAGCACATCATAGGCGATCGTCTCCATCGTAGGTAAATTGTATTCTCATTTTACCATCTTGTTATTTTTTGCATTTTTATTAGCACATCATATCACCATCCACATGCCCCTATTTGTTTAGTTCATATGAACTTCCTCCACCTTCATCGCCACTTTATCATTTGCATCATTTGTTATTTCTTTTTTAAAGAAAATAAAAAATTTAAAAAATTCTAAAACAAAAAAAAGGTTCTTTACCATATCACTATCACCCCATCATTTTATTTCATCACTCATCTCCATCATCCTCATCATACACCACCGTCATCAATTTTTTTTTCTTCTCTCATCATGTTCATTCCCTATTTTAAACAAAATTAAAAAAAATATAAAACAATTAAAACAAAAAAAAAGTCTCCTGTTATTTAGTTATTTACAACAGTAAAAAGAAATCAAAAAAAAAAAAAATAAAAAAAAATCGGAAGAGGCAGCAGGCGCAGGCAACCACCCGCCGCCCCTCCCCCATCTCTCAACGGCCACCGCGCCGGTGGCCCTCCGCCGCCACCGCACATCACCGCCCAGCCCGCACGGCCCCTCCGCCTCGCCACCTCCCCGCGGCCGCCGACCTCATCGTGCCTGCTCGCGTGCGGCGGCGCCGCCTCCAGTCGAGCGGCAAGCCGCCATCGCCTCCCCCTTTGTAGGGTTCTTCCACCTTCACCTGCAAAGAACGAAGGAAGAAGAAGGTAAACTTCTTCTATTTTTTTAATGCAAAAATTACATTTTCTTTATTTATAGTTTCTGTAATTGCATACCAGTCCCTGTATATATTGATGTGTGTTTTAGTTGTTTCTAATTTGCATGGACACCCCCGTGTTCGTATTTAAATTTGGACCTCGTTTATGCATCATTTTGTTAAATGAAAAATGCCTTTGTGATGAGCAACTAATTATCTACAATTTGACTATTCGTTTATATTTTTCTGACTCATGCGTAATTAATTAAAATTGTTTAACTGAAAATCCATATATTTTACCCATTCCGTGCTCTTAAATTTATATCTCATGCATAGTTGCTCTAAAAATTCCACAAAAATTATATGTGATGCTTTGATATGTGTTTAATTTTCTATCCAAATTTCATCTAAAATGGAGTTGTCTTGTGCCGGAAATAAATCATAGATTGAAATTAGTATTTGATTTTTAATTAAATCCACATATATGCTTTTCACGAAATTTCAAATCTCCTGTATTCTTCATGAACATATCTACTTGAGATAATTTGTATGTTGATTAATTTGATAACGTGGATTAATTAGGAATTATTTACTCACTATCACTCTATTTTCACTAAAAAATCCATAAAAAATTCATAACTTGTCAAAAAATTCTAAAAAAATTACTGTAGCTTACTTTCATCATGTTTTCATTCTAGTAATTTTCTTCATAATTTTTGCTTATTGTTTGTTTGAGAAATTGCAAAAAATCCAATAAAAAGTGTACATTTTTTAGTTATTGCATTTTAACCCCTAAAATTACAAAAAAATGTATTTTGTCTTCCCCACTGGATTAGGACTTTAGGAAAAATATAATTTGGCTGAATTGGATTAATTTAACATTAAAATTAATTTGACCATGTTGTATGCTTTCTTAGTGTCTTAATTCACTTGCATTCACCTTTCACCTTTTATTTGCATTAAAAAAATCTAAAAAAAAAACCGCATTGAAATCTAGACCTAAGTTTTTAAATTAAACCCAAGTTGTTCCTTTGCCTCCCTGTGTTCGACCCCGGACTTGCCCGGGATATAAATTAAGCCGAGACACTCTTCACGGAGATCTTCTCTCGGTTCTGACCGAATCGCTAAGTATACGTGCTATAACGAATCCGAATTAAAATCGTATTTAGCGACACGTCAGATGGCGCCGTTGCCGGGGAGGCAAACGACTTAGGGATTAATTTAAAAACTTAAATTTAGATTTTCTTTACTCGGGTAGTATGACCCCCGAGCCACCTTGTATTTATTCCTTTTGTTTGCAATTTTTTCTCTTTATATTTTTGTATATATTTTGTTTTTTATCTCTCTAACATAAATCTTATTTTCCTTGCGAGGGCCCGGTGGACTTGGAGTACATCGGAGGTCGACGGACGTGACGCGCGCCGACTGCTGAAGAACGAGGAAAAGCAATTTATTTTTGAGAGAAATTTTGTAAATTCTTGTAATTATTTATCTTGCTCATTTATAGTGGCTCTTGTTTGAGAGCTCGCGTGTGTAAAAAGACTTAGACATTATTTGTTGTGTGTCGAGCCTGTTTCACTCTCCGGCGAGGGTGGGGCTTGACTTGAGAGGCGAACTTAAGGATTAGGCACACGGTAGTTTAGAATCAAATTTGTTTGTGCCCATCGTAATTTAGGCCACACTTATCTTAGAAGATTCACATATCTTATAAAATTCATAATGAGACACACATAGACACGTACTACTTAGCTCAAATTCAATCCATTCTTCCCCACTAATAGTATATTGTTTAGGTGCGGTTTTCTCGGTCTGCATGCATTTAGTGTAATATTTACAAATTCAGTTTTGCATAACGCATGAAGAGTGCTGGGATTCACTGTAAGTATACCTCCTTCTGAGCATGCATCATAGTTTCTCGTTTGCATTCTGATTTCTGATTCCCCTCTTGTTTTACAACTTAAGGTCAAAAGGAAATTGGGACTGAACGGTAGACGTGTTTGTGTGTTCACATAAATTTCAAGTGATAACCTAACTCTAAAATTGGGACTGAATTGAGCAGGTCGATCTAATTAATTGGAATAAAATGAACCCTTGTTCTCGGGTGCATAAAGCCCTCATTGTTTGTTTTAATTGCAAGTGAGAGAGAGACAACCCTAGGATAGAGCCAAGTCTGGATTTCTTACTTACTACTGGTTCTTTCTTTTTAGGCGATTAGCTACTTTTCAGTGAGGATTTACGGGTAGCCGGTAAACGGTCCGGACTTCCTTAGCAGAGTGGGAGGTTTAGAGGATGCATTAGTCCTCAAGGAACGGGTAGCCGTACTTATACCGTCCGTACTTACTCCTATACTGGCTGAAAGTAGGACAAACTAGTCGTAAGAACCGGGCCAGTCTGTAGGAAAATACGGGCACCTAACAGCTCGTTAATCTTTCCAAGATTGTATTCTCACTAACTAAAATTGACCAGATAAATCGGCCGAACTACGGTCATCATGTGTTGAGTTGGTGAAATTGGGGGTTTGAATTGTGTTCGTATTGTGTGAGTTCACTCTGCACATTTACGTGCACCGTAGAATTAGCGCCTCATTGATTATCATGATCTAATTGGTTATTTTGACATCGAAGATGACTGATTGGGGGGATATTTATTCGGACTTTGCGAATCTCTCGTTGAACCCTTCAAAAAGTACGTCTTCAAAGGTCCAAGCGCAACTTGGACCAACCTGGACTCATGACCCTCTTGAGCCCAGGATCTCTCACTCTCGGGATGGTTACTCTCAAACCATTCCCTTTCTCTCTTCCCACCTCACCGAGGAAGACCATCGCCTCGGTGAGAATATCATGATTCATAAATCCTCTTCTAATCAAGAAAACATTGCTGATTCAGGACATAAAGAAGATTTGAGTAAAATGCCAAAGAAGAAAGAAGAGGAAGAAGAGAACTATGAAGACCCAATGAAAATAATACTTGCCCGATTAGCTGCAACTGAGCAGCAACAAGCATTACTGAGAGCTCAGTTGGGACAGTTAAATGTTGGGGTCCAACTACCAATGGATGCGACGTATAACCCCGGACAATATCAAATTCGGAACTACTTGAGTCCGATCGAACCTGAGGTTGATTTTGAATTGAAGCCGCATTTTCTGAACCTGTTGCCACACTTCGATGGGAATGCTTCTGAGGAACCATATGCATTCCTAAGGGGCTTTGAGCTCATCTGCGCTAACCTCAAACATCAAAATGTTAGCCAGGATTATATTAGGCTCAAAGCCCTTCCATTTGCCTTGGGTGGCAAAGCTGATTACTGGGTAAAGAATCTTGGGATCGCCGTCACCACATATGCCCAGTTCAAGGACCTGTTTTTGAAGAAGTTTTACCCTTTGAGTAGAACTAACATGATGAGGATGCGCATTACGAGTTTTTCCCAATTACCCCATGAAGCTTTTTGTGATGCTTGGGAAAGATTCAAGGACATCCTGCAGAAGTGTCCCTGTCATGGACTAAATGATAACATCTTGGTCCAATCATTTTTCACTGATCTCAACCCTGAGATGCAGGGTTTAGTGAGCGCTGCCTGTGGAGGCAACTATACATCACGAGGAGCGGATACCGTATGGAGGGTATTCGAGCAGATGGCTGAAACTAGCCGCTCACAGATGGCCAGCAGGGCCTATACACCATCCCCCAGTTCACTCTCATCTGGAGGGGGAAAATCAGCTGTAGTCGATCTCTCTCAGGACGTGATCCCTAGCATGGTACTTCTGGCTGACAAGCTTACTGTAGTCGAGAGGATCGACAGGAGGATTGATGAGTTAGACCGGAGCGTCTCCAAACTTCCAAAACAGATGGAGGAGTTGACTGAGAAGGTATCTAAGATAAAGATACCTGCCGTGACTGCACCCGCTGCTCCCATTTACCGAGTTCACCATGTTCAGGAGCAGTTGGTGTCAGGGCAACCCCAGCCGTGGGAGCAGGACCAATCCTACACCAACTCTTTCCAGCAGCCACCTCCAGTAGCAGAGACAGTCCAGGAGGAGCCTCCACCAGTTTGGGAGGTGAATGGGATATGGTATACTCAGGACCCTGCCAGGCAGAGAAGTACGGGAGACCGACAGACCTATCAGCGTCCCCCAACCTTTCACAACACCGCATTTACCTCCGCACCACCTCTGTCACAGCAGAGCCCTGGATTCCATCCACCCCAGCAGCAGAGGCAGCAGTACCAGCAGTATGGCCGACATGGCCATTACCAGACGGGCCAGCAGGGCCCGCAACCCCAGCAACAGCAGCAGCAGGGCCAGTATTCCCGTTCTTCTTCTCAATCTTATCCACTTCCTTCATCGTCTAGTCCCGTGGATATTCAGCAGCAGATACTCGATGAGCTACGTTCCTACAGGAACGAGGTTCAGGACTTACGGGTGGATGTCAACCGCCTGTCAAGATGGCGAGATGAGTAGACTGCACCCTCTACCTCGATCCCAGCCCAAGTTCAGGCTAACCCCAATAGCCTGAACCGTTCTAGTTCTCAGCAACACTTTGGTCAGGTATACTATTCAACATCTCCTAAATCTGAACATGAGATTCTTTCGTGTGACGAGGCTAACCACATGTCACTCAGGAGCGGAAGGACCGTGGTCGTACCTGACCGGGCGAGGGACACGAGGAGGGGCATCTCTGGAGATCTACCTGAGGAGTCTTCAGAGGACGAGGAGGAGAGGCATCATATCTCAAAGCCCCATCAGCATCATTCGAGGATTTCTACTCAGGGAGCCGAGAGGAGGAGGAGAGCACGTACGCAGCATCGTCAGCATGGATATTCTTCTGAATCTACGGAGGACCTTGCATCTCCGGTTGTGGTGGATACCACTCCAGCTTCTATTCCACAACCTTTAGTAGATAGTTTTGATTTCGATTCCATGTTGCATCAAAAAGATTCTTGTATGAAGAACTCTGTTTCCGTTAAGTCAAAGAATGATCTTTCAGTTCATGATTCAGATTCTTCATCCTCTGTTTCCTTAGCTTCAATCCCTTTCCCCCGTGCTCTTACAGCAGGAAAGCGCATCAAAAAGATTCAGAAAGATGACCCCGATATGGCACGGTTTTGCAAAGAAAACATCACAGTTAAGGTGCCATTTGATGAATATGTGGCTAACCATCCTGCCTTCCAAAAATACCTTAAGGTGAGATGCACACCTAAAAGGGTTAGCAGGAAGAAAGATAACCGAAATATAAAGACACATGTCTTATCAGTAGCCACAACCTATTGTCTCAAGAATCAGACTATGCCAAAGAAAAAGAGAGACATGGGTGCTCACTATGTGGAGAGTCGTATTGACGACATTGCGTTTGCACGTACACTCTTAGATAACGGTTCTTCGATCAACTTACTTCCCTTAGCCTTATATCAGAAATTGGAGTTGGGACCACTTCGCAAATCTAGAGCTTTACTCCAATTCACAGATCGTTCAATGAAGAGACCTAAGGGAGAAGTGAAGAACGTCGTTATCTTGATTGAGGGGCAGAACTATCAGGTGGACTTCACAGTCTTGGACATGGAGACCCCCAATCATTGGAGAGAATCTCAGATCATTCTCGGGCGACCCTTCCTTAGGACCGCATGCGCAGCTTTCGATTATGGTACGGGAATGATGAAGTTCCGTTCTCCAGGCGGAGAAGTGAACCTTGAGATGAAGCAAACCAAGTGTCAGCGACCATATTCAGAGAGTAGCACAGAGTACTCATCTTCAGAGGCAGACTGCAGTTTGATTAGCACAGTTGGGATTTGGGGACAGATTCCTTCAGGACAGAGCGAGACCCTTTCATCTGGAGAGGATATAGTGCATGATGCAGTTTGCCAGGTGTTGTCTGATCTTACTAGAGATGCATCAACCTATTCTCATGATGACATAGAGATCCATCCGGATCTGTCAGTTCCATCCTCTTCGGAACAATCATGGGATATAGATGACGAGTCGGACGTGGCTTTTGTAGATTGTTTGGATACTTTTGATGATCCGACTTCTGATACTTCTGATTTGGTGGCGAGTACTACTCAGCTTAGCCCACCTTCATGCAGCACGAAACCAGATTCAGATTCAGTTCAGCCAGATCTGCTTGATGATACCACATTGCCAGAACTGAAATCACTACCTCCTACACTTAAGTATGCCTTTCTTGCGGGACCCAAAGAGAGATATCCTGTCATCATTAGCTCAGACTTGACTTTAGAACAGGAGTCTAGGTTGTTAGAGGTCTTAGAGAGGAACCGCAAAGCAATAGGCTGGACAGTGTCGGATCTCGTGGGCATCAACCCCGCTCTCTGCTCGCACCACATTTTTACTGAGGATAATGTGAGACCTTCCCGTGAGTTTTAGAGGAGACTTAACCCCAATCTACGGGAAGTGGTGAAGAATGAAATTGAGAAATGGTGCAAAGCAGGGTTTATATACCCTATTTCTGACTCCAAGTGGGTGGTCCCACTTCATGTTGTCCCGAAGAAGTCGGGAATTCAGATGGTCACCAACTAGGAGGGGGTAGAGATCGCGACACGAGTACCCACATCGTGGCGCGTCTGTGTCGACTACAGGCGCCTGAATGCTGCGTCCAAGAAAGATCACTTTCCCTTACCTTTTATTGATCAGATCTTGGAGAGACTCGCAGGAAAAGAGTTCTTCTGTTTTCTTGACGGGTACTCAGGCTACAACCAGGTGGCCATAGCCCCTAAGGAACAGGAAAAGACCACATTCACATGTCCATTCGGCACTTATGCTTTCAGGTGCATGCCATTCGGGCTCTGCAATGCCCCGGGCACATTTCAGCGGTGCATGATAGCCATATTTGCCGAGATGGTGGGAGATTTACTGGAAGTGTTCATGGATGACTTCTCGGTCCATGGTGATTTTTTTGATATATGTTTAGCGCACTTGGACCGAGTCCTCACGAGGTGTAGATAGGTGAATCTGGTACTCTCATGGGAGAAGAGTCACTTTATGGTGACGGAGGGTATCGTGTTGGGGCATGTCATCTCCAAAAGGGGAATGGAGGTTGACCCTGCCAAGGTGGAGGTGATCAAGAAACTCCATCCACCTACCAACGTGAAGTCAGTGCGGTCATTCTTAGGGCATGTTGGATTCTATAGGAGATTCATTCAAGATTTTTCAAAGATCGCCCGCCCACTGACTGAGCTCTTAGGGAAAGACATAGAGTTCGTTGTAGATCACAGGTGTCTGGAGGCCTTTGAGCTCTTGAAGAGGAAGATTTGTGCCTCGCCTATCCTACAAGCTCCTGACTGGTCTCTCCCCTTTGAGATCATGACTGACGCTTCAGATTTCGCTATAGGAGCTGTGTTAGGACAACGGCGAGAGGGGATTCCGTTTGCGATTCACTATGCGAGCAAAGTTTTAGATCCTACACAGAAAAATTATACAGTGACTGAAAAGGAAATGCTCGCGGTAGTATGGGCCCTCGAGAAGTTCAGATCATATATTTTGGGCTCTAAGGTGATAATTTATACTGATCACACAGCCATTCGATACTTAATGGAAAAGAAGGACGCGAAGGCGTGTCTTCTTAGGTGGATTCTACTCCTCCAGGAATTTGATTTGGAGATTAAAGATAAACCTGGAGTGAAGAATGTTGTGGCTGATCACCTTTCTCGGATTGAACTTAAGGATTCTCCTGATCATGAGCGGATTAGAGAGACCTTCCCAGATGAGTCAATTTGTGTTATTGACTCCCTCCCGTGGTATGCCAACATGGTGAACTATCTTGTCTCCATGCAGGTTCCCCATGGTTGGACTAGGAGCAACATTGATCGACTGAAGTCAGATTCGAGGAGATACCACTGGGACGATCCTTTCCTTTTCTTCGAAGGATCGGATTGTATTTGGAGAAGGTGTATTCCTCAGGAGGAATACCATAGTGTCCTCACATATTGTCATTCACTTGAGGCTGGAGGACACCATTCGAGAAAGAGAACCGCTCACAAAGTACTTCAATGTGGATTGTATTGGCCGACCTTGTTTAGAGATGCCATTGATTTTGTGCGGTCGTGCCTGATTTGTCAAAGGATGGGAGGGACAGTTGGACAGAGAGATGAGATGCCCATGCAACCGATGATTATTTGTGATGTTTTTGATGCATGGGGCATAGATTTTATGGGTCCCTTTCCCAACAGACAAGGACATGAGTACATTTTGTTGGCGGTTGATTATTTATCTAGGTGGGTGGAGGCTATCCCAACCCGAACCGCAGACAGCAAGACTGTCTGTAAGTTTGTGAGAGACCATATTATTGCTATGTTCGGGGTGCCAAAAGTTTTGATATCTGATGGGGGTAGCCATTTTGTGAACCGAGATATGAGATCTTTAGCTAAGGACTATGGATTTGAGCATAGAGTTACTAGTCCTTACCACCCACAGTCCAACGGCATGGCAGAAGTTTCGAACAGAGAGGTGAAGAGTATTTTATAGAAATTGGTTCGTCCCGATAGGAAGAACTGGTCTCACCTTTTGGACCAAGTTCTGTGGGCCTATAGGACAACCTACAAGACACCATTGGGTACTTCACCATTTAGAATGATCTATGGCAAGCCATGCCATTTGCCCGCAGAATTGATTCATAAATCCGAATGGGCAATTAAGAAGATTAATCAGAGTTGTCACCTAGGGAAGCTTTGCCGAGACTTGAACTTGAACGAGCTCGTGGAAATCCAAAATAGGGCATATGACAACAGTTTGATTTATAAGGACAAAGTAAAGAGATGGCATGATCAACACATTAGGTGCAAAGACTTTGTCCCTGGACAAAAGGTATGGTTGTTCAATGCCAGGTTGAAGATGTTCCATGGGAAGCTCAAATCTAAATGGACGGGTCCCTTTGTGGTTAAGAAAGTGCACGAGAATGGAAGTGTAGAGATAGCTGATCTCACAGATGGTGCACAATCTCATGTGGTGAATGGACAACTGTTGAAGCATTTTGTTGATTCCAAAGAGCAGTTAGTCCAAGTCGAGGTCATCAACTTCATACAGAGTGAGCACAGAGCAGATACATCTTATTACTCTTCATGAAGATGCAGCATAAAGATTCAACATCTTAGAAGATTCAACCACTCTTGTACATATTCTCCCTTCTTTGTATATTCTCAAGATCACATCGGTTCTCACACTTACTCTTGTCCTATACTTAGGCTGACCAAAGCCTAAGTATAGGGGGGACCGACGCCCGCCTTGTGTATTTACTCATCATTTCTCCTCTTGACCTCGTCCGCCCCATTTTTGCTCTTCTTCTACACTTAGGCTATCCAGAGCCTAAGTATAGGGGGGCGGATCGACTTCTATACTGTTTATTATTTTAGCTTTCCTACGCTTAGTACGAGCTATGTCTTTTTGTCACCTAGTGCCATGAGGACATAGCACAAGCTAAGTATAGGGGGGCGTGTATATATTACATATATACTTTACCCATAGCTTGTACTTTCACGTATTTTTGTATATATTATACAATAATTATGGGGTGGGTAAAAAAAACAAAAAAAAACTCTTTCCTAAAAAAACTCTTTTTCCTTATTTGCTAAGAAAAAAAAACTTTTCAAAAAAAATCCTTTTTTATATAAAAAACTTTTTCAAAAAAAAGAATCTTTTCTTATTTACCTATCTTTTTCAAAAAAAAACTCTTGAAAAAAAAGCAAAACTTTTCTAACAAAAAAAACTTCTTCTTTGCCTTTGTTTGTAAAAAAAAAACCTTTGTGAAAAAAACTTTTTCTAAAACTTAAAAAAATCAAAAAATCAATCATCAACTTAAAAAAAACTAACTAATAAGTTGGTTTAATCCCTGACACAATTCACTTTCACACAAGACTAGTGATGATCAAGAACACTTGGTTTATGAGGTCTTGACATTTTGAGTTAACCAGCCTTAGTCATTAGGGTCCTTGACTTAATTTTTCACATTTCCCTAGTTTGAAAGATTTGTGTGGTATATTGCATGCTTAGTCTCTACCTTAAAGAATATGATCCGCACCTCACATACACGACTGCAGTTATGATGAGATGAGTTGAAATTTCACTTGAGGAACTGGGATGAGGGATTTGAGTTTGGACTTGATTTGATGATGCTCGAGGATGGGATAAAATCAATGAAGGCTTCATGAAACCTGAGTGTCAGCACATTTAGCCAGTATGAGAACATGATTCTTGTACTGTCTCTTGATATTTACCTATGTGCCAGGGTGTGATAAAATAAAAAAAAATTTGTTGATCAGTGTGCGCCAACTCTTGGTAAAAGCAGTGGAGCTAGCCAAAATACTACAAAGCAATGAAATGTTAAAGAAAAGCCCTCATTCCACAAAGTCAATTATCAAAAGAGCTTCCACCAAAGGCGAGCGCTCCCAACCATTTCAAAGTGTCCACTTGGACCACCGCTATTAGGACCAGGAGTCGGGCTTCCACCAAAAAAGGGCTCTGCATCGTAAATGCTACAAGTCTGGGTGTAGAAGGTACGATAGGTACTCAAAAAAGGCACACCCCGGTGTACTCCCAGGAAAACAAGTGCAGACGGCTCCAACTTCTCTTGATGGACGCACTGATCAACACCAAAAAAATGCGTTGTGTAATAAGGCACTCGAGAGGATCCTTGTTCCAATGAGAGGGAGAGAAGAAATGACACAACCTATGCCCTCCATCAACTGGCCTTCCATCTACACTTTTAAGTCTGACAACTAAAGAGACGGTGGATTGGATGCAAGAAATGGTTTATTCCCTAGTGTTGAGGATCGGGTTCTTAGGAGAGTCCCTTAGACTGGAACCTTGGGTGACGTTGCGACTCTACTCTTATAACTGCAGTCCACACTTAAAGTCATATCCCTTATATATACGTATACAAAGAGAGTCTGATGATTAGGGGAATTGGGTAACTTTTGACTAGAGCTTGGTTCAGCTTAGAATTTTAGGATCTCTAAAACCGAGAGTTCTTGAACGGATCAACTCTTGTATTCACATGCACAGTCAGGGGTTAACCCAACTTATTCATTCTTTATTTGCTCGAGGACTAGCAAAGTTTAAGTATAGGGGGGTGATGAATCCACGATTCATCATCTCAATATCTTGATCTTAGCAAAATCCCTGAGTAAATTCCCAAATAAATATCCATAAAATCCATAAATTAACAAAATAACTCTTGTAAATAAAACACACTAATTATTGTATATAAGACTGCACAAAATGAATTAACAATAAAAAGCCGCTAAAATAAAGGAGTTTTATACTTGTAAATAGCCCAAAACTTCATGTATTTTTAATAATTTTATTTCTACTCCTTTTTACCTAATTCTTTCTCTAACTTTTTTATAAAAATGTGTATAAAAATAAAAAAAATACAAAATAAATTTCACCTCAAATAAATGCTCCTAGATCCCAAAGAGAAAAAGCCGTAAAGTCCAACTTCCAAGCTAAATTCCCGCTCCGTATGAACTCCAAATTCACCAAACTCACTTTTAAAGTTCAAGTTAGAAAATTATCTATCCAACGGAAGTGGTTTCATTAAAATCGGAGCTCGTTTGGAAAAGTTGGGTTTTGGGACCTAGATGTACATTGTACATTATGTATATATTCATTTTTTATTTAATTTTTATTGTATCTTTCTTAATTAATAAAAATACAAAAAAATCATACTTGTCTTGTATTTTAATTTTAGTATTTTATTGTATTTTTCCGTTGTAAATATCTCTTATTAAAAAGATAAAAAAATTACATATTAGAAAAGTAAAAAAAAATGTGTACATGTTGTTTGTCTTCCCTTGTAAATTCTCAACTACTTCTCTTCTCTTTTTATTTTATTGTATTTAAAGTAGACAACTTTATTTATTTAATATTTAATTTCCATTCTCTACAATAACCACCAATTCAACTCCATTATTCCACCATTTTTTCCCAACTTCCCATTCAACTCCATTAATAAATCAACCTCCCATTCAACTCCACCACTTTAATAACCTCTCCTTCCATTCTCTTTATATACCTCTCATTCTCCTCAATTTTGCCTTTGATCCATCTTTATGTGAGGAGAGCCTAGTTCCCTGAGTTGAATCGGTGACAGCGACGCAACCGCGGTCGAGCGACGACGACCCTCTCTCCAGTGTGATCCGTTGGCTTTTTGGCCAACATCGCAGCCGCAACCGCGCGCTGCTCGAGCTCATCGCGCGCCGGCGATTTGAGCGAAGACCGTGCTCACGAGAGCACATCATAGGTGATCGTCTCCATCGTAGGTAAATTGTCTTCTCATTTTACCATCTTGTTATTTTTTGCATTTTTATTAGCACATCACATCACCATCCACATGCCCCTATTTGTTTAGTTCATATCAACTTCCTCCACCTTCATCGCCACTTGATCATCTTGCATCATTTGTTATTTCTTGTTTAAAGAAAATTAAAAGTTTAAAAAATTCTAAAACAAAAAAAAGGTTCTTTACCACATCACTATCACCCCATCATTTTATTTCATCACTCATCTCCATCATCCTCATCTTACACCACCGTCATCAATTTTTTTCTTCTCTCATCATGTTCATTCCCTATTTTAAACAAAATTAAAAAAAATTATAAAACAATTAAAACCAAAAAAAAGTCTCCTATTATTTAGTTATTTACAGCAGTAAAAAGAAATCAAAAAAAATAAAAAAATAAAAAAAATCGGAAGAGGCAGCAGGCGCAGGCAACCGCCTGCCGCCCCTCCCCCATCTCTCTACGGCCACCGCGCCGGTGGCCCTCCGCCGCCACCGCGCATCACCGCCCAGCCCGCGCGGCCCCTCCGCCTCGCCACCTCCCAGCGGCCACCTTCCAGCCGCCGCACCTCTGCTCCGCCACCCGCGGCGCCGCGAATGCCACCCCACCACCTCCCCGCGGCCGCCGACCTCGCCGTGCCCGCTCGCGTGCGGCGGCGCCGCCTCCAGTCCAGCGGCAAGCCTCCATCGCCTCCCCCTTTGTTGGGTTCCTCCACCTTCTCTTGCAAAGAACGAAGGAAGAAGAAGGTAAACTTCTTCTATTTTTTTAATGTAAAAATTGTATTTTCTTTATTTATAGTTTCTGTAATTGCATACCAGTCCCTGTATATATTGATGTGTGTTTTAGTTGTTTTTAATTTGCATGGACACCCCCGTGTTCGTATTTAAATTTGGACCTCGTTTATGCATCATTTTTTTCAATGAAAAATGCCTTTGTGATGAGCAACTAATTATCTACAATTTGACTATTCGTTTATATTTTTGTGACTCATGCATAATTAATTAAAATTGTTTAACTGAAAATCCATATATTTTACCCATTACGTGCTCTTAAATTTATATCTCATGCATAGTTGCTCTAAAAATTCCACAAAAATTATATGCCTTGATATGTGTTTAATTTTCTGTCCAAATTTCATCTAAAATGGAGTTGTCTTGTGCTGGAAATAAATCATAGAGTGAAGTTAGTATTTGATTTTTAATTAAATCCACATATATGCTTTTCACGAAATTTCAAATCACCCGTATTCTTCATGAACATATCTACTTGAGATAATTTGTATGTTGATTAATTTGATAACGTGGATTAATTAGGAATTATTTACTCACTGTCACTCTATTTTCACTAAAAAATCCATAAAAAATTCATAACTTGTCAAAAAATTCTAAAAAATTACTGTAGCTTCCTTTCATCATGTTTTCATTTTAGTAATTTTTTCATAATTTTTGCTTATTGTTTGTGTGAGAAATTGCGAAAAATCCCATAAAAAGTGTACATTTTTTAGTTATTGCATTTTAACCCCTAAAATTACAAAAAAAATTTGTTTTGTCTTCCCCACTAGATTAGGACTTTAGGAAAAATATAATTTGGCTGAATTGGATTAATTTAACATTAAAATTAATTTGGCCTTGTTGTATGCTTTCTTAGTGTCTTAATTCACTTGCATTCACCTTTCACCTTTTTTTTGCATTAAAAAAATCTAAAAAAAAACCGCATTGAAATCTAGACCTAAGTTTTTAAATTAAACCCAAGTTGTTCCTTTGCCTCCCTGTGTTCGACCCCGGACTTGCCCGGGATATAAATTAAGCCGAGACACTCTTCACGGAGATCTTCTCTCGGTTCTGACCGAATCGCTGAGGACACGTGCTACAACGAAGCCGAATTAAAATCGTATTTAGCGACACGTCACCTATACAATTTCAAGAATTGTATCAGAGAAGAAATTTAAGTTTGGTAGTTTTGAAATCATGAGAACATAATTTTCCCTTATTTTGAGCCTTGTAACAAAAAAAACCACAGAGGTGGTTGTAGTCGAACTTGAGGTGGGGGGGGGGGGGGCAACTCACCGTTGAGCAAATTTATACCCAGGTGGATAAAGTAGATCTTGCAAAGGGAGGCGAGGGAAGTGGGACATGGCCGGAGAAGAAGATGTTGCTGAGATTGAGGTGGCAGAGGGAGGCGAGGGAAGTGGGACATGGCTGTAGAAGAAGATGTTGCCGAGATTGAGGTGGCGGAGAGAGGCAAGGGAAGTGGGACATGGCCGGAGAAGAATAAGTTGCTGAGATTGAGGTGGAATAAAGAGGCAAGGGAAGTGGGACACGTCCATAGAAGAAGATGTCACCGAGATTAAGGTGGCGGAGGGAGGCGAGGGAAGTGGGATACGACCATAAAAGAAGATGTTGCCGAGATTGAGGTGGCAGAGGGAGGTGAGGGAAGTGGGATATGGTCGGAGAAGAATATGTTACTGAGATTGAGGTGGCGGAGGGAGGTGAGGGAAGTTGGATATAGTCAGAGAAGAAGATGTTGCCAAGATTGAGGTGGTGGAGGAGGGGAATAGCAAGCACGACAAAGGGGAGGGGAGAGTCTTTTTAAGCATAGAGAGAGGTAAGGAGGACGGAGGAGGGAAAGGGTTGGTGATGGAGTTGCGGGGGAAGCCCAGGTAGTAGAGGGAAGGGAGGCAGAGGAAGGGGAGAAGGGGAGCGATGGTGGGAGAAGAATGTCAGGGGAATGTGTTAACTTTAGGTTTTTTCTCTTTAAATATCATGAGGGCATTTTGGTCCACGGAATTCAAAAGTTAACGGTGATCTTCCACTTCCCTTAACAAAAGACCACATTGTTACAAATTCAATAGATAAGGTACCACATTGTTACTTTTAGAAGTTTAGGTATGACATTGAAATTGTGTGTATAGTTCAGGGACTTTTGTGTAATTTACTCTTGTTATTATTCCTTATATTTTGATCATTATTTTGGTACCTAATCAGTTTCACACCACTCTGGTTACCTAACAAAATGTTCCTAAAATTAATATAAATGACCAAGTTTATGAGAAGATCTAAATGTTAAAAAAACTTGCAACATAACCATCATTATATGATAACATGGGATCATAGTAACAATAGAAGTCGTTAATTTGTGTATTATTCTGGCATCGAGGGCTATATTATGATATGATTGATGAATACTCATTCATCACTCTTTATTCTTATATTTTAGCTACAAAAACCTTTGCAAATGCATGTATATGTTTGTAAATACAAATAATTACCAAAAGCATGCATGGTGTAAAAAGTAATAATTAGCATGTTTTTGTGCAAAAATAAAAGAATAAAGATTAAAAAGAAAAAGAGGAAATATTTAGAATACATATTGAGCAACCTAACCCAAGGGAGGGCTCAGCATGAGCCTGACCGCATAAAAGCCAAAGTAGAGGGAGATAGGGGCTCATGTGTATAAATATATCTGTAAATACAACAAAAATATTTTCCTCCAAAAATAGAATAAAATGGGCTTGTAAATACTTGTATATATTTATAAATATAAAATCAAGATAAAAATAGAAAAATCAAAAAGAAAATAAAAATAGATCACTTGTACATAGTCACCATGTACATAGCCACTCATCTATATTTATTTCACCCTATAAATAAATAAATAAATTAAAATTCCCAAAATTGTGTATATACTCTATCCTTTATGGTGTAAATAAATAAAATCAAAACATCAAAAACAAAAAAAAAACAAAATAAAAATAACAAATTTAAAAACCAAAAATAATATTGTACATATACCATGTATATAGATGTATATATCTATTTATTTCACCTTTGTATATAAATAATAAAAATAAAATAAAAATACCTTTTTATTCCTAATTTTATGCTATAAATAAATAAAATATAAAATAGGGATAAAAATGTATAAAAATAACTAATTAAAAATCAAAAATAAAAATCCTATATTGTATATATACCTATATATAACCCTATTATGTAAATACCCTATTTTTATTTTAAATAAATTAATTAAAAATCATAAAAAATAGAAAAAATCAAAACAAATATTTTTCATGTTTTAAGTTTTTTATAATTCGGCCATTTGCTATTTTTAATTGAATTTTTTAAATCATTTCCAGGTGGCTGAATCTCATTGGTCCACGGGGATGTTGACCGCCCGGTCATCTCCTCCCGGTGGACCACTTCCCACGGGTTTTAGACACCCGACCCGACTTCTCCTCATTTTAGCGTCCAAACCCGATCATCTCTCACCTAAACCCCGTGACCCATTTGTCCACACCAGATCCGACACCCTCGCCGAAGTGCCCACCTCGAGGTCCGCGCTATGAGCTGCCCTACCCGATCAATTCTAGCCGGACCCCTAGCAGTATAAGTCTCGTGCTCTGCCTCCCATTTCCGCATCTTTGGCTCCCCATTCATTCATCCCAGGACCTCCACAGCCACCCTCGAGGTGACAGCTCCCGGTTGGCCGTGTCGTAGAGAGGAGAGAGTGCCCGGACCTTAGATACGGTGAGCTTGCGCCGCCGTGCTCCGCCTGAAGGAGGAGCTCGAGCCTCGGGCCTCGACGACCCATGAGGCAACGACCCAGAGCTTCAGCAGCTCGAGCCCAGTCGAACCATCCACCCAGGTAGCCTTAGTTCTTTCCCCTTTTCCTTAATTTTGCTTTACGCCCAAATCTCGCCGTCGCCGTTCCCTGTCGATTCCGGCCACCTCCACCTTAGTCTCGATCATCGGACCGCACCATCACATTCGCCTCTCCTTCGCGCACGTTCTCCGCCCTTCCACTCAATCCAGCTCGCACAGGAGCTGGGGTTTCGAGTTCCACCGTCTACACCTCGCCGGAGCTCGACCGCCCCGTTGCACCTATCACCGTCACCCCCTCTCACAGGGTCGAGGAAACTTGCCCTCGACCCGCGAGTCTGCTCGTGCGCTTTGCAGGTACATCCGAGCCCAACTGAGGGCTTGGACCATTTGAAGCAGCAGCTGGACCTCCGTCGGGCTCGCCTGAGCTCCTCGGAGCTTCGTCGGGCCATCGGAGGACGCCATTCGACGCGGAAGGCCCGCACGTATCTTCTCCGATCTTCAGTGGGCCGCGAGGAGGACGTCAGAGCACACACGGGCCCAGCGAAGTTCGCCGGCATCCAGTTCGTCCACCATCTTCCAGAGCCGTCCGATTGACCTCCAGCTCCAGTTCGTATCTCAGCCATCCATTCGAGGAGTCGCCAGCACCGTTAGATCTTTGGAGGAGTGATCAGGACCGTCGATGTAGCGAGCGTCATCCACAGCGCGTGAGGACCGTCAGATCAGCCACGTGGTGACGCTGCAGCCGTTCGATCAGACCCGAGGGCTCCTGTGTTGAGGCGCCACTTCTCTCCACCGCCCGATCAGCCACGTGGCAGCCATCCGTCCCTCGGATATAATAAGGGTAAACATCTCTTAGGCCCTTAGATTTGTAGTTGTTAATTTAGGTCCAGTAAATATTTTAGGAATTTTATTTAGTTTGGTAATTTGCACTTTGGACCCTGTCATTTCCTCTATTTGCATGTATGCCCCTGCCTGTAGTGTATCACGTGCATCGACACGTGTTTCTTTGGGATATTTGCATGTTTAGTCCTTGTATTTCCAGGGTGTTACTGAATGAATGACACTTTTTAGATAATTGCATTTATACCCCTGTGCGTGTTGAATTTGCGCATGTGCGTTTATTAGTGGGTTATTTAGATCGAAGCCCCTAGTCTTTTAATACTTGTTATTAATTGGTCCAGGAACTTTGTTTCTTTGCAATCAGGTCCCTGTGTGCCCAAGACACGCGCCTCACGCGTGACTTCTTGGAAATTTTGCACCGGACCCCCTGGGACTTCTGGTATTTACGAACAGGTCCCTGTGCACTATACCTAGGTTTTCATTTTTAATAAAATATCAAACTAACACCAAATTCAATGAAAATTGGATACATGGCTCCTGCCATGTTGTAAAATTTTCTAGAATTTTTGGGGACATTTTTTGTTTTATTTGATATTTTTAAAAAATCAAAAACAAGCTTTTTTTACTGTCTAATTTAAAAATTCAAAAACAAATACTAAATTCATCTAAAAATTACAAAAAAATTAGATATTGTCTACTTTGCCTTGTTTGATTTTCTGACCAATTTTTATCATTTTTCATTATATAAAACTCATAAAAATTGAAAAACACTAATAACACTATAAAAATTATAATAAATAATTTAAAAATCCAAAAACAATAATTCCAGTGCCTAAATTTTCCTTAAACTCTCTAGTTTACAGGAAAATTACCTCCAGGAGTTAGAAGGGCCTTTTTGCATTTTAAATTGGCCTTTTACTCTTGACTGGACAATGCCTTCATTTCCCTGCCTTATTTTATTTTTAGAAAATTAAATAAAAATCAGAAAAATACCAAAAATTAACCAAAAAAGTAAAAATCATAAAAAATATAATAACATTTTTATTTGAATTTTTGAGTGATTTTTGGTGCATTAAATAATTGTTTGTGTTGGCTTGTTTCTTTGTTTTCTTTATTTTCTTTATTAATTAAAAACCCAAAAAAATATATAAAAATTAAAAATCCACCAAAAACATTTGTCTTTTATTTTTATTTCTTTTTGAGACTTCTTCGTAGGCCGCGAGGCCATCACGTGCTCCCTGAGTCCGACCCTGGCCGCTATACCAGGCTAATTTAATAGCCAGGACCGCTATCGCATTTATTTGATTTTTCTCTGATTTTGGTGGTCTGCTTTACTTTTTCTTGATCGACCGAGTGATCTCTTGAGCGACTGAGGTCGCAACGACCTTTGTTATTTCTTCATCCTTAGTTGCTCGTGATTTTTCGGTCTTCAGAATGGCGCCGTTGCCGGGGAGCACGGCTTAGTAGTTTTCCTTTATTTTTCATTTTCTTTTTTGCGGCTTTCCGCGACTCTTTCTGAGTCCGCGGCTTTTCACGGCTTTTTATTTTTTATTTATTTTTGTTTTATTTTCTTTTTCTTTTCTTTACCTTTATTTTTATTTTTGCTTGTTTATTTTATTTGACATTTCTGCACATATACCCCTGTATATAGTTTCTGCTTCTATTTGATTATTATTCTTGGTTTGACACTTGTCTTCTTTCTTGCGAGGGACCGAGGACCGAGACGGCAGCTTTCGAGAAGCCAGCACAACCGCGAGACTTGGAGGTGGCTTCCTTCTGCACGGAGCCGCAGGAGAGCGTGAGAGAGAGACTGAGTGGGAGAGGACTAGAGTAGAGTAGTTAGACTTTATTTCATTTGATTATTTGTAATAATACAGGGACAGACTGTGTACTTGGACTTGGATTTTGTAGCGGGTCTGTTTTGCCAAGCACCGGTGTGCTCGGGGGATCCTTAGGTTTTTCGTGGTTTTTCGCGGTTTTGTTTTTCTTCGCTGCCTTTTACGGTTTTACGCGGTTTTTCTCGAGCCCCTAGATTTAGGATTTTCTGTTTGACTGTGCCGTAACTGAATAGGATTCAAACACTTAATAGATTGCCTGCACCTATAGAGCGTTAATTGGACCTACTAATAACAGGATAATAAAAATAATTGACTCACTCCCTTCGAGCCTACGTGCCGTAGCCTGCCCTGCCAAGCGCTGCTCCTGAACCCGATGTGTCGGGAGGAGGAGGGGTAGTCCGAGACCGGACCCTTTGGCTTGAAGGATCTGTGAACAGTTAGACGGTTCTGTCGAGTAGAAATTGCCTGCTTAGGACTCGGTTTTTCACCGCTGCACCATATAGGTAGTTTCTTTCTTGTCTTTCAATTCTGCGCAGATCACTTTGCATGTAGAGTGCTGGAGACAGGTATGCATTTCTATCTTTGCATGCATCATTGATTTCATCGCGCATCGTCTTTTTCGTCTTCTCCCCCTGTTTTGACTTAATAATCAGGGGAACCGAAAAATTCGTTAGGCCTTTTTGTTTTTATTGAAAAAGATTAAAAAGAAAAATAATAAAATTGGGACTGTTTAAGCTATTGACCCTAAAAGACACCTGATCTAAAAATTTGTCTTGGGGAGAGCAACCCCCTCATTGTTTGGTTTGATTGTGCAAGAGAGTGACCCGATCACTAGGTAGAGCCCTCCGGTACCTTCCTCGGCTGATTACCAACTCTTTCGTGCGAGACAATCAGTTGGGGAAAGTATCGGGTACTCCAGCAGGTCACGTAATCGCTCTGATATTCTGTTTGTTCACCAAAGTAAAATTTGACAAGATAATTTGACTGAACTTTCACGGTCTTCAGCTCGCGTTGCGTTGGTGAACTGAGGGGTTTGTTTTCTGATCATAGTTTCTCCAGATCCCATCCGCCTTACTCGCTACATCACGATGATGGGTAGACGATCTCTTAGGCAGCCTCTGGCTGCACCGCTTTCGGGCGCGTCTACCCGTTCATCTAGGTTGGCTCGCGAGAGCCGAGACCAGCTCTCCGAGCCCGAGTATGATTACGCCCTGTTCCCCCTCGACCCCTTTTCTTTCGGTTCCGAGAGACCAATGCCAGAGGAGAGATTAGCAGATTTATTGGCACCTGAGTTTGGATCATTTGATTTTGCAGACACCATGGCCGGCAGTACCGATGATCGCAGTCGAGGTCCACAGCCTGAGCACTTTGTGTTGGACCAGGGTGCGATCAACTCTACCCTGATCGCCTCTCTCGAGACAGTTCAGCAACAGTTGAGGGATCAGGGAGCGTTCATACTGGATATGAGGAGAGAGATGGAGGAGATGAGAGCAGAGAGAGAGCAGTGGAGAGACGGGCCGAGGATCCAGGATGATGCAGATGCAGCAGCCGCAGCGGCAGCAGCCGCAGCAGCAGCCGCAGCAGCAGCCGCAGCGGCAGCAGCCGCCGCAGCCGCGGCAGGAGGACCACCGAGACCAATGTAGGAGTTGCACAACCCCGGATCGACACTGATGCATCATTGGGTTGTGCTACCAGCGATCGTGGGGGACTTCAAGTTCCCCCCGAACACCTTGCAGTTACTCCCCCGTTTCCACGGGCTTGCCACCGAGGAGCCCCATCTCCACCTCCAAGAGTTCCTCATGATTTGCAGCACTGTCCACGATCGTCAGGTGGACTAGGACACCATCAGGATGATTGCCTTCCCCTTCTCCTTAGCAGACAGAGCAGCCACCTGGCTGAAGCATCTGGGGAAGTTTGTTTACACTTGGGAGCAGCTCCGCACCGAGTACTTACACAGGTACTATCCACTCGGGCGGACCAATGCCGCGAGAGCCCTGATCAGCAACTTCTCCATGCTCCCCAACGAGCAGTTCCATGAGGCATGGGAGAAGTTCCGAGAGCTAACTGATAGATGCCCGCACCACGACATTTCCAAGCCCAACCTTGTGCAGAGCTTTTTCAGCGGGCTGACACCAGAGCTCCAGGGCTTGGTGAACGCTTCTTGTGGTGGGTCTTACTTCACCAAGGATCACGACCAAGTCTGGGCCATCTACGAGGAGATGGCCGAGAACTACATGGTGATGTCCCAGACCCGGTTGTATACTCAGGGCAGACCCCAGTAGCAAGGACCCGTGCAGTACCAGAGGATAGCACGGGTCGACGTCGGTCCTTCCAGTTCGTCCGCAGTAGCAGCAGCACAGGCAGAGTCTTCAGCTGCGGACATGGGCATCATTAGCGAGAAGTTGGATCGGATGGAGCTGATTGAGAAGAAGCAGTGCCAGGGCATCACTCAGATGGAACAGATGGCACAGACTCTGAGAGACATGAAGACCCAGCTCATGTGTCTCCAGGAGGCACAGACGGCTTCCCAGCCCCGTCTTCAGTCGCGAGGCGATCACGGCAGCAGCAGTAGCTCGTCCCAGCGCTCCAGCTCACACCAACAGTCTAGACAGGTTCACCTTGTACAGGCGGAGCCGTACCAGCAACCGCAACCCACCTACCAGTCACCACCATCTCTAAACTTGCAGATGGTGGTATACCAGTCGGATCAGCCTCTGGAAGTACTCCCGCCAGCCCAGTACTATGCAAAGCCGTTGATGGATGTCAACGGGATTTGTTATGACCTCCCTCAGACTGGTATCCGACGAGACCATCCCGGATTCTGGTGGGGGACCGGAGGTACCCAGCCCCAGCCGCAGCCATCAGGACAGGGAGGCCAGTACGACCATCAGAGAGAGCACCAGCCTCAACAGCAACCCCCAGTGCACTCACCACAGCAGCAGCAGCAGTCATCCTATGGTCCTCATCCCTATCAGCAGGGACAGTCTTGGAGGCGAGATCAGCCTCACCAACAGCAGCATCCACCACACCCATACCCCTCTCAGCAGCAGCACACTTCCAGCAGCCTCATTACCAGAGAGGCTACCTGTCGGGCTCCCACGAGAGCCCCGCCTTGGACGATATAGCCCGCCTCCTCATGGATCAGCATGCTACCTTCAGACGGGAGATGGATGAGTTCCGCCAGGAGATGCGGGACATTGTGAGAGGGAAGGCCGCCATCCC
This sequence comes from Ottelia alismoides, assembly GCA_037367405.1. Lineage (NCBI taxonomy): Eukaryota > Viridiplantae > Streptophyta > Magnoliopsida > Alismatales > Hydrocharitaceae > Ottelia > Ottelia alismoides. The sequence continues at coordinate 964,485 of JAZKJV010002552.1, read as the reverse complement.
TGCCCAGATCGAGCCGAACCCCAACAGCCTGAAGCAGAAGTCTTAGCAGGTAGCTTGTACTGAGTATACCACTCCTAGTGATGCATTTGGTGATATGACAGAATATGTGTTTGATACTGATTTTGTCACACTTAGGAGCGGTAGGATGGCAGCAGGCGGCGCCTCGTCTGAGCGACATCATGAGAATCTACCCGGAGCGCCTGACGAGGAGGAGGAGAGCGGTACTAAGGCTGCTAGAGATGATGACGGTGGTACTGATGCCACCAAGGATGCTGATTCCACCGGCGGTGCTGAGGCCGCCGTTTCACCAGTTCGAGGAGGTGGGACTGATGCCACCCGGGATGCCGAGCCAGAGCGCGGTACTGAGGCCGCGAGACTTCCAGTTGATCCAGCCGATGGTGGTGCTGAGACCACCCGTGTTCAGTTTGAGAGTCCTGTTATTTCTCCTACTTCTGATGTACCTCGGAACTTTTTTGTGAATAAAGGAAAAGGTTTGGTTTTTTCTGGTCCCACTGTGGTGCGTGATGTATGTGCGGATCCAGTCGTCGAGCCGTTTAGACCTTTTCCTAGTCCTTCATCTGAGAAGGACCCAGTGATCCACTTCCCTAGAGCCCTTTAGATGGGGAAGGGGAAGAAAAAAGAAAATCCAAAAAAGAGATATCAGGAAGAGTTCAACCAGCAGATGATAGACCGATTTCACATACAGCTGACTCTTCAGGAGGCTTTGCAGCACATTCCACTTATTCAGTGGTCGTTGAGGAAGAGGACGAACCACCATTCAGAGATCCATATGTTGACGAAAGCCACGTGTTTCGCGAGCCAGAACCGTCTGCCGGCCAAGAGGCCAGATTCAGGAGCCCCATATGTCAGATGTCACATTAGAGAGCAGAGGTTCGACCGGACTCTATTAGATAGCAGATCGTCTATCAACCTCCTTCCGGCAGCCCTTCTCGACCGCTTCGAGTTGGGCACTCTTAGATAGAGCAGGACAGTCCTTCAGTTTGCTGATCGATCTGTCAAGAGGCCGAAGGGGTTGTTACGAGACGTTGTCGTCACTATTCAGGGCCTGCAATTCCCCGTGGACTTTGTAGTGTTGGACATGGAGATCCCTTATTCAGTGACCGATACCCCCATCATTCTTGGTCGTCCATTCTTGGCCACAGCCAAGGCGGTGACTGACCATGATAGCGGGAAGATATACTTTCGCGTCGAGGACGAAAGTGTACAAATAGAGACGGTCGAGGACAACCGAGACAGAAAGAGATCATGCTCAGAGACCACTTCAGACACAGAGCAGCTGACAGATGCCGGGCTAGACATCCACCAGGACTGTGACTTTGTGATCACAGATGATGAGGCAGTTTGGGCAGACCCAGCAACACAGGCCATCCTCTCATTTTCAGACACCGCTGATGCAGAGACGACATCAGAGGAGAGCTTGGAGAGCACATTCCTGGTTCATGATACCTTAGAGGCAGCAGATCCGGTTCTCGACCGCGACAATGAGTTTTGTGATGATGGTGGTACTGATGCCACCTTGTGTGATGCAGATCCCTCGGATTCAGAGTCTGATTGGGCAGATTGCGAGGATTACATGCCAGACATGAGTTCCACTGAGACTACAGCTGAGGAGGAGGTAGATGCCGAGCAGAGCAGAGACAGTTCAGTTGAGCAGCCTTCTTCAGATCCAGTCTGCGAGAGTACGTTCTCATTCTCCCGAGCAGATTTGGCAGCATATACGCGGCTTCTTTCGAAGCCAGATTTGCCAGCACCCAGCTGTCCAGAGCTGAAGCCGCTCCCTACTTTGTTGAAGTATTGATTCCTTGCGGGTAAGCCTGAGATGTACCTAGTCATCATCTCCGCCGATCTGACTGGAGAGCAAGAATCCTGTTTGATGGGGGTTCTTAAAAAGAACCGCAAGGCAATCAGATGAAGCGTAGCAGATCTCCAGGGGAGTAGTCCGACCCTGTGCTCCCACCATATCTATCTCGAGGATGGGGCGAAGCCGTCGTGTGAGTTCCAGCGGCGGCTGAACCCCGATCTGAGAGAGGTTGTCATGAAGGAAATCTCGAAATGGTGGAGCGCCGATTTTATCTATCCCATCTCCGACTCCAAGTGGGTCAGCCCCTTGCATGTGGTGCCCAAGAAGACGGGCATCACGACTGTGATCAGTGAGTCTGGAGAGGAGATTGCTACACGAGTACCCACTTCTTGGCGGGTCTGCGTTTACTACAAGAGACTCAACCAGGCCACCAATAAGGATCATTTCCCCCTACCCTTTATAGATCAGATCATTGAGAGACTGGCAGGGAAGAGCCATTATTGTTTTCTGGATGGGTACTCGGGCTACAACCAGGTGGCCATCGCTCCTGAGAACTAGGAGCAGACCACCTTTACCTGTCCCTTCGGCACATATGCCTTCCGACGCATGCCATTTGGGCTATGCAATGCCCCTGCAACTTTCCAGAGATGCATGCTGTCAATCTTTTCGGACATGGTAGGGGAGTGTTTGGAGGTCTTCATGGATGATTTCTCGGTTTACGGTGACGGATTCGACTCCTGCCTTGACTGCCTAGACCGAGTACTCCAGCGATGTATAGAAGTTCACTTGGTGCTATCTTGGGAGAAGAGTCACTTCATGGTGACTCAAGGGACGGTGCTTGGACACATCATCTACAACAGGGGCATGGAGGTTGATCCGGCCAAGGTAGATGTCATTAGAAAACTCGCACCGCCGTCCAATCTGAGGCAGTTACAGTCATTCTTGGGGCACGTCGGTTTCTACCAACGATTCATTCATGATTTCAGCAGGATTGCCCAGCCGTTGACTGACCTACTGACGAAAGACACCGAGTTCCTTGTCGATGACAGGTGTCTTTCGTCCTTTGAGACTCTCAAGCAGTGTGTTATAGAGGCAACTGTTCTTCAGCCGCCTGATTGGTCTCTCCCATTCGAGATCATGACGGATGCCTCCGATTTCGCCGTGGGGGCTGTGTTGGGACAGAGGAGGGATGGAGTCCCCTTTGCTATCCACTACGCTAGCCGCACATTGGATTCCGCCCAGCGGAATTATACAGTCACAGAGAAGGAAATGCTAGTCGTAGTGTTTGCCCTAGATAAGTTCAGATCTTACATCATTGGATCTAGGGTGACCTTGTATACTGATCACACCGCCATCCGATACCTCATGGCAAAGAAGGATGCCAAGGCCAGATTGACTAGATGGATCCTTCTACTCTAGGAGTTCGACATTGAGATCAAGGATAAGCCTGGAGTCAAGAATGTGGTGGCGGATCATCTCTCCCGTTTAGAGCAGCCTGAGGAGTCTGAACAGATTGATCCCATTTGTGAGACCTTCCCAGATGAGGCGATCCTTGCTATCGCCTCACTCCCGTGGTATGCTGACATTGTGAACTTTCTGGTTGCTAAGAAAGTTCCACAAGGTTGGCCCAGGTAGAGGCTTGAGACTTTCCTCGCAAAGGCCAAGTCCTACCACTGGGAGGATCCCATCCTTTACCACGAAGGAGGGGATAGCGTCTGGCGTAGGTGCATTCCTCAGGAGGAGCACCATAGCGTCCTCACTTACTGCCACAAGCTTGAGGCAGGAGGACATCATTTTGGGAGGAGAACGACACAGAAAGTGCTCCAATCCGGCTTGTGGTGGCCTACCCTCTTCAAGGACTCTGATGAGTTCGTGAAGAGGTGTACTGACTGTCAGAGGATGGGCACTTGTGGACAGCGTGATATGATGCCGATGCAGCCCATTCACTTCTGTGAGGTTTTTGACGCATGGGGCATCGATTTCATGGGTCCATTCCCTAAGAGTCAGGGATTTGAGTACATTTTCTGTTGGCCGTAGACTATATTAGTCATTGGGTTGAGGCTATCCTCACCCGAGCCACTGATGCGAGGACAGTTTGCAGATTTTTGAGGAAGCACATCATCACGCGGTTCGGGGTACCTCGAGTATTGATTTCAGATGGGGGTCTCATTTCATCAATGACCAGGTGAAGGCCCTTGCTAGCGAGTTCGGTATAGACCATCGTGTGGCTAGACCTTACCATCCACAGACGAATGGTCTAGCCGAGGTGTCGAACAGGGAGATCAAGACTATTTTGCAGAAAGTCGTCCGCCCTGACCGAAAGGATTGGTCACAGCTTTTGGACTCGGTCTTGTGGGCATATAGGACGTCTTTCAAGACACCATTGGGCACATCTCCCTTTCGCCTCGTATATGGCAAGCCGTGCCATTTACCTGTTGAGCTGAGACACAGGTCACTTTGGGCAGTCACTGAGATACTTATGGATCCAGATGGTGTGGGAGACCAGAGGAGGGAAGAGTTAGCAACCCTGTAGGAGCTTAGAGATACCGCCTTCTCAAACAGCCTACAGTATAAGGAGAGAGTGAAGGAGTGGCATGATTCTCACATCAGCCACAAACATTTTGAGCCTGGACAGAGAGTATGGCTGTTTGATGCGAGGCTTCGTCTATTTCTAGGGAAGCTACAGAGCAAATGGAAGGGACCCTATTTGGTGAGAAAGGTACACGACAACAGTAGCATTTATATATCCGAGTTGTCTTCTGAGAGTACCTTTCGAGTGAACGGCCAGCGGCTCAAGCCATTTCTAGATCATGATCCGCGGGTCGTTGATGTTGCCCCTATTCATTTTGCGTGAGATGTGGTCTCTTGACTTACATCTATTGCATCTCACGCCTGGTTTTCACTGATATTCCGACCTGTATAGATCCAGATGTCTATATCATCACATTCTTTAGTCCCACATCCCTTTCTTCATCTTTTGATTATGCTATACTTAGGGTGTACTTTACCCTAAGTATAGGGGGGATGTAGGACCTTTGGGTATTTCTTTTGTTTCTTTCTACCACTGTTTTGCTGCCTATACTTAGGGATATTTTACCCTAAGTATGGGAGGGTAGACCCTGTACATTCTTCACTCGATTTTCCCTTTGTGTACAGCATGCTATACTTAGGATTACTAGATTCTAAGTATAGGGGGAAAAGCCGAGATCTTCTTGACTTTCTATCCATTCATTCGTCTTTGTATATAGCCTTCCTTTTCACTTCCTTATACTAAGCACGAGTTACGTCTTCTTCGTCGCTCTTGACTATGAGGACATCGTTCGAGCTAAGTATAGGGGGGTGTGTATATATTTCATATATACTTTAGCCATAACTCGTACTTTGTGTGAGTGTGTTAATAAATAAAAATGGCTAAAAACCCTCAAAACCACAAAAATTAAAATTTTTTTCCTGTAAATAACCATTCTTTTATTGCACATACATGGCTAGTGTACAATTTATTTTTGTAAAAATGTTTTCAAAAGTCCTTTGTGTAAAGTTTGTGTAAATATTTTCTTATCAAAATTATGTATATAGTACAAAATTTTTCCAAAATGTTTTGAAAATCAAAATTTTGCAAAAATCTTGTGTAAATGTGTGTAAATACTTTTGCAAAACTTGCACTTCATGCATTCATCGATTCATGATTTCAAAATATTTTTCAAAAATTTTGCATGTTTGTAAATATTGTGTAAATAGCATTTCTTTGTATATATGTATATAGTTTTTCTGGATGATATTTGACATTTAAACTAGCCTGGAATTAAATTGGGAAATAGAGCTTGATTAAGTTCTTAATCCACCTAATTTATAAGAGGAACCTTATAGGGCTTAGGATTAAAGCTTTTCAGGTCAATGGTGACTTAATTCATTGAGTCCACTAGGCTATGATCACATGTCATCTCAATGAGCCTAAGTAGAGCACTTAACAACAACACATGACTCATATGGACAATGGCTTTACTTGGACACCAGCACTTAGCACCGAGCTCTCTACGGATGAGGTGGTGAGGAGGCAGTCTTCCTTGACTTGGGGTAGCATATGAGGGTAGTACTTCTAGGCGGAACCTCTCTTCTTCTTTTAGTGAAGGAAGTGCGTCTCAACTTGGTCTGGTTGCCATGAGGTCTTACGACGGGAGTTGTGGGTTGCAATAAAGCTTCAAAAGAGGGATAGTCTACTGGATCAAGAGGAAAAACTCCTTGTATATATGCTGCACATGTATATGTTGTACAGATGCACTTAAAAAAAATGAAATGCAAAAAGAAAATATCTCCAAAAAAGTGGTGGGTCTGATAGAAAATGATAATCCCACCGGAGTATGTATATAGAGTGCAATAAGCAAAGATTGAGATTCATGTACCACCTTATGTAGCTTGCATCAGGGAGACTTGGCTACACTGGTCGAGCTCCCAAGGATACATGGCTACACTGGCCATGATCCATTCTCTTCTTCCCCCTCTTCTTGAGCCGGTTGACTTGAACTTAGAAGGGAATACCCAGCTCCTCGAGGAAAGAGTGGCCAGATTGGGGTCATAGAGTTACCTTGTTTCGGAGGGTTGTCAAGTTGCCATTTCTGAGGTGGAGAGATTATACCTCACATTCACAGGACAAGGAAAGATTCATGGTCTTCAGGGTTTGTGTTTGAAGACTTGTTCTGATCTAGATTATTGAGGAGTCTTGATTATAGATTAGTGGAACTTAGAGGCTGTTGAGTTTTAAGTTTAAGTCCAAATAAGGTTCCGACACACTAATAATCCAAAGATCTGATCGAGCTCCATACCTCAATTTAATGAAGGCAAGTTTAATAATGAACCTTGATCCATGTACATTCTTCTCTTTTTATTTTTCTTTCTTCTTTTTCACTTCTTTTTCAAATAAGTGTTTGCTAAGGGACTAGCAAAGTTAAGTATAGGGCGGTGATGAATACTCATTCATCACTCTTTATTCTTATATTTTAGCTACAAAAACCTTTGCAAATGCATGTATATGTTTGTAAATACAAATAATTACCAAAAGCATGCATGGTGTAGAAAGTGATAATAAGCATGTTTTTGTGCAAAAAGAAAAGAATAAAGATTAAAAAGAAAAAGAGGAAATATTTGGAATAAATATAGAGCATCCTAACCCAAGGGAGGGCTCAGCATGGGCCTGACCGCATAAAAGCCAAAGTAGAGGGAGATAGGGGCTCATGTGTGTAAATATATCTGTAAATACAACAAAAATATTTTCCTCCAAAAATAGAATAAAATGGGATTGTAAATACTTATATATATTTATAAATATAAAATCAAGATAAAAATAGAAAAATCAAAAAGAAAATAAAAATAGATCACTTATACATAGTCACCATGTACATAGCCACTCATCTATATTTATTTCACCCTATAAATAAATAAATTAAAATTCCCTAAATTGTGTATATAATCTATCCTTTATGGTGTAAATAAATAAAATCAAAACATCAAAAACAAAAAAATAATAAAAATATCTATTTATTGTACATATACCATGTATATAGATGTATATATCTATTTATTTCACCTTTGTATATAAATAATAAAAATAAAATAAAAATACCTTTTTATTCCTAATTTTATGCTATAAATAAATAAAATATAAAATAGGGATAAAAATGTATAAAATTAACTAATAAAAAATCAAAAATAAAAATCCTATATTGTATATACACCTATATATAACCCTATTACGTAAATACCATATTTTTATTTCAAAAAAATTAATTAAAAATCACAAATAATAGGAAAAATTTAAACAAATATTTTTCATGTTTTAAGTTTTTTATAATTCGGCCATTTGATATTTTTAATTGAATTTTTAAATCATTTCTAGGTGGCTGAATCTCATTGGTCCACGGGGATGTTGACCGCCTGGTCAACTCCCCCTGTGGACCACTTCCCACGGGTTTTAGACGCCTGACCCAACTTCTCCTCATTTTAGCGTCCAAACCCGATCATCTCTCACCTAAACCCCGGGTCCTATTTGTCCACGCCAGATCCGACACCCTCGCCGGAGTGCCCACCTCGGGGTCCGTGCTATGAGCTGCCCTACCCAATCAATTCTAGCCGGACCATTGGAAGTATAAGTCTCGTGCTCCGCCTCCCATTTCCACATCTTTGGCTCCCCATTCATTCATCCCAGGACCTCCACAGCCACCCTCGAGGTGACAGCTCCCGGTTGGCCGTGTCGTAGAGAGGAGAGAGTGCCCGGACCTCAGATACGGCGAGCTTGCACCGTCGTGCTCCGCCTGAAGGAGGAGCTCGAGCCTCGGGCCTCGACGACCCGCGAGGCAATGACCCAGAGCTTCAGCAGCTCGAGCCCAGTCGAACCATCCACCCAGGTAGCCTTAGTTCTTTCCCCTTTTCCTTAATTTTGCTTTACGCCCAAATCTCGCCGTCGCCGTTCCCTGTCGATTCCGGCCACCTCCACCTTAGTCTTGATCATCGGACCGCACCATCACATTCCCCTCTCCTTCGCGCACGTTCTCCGCCCTTCCACTCAACCCAGCTCGCATAGGAGCTAGGGTTTCGAGCTCCACCGTCTACACCTCGTTGGAGCTCGACCACCCCGTCGCACCTATCACCGTCACCCCCTCTCACAGGGTCGAGGCAACTTGCCCTCGACCCGCGAGTCTGCTCGTGCGCTTTGTAGGTACATCCGAGCCCATCTGAGGGCTTGGACCATTTGAAGCAGCAGCTGGACCTCCGCCGGGCTCGCCTGAGCTCCTCGGAGCTTCGTCGGGCCATCGAAGGATGCCATTCGACGTGGAAGGCCCGCACGTATATTCTCCGATCTTCAGTGGGCCGCGAGGAGGACGTCAGAGCACACACGGGCCCGGCGAAGTTCGCCGGCATCCAGTTCGTCCACCATCTTCTAGAGCCGTGCGATTGACCTCCAGCTCCAGTTCGTATCTCAACCATCCATTCGAGGAGTCGCCAGCACCGTTAGATCTTTGGAGGAGTGATCAGGACTGTCGATGTAGCGAGCGTCACCCACAGCACGTGAGGACCGTCAGATCAGCCACGTGGTGACGCTGCAGTCGTTCGATCAGACCCGAGGGCTCCTGTGTTGAGGCGCCACTTCTCTCCACCGCCCGATCAGCCACGTGGCAGCCATCCGTCCATCGGATATAATAAGGGTAAACATCTCTTAGGCCCTTAGATTTGTAGTTGTTAATTTTAGGTCCTGTAAATATTTTAGGAATTTTATTTAGTTTGGTAATTTACCCTTTGGACCCTATCATTTCCTCTATTTGCATGTATGCCCCTGCCTGTAGTGTATCACGTGCGTCGACACGTGTTTCTTTGGGATATTTGCATGTTTAGTCCTTGTATTTCCAGGGTGTTACTGAATGAATGACACTTTTAGATAATTGCATTTATACGCCTGTGCGTGTTGAATTTGCGCATGTGCGTTTATTAGTGGGTTATTTACATTGAAGCCCCTAGACATTTAATACTTGTTATTAATTAGTCCGAGAACTTTGTTTCTTTGCAATTAGGTCCCTGTGTGCCCAAGACATGCGCCTCGCGCGTGACTTTTTGGAAATTTTGCACCGGACCCCCTAGGACTTCTGGTATTTATGTACATGTCCCTGTGCACTGTACCTAGGTTTTCATTTTTAATAAAATATCAAACTAACTCCAAATTCAATGAAAATTGGACACATGGCTCCTGCCATATTGTAAAATTTTCTAGAATTTTTGGGGACATTTTTGTTTTTTTTGATATTTTTAAAAAATCAAAAACAAGATTTTTCTTTACTGTCTAATTTAAAATATCAAAAACAAATATTAAAATACATCTAAAAATTACAAAACTAAAAATTGAAAAACACTAAAAATTTTGCCTTGTTTGATTTTCTGACCAATTTTGGTCATTTTTCATTATATAAAACTCATAAAAATTGAAAAACACTAAAAACACTATAAAAATTATAATAAATAATTTAAAAATCCAAAAACAATAATTCCGCTGCCTAAATTTTCCTTAAACTTTCTAGTTTACAGGAAAATTACCTCCAGGAGTTATAAGGGCCTTTTTGCATTTTACATTGGCCTTTACTCCTGACTGGACAGTGCCTTCATTTCCCTACCTTGTTTTATTTTTAGAAAATTAAATAAAAATCAGAAAAATACCAAAAATTAACCAAAAACAGTAAAAATCATAAAAAAATAAAAAACATTTTTATTTGAATTTTTGATTGATTTTTGATGCATTAAATAATTGTTTGTGTTAGCTTGTTTCTTTGTTTTCTTTATTTTCTTTATTAATTAAAAACCCAAAAAAATATATAAAAATTAAAAATCCACCAAAAACATTTGTCTTTTATTTTTATTTCTTTTTGAGACTACTTCGTAGGCTGCGAGGCCATCACATGCTCCCTGAGTCCGACCCTGGTCGCTATACCAGGCTAATCTAATAGCCAGGACCGCTATCACATTTATTTGATTTTTCTCTGATTTTGGTGGTCTGCTTTACTTTTTCTTGATCGACCGAGTGATCTCTTGAGCGACTGAGGTCGCAACGACCTTTGTTATTTCTTCATCCTTAGTTGCTCGTGATTTTTCGGTCTTCAATGATCCTAATGTTTCTTATCTATTTTCAGAGATCTAATCTGGATAGGATTGTTATTCATTTGCATTGATCTACAAATCTAATAAATATGATTAGATGATATTCTAAATCGAATCGGTGTATAGATGTAATAATCTCGAGCGAATATATAGTTTTAAATAATAATCCTAAACCGATACATACCTCAGATTCAATGTGTAACCCTCGAACCCGCTTTCTTGTCCATGACTAATTCAAGATCGTTTATCGACCCATCCCTCCTCAGAATCAATCTCGACGTCTCCTACAATGAAGCATGTTGTCCTCATTAGATCTTTCTCTCTCCCCCCTCTCTCTCTGTATTGAGGCAATGAAAAGGATGGCTTTTAATGCCATTGGGATATTTTTGGAATTATCAAATAAGGGGTAATCATTGGGGTTCTAAATGATAATAATTCTATCATTTTAAATGAGATTAATTGTGATTGTGAATTATGAAGGATGGTTGGAAGAAAATCTTGGTCGTTCCAAACTACCACCGTTAAAAAATTTTGTCCTTGAAATTTCTTAGTAACGATTCTTCCCAATGATCGTGGATTTTCTTTTCATCATATTTTTTTTCAACGCTCTTCTCCCTAGTATTGGCTAGCTTTGGTCTCAAATGATCTGCATCACTTTAATAATATGGTGATCTACAAGATCTTCTATATGCTACTTCATAAGAAGTCATTTTGATACTCGAATAAAAAATGCTTATTCTAAGAAAGCTCTAATAAAAAAAGATACATACTACTGTCTATAAATCTGAGATAGGTGCTCTCAACATGTCTTCTAGGTCATGTATGTTCCTTTCCGACTAGTCATTAATTAGTCTGTGAATGAAACGAGGTGATAAGCTTTAACTTCGTGTCATATACTCCACACATAAAAAATCCATAATCGCAATGTGTTTCTCATGTCCTGATCTGATACAGTTGGTGATGAACACCGCATATGTTGATGGTCTCAATCTCATACAATTCAGCCAATCGCGTGGTAAATTAATCTATGTGAAGATGTAAAAAGTTAGATGATGTGCTCTACAATCAAAAATATAATATCATAAAGGCGTTTCTGTACCTTAGATAATGTTGTAATAAAGTCCATCCTTGCCATATGACACTTCCATTATAATATTTTACACCTTCAGATTCAGTTTATTAAGAAAACTCAAAATTTTCCCTTCTCGGTCAATGCAATTATTTTTTTAAAGATCGACATCTTTTTCTATTATCTTAATCCTTCAAAGTACCTCAAAAAAATTATAACAATGACGTCACTAATCTATTAGAGAAAAATATTATCACAAGTACTCTGTATCATGACATGGATAGTTACTCTCTTGTATCTTAATTGGAGAGATGTTTAATCTATACTTTTTCATTCAATATAAAACATGCCCGTATTTTATGTTAGATGTATCAATGTGAACTACAAGCCTATAAAGCATAATAATAAGCTTCATGTCAGAGTCATGTTCAACTTTTACTTTATTTTTCAGAAACATAAATCACGATCTTACAAAATGTGCAAACTTTGCATCATTTCTAATGAGGTTTGTCATCATTCTAGTAATATATAGGAAAGTTCTACATGATTCGCCAATATATCTTGTCACGCTAAACATCCATGAATCTCTAAAATATTTCTCAAGAGACTTGAAGGTAATATAGCTTTCATCTTAGTTCATCAACTTCAATGTCATCGATCATTATATATGGTAATACTAAGGAATGTGATTTTGTCCAATCTAATGTTACATTTAGAGCACTTCGCATAGAGATAATGATGACAAAATATTTTGAATACCATGTCGAGATGTACTTTGTATTTCTCGAGATCACTAAAGTTACAACAATGTCATCCAAAATTATGATCACAATTTTATCATGATATCCTCGAAAAAACACGATTCATGAACTCTGTAAAAGATGCAAGAGTACTTATGAGATAAAAATACCTGCTAAAATATTTTTTACAATGGATAATTCTTAGTCTGGAAGCTATTTCTCATCCTTTCTTCCACTTAAATGGTAACTCAGAAATATATTTATTTTAGAAAAGATCTTTTCTCTCCATAATAAATGAACTTATCCAAGACATTAGGTATCAATCCGTCAAAATTACCTTATTCATAGTTCGATAACCAATGCAGAGGTTATGTGGCCTAACTTTCCTTATTCATAGAGTGAAAACTGTTGACTATGGAAAAAAATCAAGTCACAGAGTTCCTTATCTAATTGTTATTGTGATCGATTCTCTTAAAATTAAAAATTCAAGAGGTGTCATTCAATAAGGACTTTTCAAAGTTAATGCAGTTTATTGGATAACAACAATGAAGAATCCTCATATTTATAAAATGTAATAGAATGATAATCCAGAAAGGCATCCAATCTAAAATACTTGAAGTTTCATGATGTAACCAAGATGACTATGCAGTAGGCGCTAATTGGGTTCGTGATGTAATAATTAACCAATAGTTCACTGGCTCCTCATTTGCTCTTATCATATTCTTATTATTCTCTAAGTCCATAAATTAATCGCATACTCTTTGATCATGTTATTACCACGTCTAACGTAAAATCACTTCAATTAATAGAAAAGTATCTCCAAAAAGTGGATTTTATTATGTTCAGTATGTCAGTCCTTTGGCCTATCTTTTAGAAAAAATGCCCCAAACATTCACCTCCTTATCGTAGTATATAATTTCAAAATTCATCTCCATTGAATGCATCGATCTAATACTTAACTTTCCCATATCATGTCTACCTTGTAGGATGAATGAATTGTTGAGAATAAAGATCTTCAGTATAAATCCAAGCTTTGTGCACAATACTTTCACTGCTGAGTCATAACTGTTACCAACTTCAGTAACTAATGGTGTGTGTCATTAGCAATCTCATTATTCAATGATGACTCATGATCTAGGATCATCTTAATTCTATAATTATATATCCTCTATTTAGAAAAATCAAAGGGTCAACTAGTTGCGCATAATACCTAAGTTTGACTCTATTCATGTCAGTCTTGGGTCACTATCTATCGTAGATATCCTATGCCCAGAAGAACTCTAGCTCTGATACCATTTGTAATGGGACAAGTCACGACGACTGGCGGAAGCGTGTAACATAAAATCGCACGATCAAACCGTTACCAATTCATGCATGGTAATCATTAAGCAAAAGAAAATGTCATTCTCAAGAGAACCATAAAGTCCAGTCAAATTGAGCGTTCCATTATTACAACATTAACAAGGGTATACTTGCAAAAGAAAATGAAATACTTTCACAATGTGATTATTTATTCTAATGGGAACACAAATATCCACCGTAAATCATGTAATTATCAAAACCACACTGAATGTCTTGTTGAGTCTGCTGCACGGACTTGAGTGCTCGGTAAAACTTGTTCTTCACATGAAATAAATAAACATAATTTTACTTGAGCATAATGCCCAGTATGCATCGGGGTCCATGCATGGAAATTCTAACAGTATTTTAATCTGTTATAACACATGTACTCGACTTTTCATGGATAAAGATCATTATGTGTCTAATTATTCCCATGCATGTCTAAGTTCGATTCTTAACATGTATGATTTGGATCCTTTCAAAATTATGGGTATACATATGTAAATTACATAAGAGAATATGACATACATTTCGTTCATCTTGTGGGGCATATTTCCAAGTACATATTTCTTTTATCCTCTAAATCACATTGCATTTTAGCTCATGTGTCTTTGATGGTTTACATTACTTAAACAAATTCTTGTACGTCATGTAGTGGTTTATTCTTTATTAAACCATCTCTTATATAACATATAACAACTTAAATTTAATTAAACCATTTTCTTATATAACATATAATGGTTTATCTTTATTAAATCATTTTCATGCACATCAAGTAATGATTTACCTTTATAAACCATTTCTTTTCTAACATGTAATGATTTATCTTCACAAATCATTTTCTTGTATACTTGTAATGGTTTGCCTTTATAAACCATTTATTTGCACAAGTTCCATGTACGTATCTTGTTATACGTTTTCAACCGCTGGCATTTGCGGTCCATGGCATGACATGACAGTGTAGCTACAACTGTAGAGGACTTAGCTTTTTCCTATGCGGTTCCTTGCAACTATACATCCCTTACGACTATGCCCCTCGGACTAACACGACCCCTTGTGGTCATCCATTTGACTCTTTATGAGTCTTTGCCTTAAATTCTTTAGTGTCTTCATTGAACATAATGTCTTATGCAAGATGGTAATTTTTACAATGTATCATTTCATTTCCACCAACCAACTTTTTCATAATGTTGAGAATGAGTATACTTATTTTGAGTCGTTGCTAAATTCGTTGTGTATGTTTTGGACTTCATAAGTATTTATCTTGATGGTGGATTATTATTACAAAATGACATATATATATATATAACACATATAACATTTATATAATAGTCAATTCCTATCAACACCACGGTATCGATTATATATGTAAGATGTGACAACATGTAATATAGAGATATACGATATCCGCTTTGATGCACAATCATACAATGTAAATTATTGTATCTATAATATGTATGACATATAACATGTATATAGATAACACTTGTCCAAAAACGAACATTCCATTCACATGCGTGGTATCGTATATACTATGCACCAAACATTTACTATGCTTTGTACACATGAGATTATCTATAGGCCAAAATATGTATGTCATTTTAATGACAACACGTGTATGTTATCTAAGATTATATGCTATATACCATAATTTTTTGTATGATGAGAACATACATTAGTTATATTACATGCTTATCCATAATTTCATTATGGAATCCCCAATTTATCTCACTCATTCATCACCAATAAAAAATGTAAGCCTTATATACATGTTTAATAACTGTTATTGTTCCTTATATTTTAATCATTATTTTGGTACATAATCAGTTTCACACCACTCTGGTTACTTAACAAAATGCTCCTAAAATTAATATACAGTGACCAAGTTTCTGAGGATATCTAAATGTTAAAAAAAACTTGCAATGTAGTCGATATTATATGATAATATAGGATCATAGTAACAATACAAGTCGTTAATATGATCCTAATGTTTCATAACTATATTCATAGATCTAATCTGGATAGGATTGTTATTCATTTGAAGCGATCTACGAATCCAGCAAATACAATTAGAGGATATTCTAAATTGAATTGGTGTATAGACGTAATAATCTCGAGCAAAGACATATTTATAAATCATAATCCTAAGCCGATACATGCCTCGGATTCGGTGCATAACCCTCAAACCTGCTCTCTTATCCGTGACTCCTTTAAGATCGTTGATCAACCTGTCCATCCTCAGAATCAATCTCGGCGGCTCCTACAACGAATCTTGTTGTCATCATTATCTCTCTCTCTCTCTCTCTCTTTCTTTCTTTGAAGCGAGACAATGCGAAGGATGGATTTTAAAGCCAATGGGATTTTTTTGAATTACCTAAATGGTTAATTAATGCGCTACTAAATGATATTAATTCTATTATTTTAAATATGATTATTTGTGATTAAGAATTAGGAGGGATGGTGGGAAAAACAACTTGGCCTTTACAAAGGATATTATTGAGTGGGTGCAATGATTTTTTACTAAGCGAAAATGACATATAAATAAATTCAATGTTGATGACATTTTAATTGAAGGGTAATTTGAAATAACAAAATTAGGATAACTTATTTGATACATTCAATGGAAATAATAACGATCAAATTAATGTTTTATATTGATTATAATACAATGATGTATCTATATCCATATAACATTTATAATGAAAAGCATCCCATAATTGGATTGTCATAATGAAAGAGGATACTCCATTAAGTAGTCATGTCGTTTACGAAATCTTTTGGTTGTGGTTAGATCTTATTTTGTATTTTTATATAAGTGACATCAGTAATTTGATGGTATATGCATTTTTTCTTTTTCTACATTGTTTAATAAGTTAGATGTGATGGTACTTTATATTTTTAAATGTGATTTTTATTTTGTTTAATAATGAGACATATGAATGAGATCTTTACCATTGAAGATAAAATACCAATATGTGTGAAAAACCCTAGGTTAGCGATCTACATAATTTATATTCTTATAAGACATTTTTGTCGGAGGATATATGTAAAATAATTATAATATATTTGTACAAGTAATTGTGTATCTATTCCCGCCATTATATTTCCATAATCATTCTAAAATCTTAAATTTAATTGATTTTTAAATAACTTTTTATTCAAATTAGAACACAAATGACCTTGAAATTTAGATCATCAATACGACATATACTCAACTACTTTTATAATTATAATAAAAAGAAATACATCGAGACTCGTTAAAAATATAAAACAAAAATCATTCTAGTCAATTTACATATAAAGGTACTTCATCATTCATTTAACATTAAAAAACTATCTACTATAGTTGTAGAGATCGTAGCAAAGGGAACCCAAAGTCCTCACACTTAAATTCAAAAGAACTATTTTTTCAATGTTGAAAAATTAATAGTCAATTAATTTAAGACTAAATAAATTGAAAATATAACAAAATATAAATGGAATTAACCAAATACGGAATTTCCATGTCTTATTGATCATGAAGCATTGAATACAGGACTTCTGGTACATTTCTTGCACACCATTCTCCAAATATGGAGTTACAACGACATGTTTTTACGAGATTGTTCTTGCCCAACCCTATCTCTATTCACATGAAAGAATGACATCAAGATGAATAATCACAGTTTCGAGAAAATATGCTGGAAAATCCTTTTCATTATCCAGTAATTCGAGCAGACTACCAATGAGTGCTTCGGAAAGGGAGTGGTACCTGAGTTCCCTATTTTAAGGAATGGGCCTCTGGCTCTAATGTGACACAATTGGCAATGGGAAGCTCTCCTTTTGAGGTGCAACAAGCTGCAACAAGTAATATTGTATCATTCGGATAAGCAACATCCACAAAGATTGTGAACTATGCATTGCATCTATTTATATCCAACATGGAAGGGCATTGTTCCTTAGTAGACTAATAATATGATCTTTAGTTCATGATAGAGGAGCAATTATCGTATTAATCGTTATGATGAGGTCTTGCCTTGATTACGTATGCTTCGAAGTATAAAGCTCCAGCAAAATCAGATGTAGAATTGTGCATGCCATGACAAAGTTATTGGATTCATTAGAACATTTTAGGAAATGCGAAGAAGTGGACACCATATTTTTCAAGGGGGAATCTTTATAGGAGAATGCAAACCATATCGCCCATGCATAGAGGCATGCACAAAATGGATGAATCTCATCTTCTACAGTAACAAAGCAAAAAACACACATATCATATGTGCCTTTAATTCTTTCACTCAACCGGCTACTTGTAGCAACAAACTATGCAACAATTCCCCATGAAATGTTTTTCCAAAGGGAAAAGAATTATGTGATTCCATTGAATGCAGATTTTTAAGCCTCGTGCATCATGAAAGCGTGTAGATTGAATCATATTTGATCAAATCAAAGGATTCATCATACAAATCATGATAGCAACATAATTTAAAGATTAAAACTAAACATGAAACCACATGGATTGAGAACAATTCCCAACCCGTTTTCATCAATACAAATGAGTAAGGAATTACATTTGAAGCATGCATGCAATCATGTAGGCTCTAAAGTAAGAGACCTCCTATCTAAGTCTAATTCGACAAAAACAATATTTGTGGGTGTGGAGATGAATTGTGTATCTCCCGCAACCAGAAATGAGCCAACTTCCTCGTCAGTCTTGGGGGCAAGGAATATATTGGCATAACTGGAGAGGAGGAGGAAGAGACGTCTAAGGAGAGAGAGGGATCTAGATAGAGACAAAGACTTGTAGCTTGAATTAATTTTTGGGAGCATGCCTTGCATCTCCTCATATATGAATTTGGATGTTAGGATTGCAATCCTTGTTGCAAAATCAATGGTCAAGATTGAATGAGCTTAAAATAATTTTAGGATTAAATGAGCTCCAACAAACTATTAGTAAAAGAATTAATGAAGGATATGGTAGAATCCTTAAGCGCATCACAAAAGCGTGAGGATTGCATCGTATGCGATTGGTTGTGACAAGTTGCACTAGTCACTCGAGGTGGCATAATTTAAAAAGTTTTAAACGATAAAATCACACGATCCAAGAACACTTCTCAGTTGTTTCATCTAAACCACAAACAATTATTAGATTCACCTCTTGAAGCATGGTTGTGGTCGAGTATCTAAACGAAGAGACGTCTTATCTCATGTCCAATCCGTCGGAGGAGACTCTTGCGAGCACGGATATGAGTTGCGTGCTTCTCACAATCTAAGTCATTGATCCAAGCATTGTATGTCCTGATCTCGTCTTACGAGATCCACTGTCTTCTTCATGAGTGAGGCGCACCAAGTAGAAGAGAGATCCAAGAGTTTTCTAAGCAGTAACACAATGGAGATGCGACGATGGTGGTGACCTTCTCTCTATGGATGGATTGGACGACCACCCAAGGAGAGAGAGATTTTGGCGTGAGAATGAGAGAGAGAGAGAGAGAGAGAGAAAATTTTTTTGTTGTTGTAACTTTGAAGAGCAAGGGGTGCCTCGTTCATGGATCTCAATCCATGGACAACACAAAATCATTAAGTGAAGTTGATTTGTGTTTCTTTCAATGTCCAAGATCTTGTTGTGAAAATACAACAATAATTAATTTAAATTAATATATTGATAAATCAATATAAATTAATTCCAAATCAAATCAATTAACCATGGAGATAAAGGAGGAGAAGATTAGCCTCATCCCTAAAACAAAGGGGACGACCACCCACTCCTACTGAAAGTTGGTGGCTGTCAACCCTCTTAGGTTGGAATGAGTCAATCTTTTCATTATCTCATGAGATCTCATTATCTCAAGATAACTACAAGATTTACAATAACATTTGTTGTAAATTATTTTACAAAAATAATGCATAATTGTCTTGTGAATATTGCAGTCATGCCATTAGAAAAAATGTGAATCACATTCATACCCCAAAATAAATTGTAAATTATATTTTTAATTAATCATCTAATGTGAATCCAATTTACGTCACTAATTAATTAACGAATATAAATCACAATAGTATCTCTCCAATATATTATAAATTGTATTTATAATATATATGAATAATTGGATAGTTGACGGGTTACGAAAGCCCTAGGTTAATTTGCAGGAATTATTGAGCGCTTAAATTATGTCGTTTCGTTGTAGGCGGGCAATCAGAATCTGTCAAGAAATAACCACGAGAATATTTAATTAATTTTTAACAATGCGGTTTTATGTTTATTTTACTTGGGTAAGTCCCAAGGTCGAACTTATGGAGGCAAAGAAACAACCTAGAATTTTGTCTATCAAAGTTCATGCACGAATATCGAGGTGGTCTTTTTTTGTAATTTTTAATGCACTATGGGATGCAAAGTGCAAATTTGGTCTATTTTAAGGACTAGAAAATGAATATCAATCAAATCATATCCAAAAAAATAAGAAACTTTACCAAGATGACAATTACAATGAAATGAATGCATTGTAATTTTTTTAAAATTTTTGGATGCAAGATGAATATTTTATAAATTTTTGAATGTAAACAAAGTGGATTTCAATTATTAGTGATAATAAATATTAAACCTAATTTTTTTCAGGGGATAAAATTATCCAAGATCTATCACTTGGTGATGGATCTCAAAAAAATCCTAAACCTCAAAAATATAAGGTTTAATACCTATTAAAAATTAAATATTGAAATATGCAAAATGATTTTTAAAGGACAAACAATGCATGTAAATACAATTCTTTTTGGGCACAATGTTAAACATAACTAATTCTACAATCCTTGATTTTTCGGCAATTTTTAGAGTTATGGTTAATTAGGTATGGATTATAGAGCATAAAATGGGCGAAATATGCAATTTTCCACAAAAAATAAGTATTAATTAACCATTGATTAAAAAAGTGTGCAACATATGCCAATATGTAGAGAATCGATTGCAGAACAAAATGTTTATTTTTGATAAATAAAGTAATGCAATGTAGCGGTTCGAAACAATAGGGGAACACATGGGTATTTCTGCAAATGACAATAATTAAAATACTACAGGAAGGACTGATTTGTAATTATCGAAACTAAGAAGGGGGTAGGTGCAAAATTCCAGGTGGTTACATGCGTTGCACGTGACCTCTGGTCGGCGGGGGCTGATCTGCAAATTGGGAGAACTCTGGGCTTAATTCTGTAAATTTCCCAAGGTCACGTGCAAGGCACGTGACCCGTGGGTCTTTGGTGTAAAGCAGGTAGATCTCAGGGGCTTTTCCAGAAATGTTCCCTCCCATCACGTGCCGCGCAAGCGGGGAGGGCCTCGGGCCCACCGCCCGGTGGTGGCTTGCGGCGAGGAGACGCCGGAGGTGCTCCGGCAGTGAAGACATGTTCCTCCGGCAATGAAGATGACCTCAGGTGTCGACGGTGATGTTCTTTGACTGGGCGACACATGCCACAGTAGAGGAGATGGCGAGGACGGCTATGGTGA
Source organism: Ottelia alismoides (assembly GCA_037367405.1). Taxonomy (NCBI): domain Eukaryota; kingdom Viridiplantae; phylum Streptophyta; class Magnoliopsida; order Alismatales; family Hydrocharitaceae; genus Ottelia; species Ottelia alismoides. The sequence continues at coordinate 943,408 of JAZKJV010002552.1, read as the reverse complement.
GTGCTCTTGGCATTTGATGAATATGCGACCGATGGAGTCACAGCAGTGGATCTTGGAGAGGTGGCTGGTTCGGTGGCTGTTGTAGTTGATGACGGTAGAGTGGTTAAACTGCAGAGGAGTTGCATTGTCGGAGAAGGAAGAGATGGTTGATGACGAAGATGTTTGTCGATGAGGCGTAGCTGTGGTCGGAGGAGGCGAACATTGAAGCCGAAGACGTTGGCTTGACGGAGGAGGTCTGGAGCAAGGCAGTAGGCAGAGTAGACCGTGCTGCAACGAAGCAAGGGGGGGGGGCTTCGGATCTCACCAGGAAGGAAGAGGATCTCAGGATGTCACCACCGAGCTCCGTCGTGCTGGGATGCTATCGGTGGATGTGGGACGAGATGGAGGAGCGGTGGTGTTAAATAGGACTAGAGGAGGAGGCTGGCTATGGAATGGAGGATTGCGAGATTTGCGGGGATTGGGGATACGCAGGATAGAGATGATCACGGAGGAGGAGATACTCGGAGATTGGAGATGGCGTTTGTACGAGATTCGACGATGGGATTGGGCACGGCGGCAACAATATTTGGGGAGAGGCAACGGAGCAAAAGAGGAAGGGGGAGGAAGACGAAGGCGTACATGTGTCGTCCGATCGGCCGAGATCAGACGACCCTGGTAGCGCATTTGGTGGAAATAGAGCGGGTGGAGGAGCACGTGCTGGGCATGTGCGTAGGAGGCACGTTCCCTACACGTGCATGACTTTTTATTTTTTTTTATAAAAACAAAATAATAAAACCCTCAAAAATGGGTGACACGTGGCGGCTCCAGGAGCAGCCACGTGTCAGCCCCACAAAATCGGAAAATAAATACCAAGAAAAATCCGAAATAAATAGCAAACAACCTCAGATCAAAAAAAATTCTTCCCGAAAGTTACTCTCTTGATGAGATCTACAACTTTCATGAAGACATCAAAATCAAAAGTTATCATTTGCACAAAGTGATATTTTTGGGGTATCTCATGTACATAGAATACCTTGATATTTGGGTTTTATAATTTTTTATCATTTTTAAATCAGATAAAAATCCGAAAAATATGATAAAATCAAAGATAAATATTTACACAGTAATCTTATTTTTTTTGGATTTTTATTGAGTAAGAAAAAGAAGAAATAAAATAGAAGGCGAAAATCACAATTTTTGTACAGATAGTTAGTGAAGACTGGGACTCAATTAGTTTCTTTGATTTCAAGCTCAGTTTGGATTTGGATTTTTGCACATTTTATTAAAACATTCATTAAAGAAGATAAATGGAAAAGAGTTAAAATAAAATGGGTTAATTATGTACATAAAATAATATGTCAAAAACAACTAAAATACAAAATGTACAAAAGAGGCCCAAATCCCAACTTTCACATATGATCTCTATTCACTTGAACTTAACCTTGTTTTGAAGGTAATTGAACATATATTAGTTCAAAAGTGAGAGGATCAAATCGGACACTGGATGGAGAAGATATGAGAATTTTAGTCCGGAAATCCTAGAACTGAGGTTTGGATTTTTGGTCCATTTGTTTAGGTTAGTGATTTTTTTATATTTTTCATTTATTCTTATTAGTGATATGTACACAGTGGAAGTGGTTTTGGGTCAATTGGAGTTAGCATGAATTAGCTAAAAATCAGGGAAGTTAGGCTATTTACAGGTCAATTTTGGCTGGGATTTTTGGCTTCTTATTTTGTGTGAAAATAAGTGATAAAATGCAGTTCTTATCATAACATGCAAAAATACTAATTATGCAGAATAAATGAAGAAATGCCAATATTTTTTAGGGAATTGAGCTTAATTCATGACTTTTAGATTGATGAATATGAGATTCATCAATAGTGCTATCAACATCATTCATATCCCAAATAATTAAATCACATTTAATTACATTGGATTATCACTCTCATGGATTCATATAATATGGATCAAATCACATTATTCATGATAATAAAATCATATTTTATTATCCTTTTTCTCAATTCTTAAATATAATTCAAAAATAGAATTATTCTTGTACTTTTTCAAGAATAATGTGCTTTCTCTGCATATACTTGGAGACAAGGACATGGTGATCGTACGTTCCACATATAGTGACTTGGATATTGAGATCACATATGAAATCCAGATGTCATGGTCCTCTCACAGATACTTGATTTAAATCAAGGCCGTAAATCTAATCTTCTCATTGCATCTGAATCTCATACAGATCAACGTCTAATACTTGGACCAAGATCAGATTACTTATCTACTGAGAGGATTCACTAAAATCCAAACCTATTTCATCACTCCCTCAAAATAGAAGTGTAACGGTTATACAATTGTTTGTCATTACATCACCCTCAGATTTTCCTAATACCTGTACATCCTGCATACTAGAAGACCTATGATAAAATCTAAGATATAGATCAATTTTACACCATCATCTTTAGGTTTCATCATCTATTTCTCATTCTTGGTCATTGGGAGTTGGTATCGATCATATTCTTTCAAAAAGCATATATCATACCTACAAATTCTTGTCATGCTTCCAAATCACGAATACCATGCATGGAATTTGATCGTTCCCAATATCTCATGAGTGAGCTCATATCTTCCAGTTCACAAGTGAACCTGTATAATCCCTTTGAACAATCGTATAACTCATATGCCCTCATATGCACACCAACTCAATGATATCCGCCGTAAACCATGTAATTATCCAAACCACACTGAATGTCTTGTTGCATCTACTGTACGGACTTGAGTACTCGGTAAAACTTATTCTTCACATGAAATAAATAAACATAATTTTATGTGAGCATAATGTCCAGTATGCATCGGGGTCTATACACGGGAATTCTAATGTTATTTTTATCTTTTATAATGCATGTACTTGAGTTTTCATGGATAAACATTATGTGTCTAATTATTCCCATGCATGTTTAAGTTCGATTCCTAGCATGTATGATTTGGATCCTTTCATTACCATGGGTATACATATGTAAATTACATAAGAGAATATGACATACATTTCCTTCATCTTGTGCGACGTATTTCCATGTACATATTTCTTTTATCCTATAAATCACATTGCATTTTAGTCCATGTGTCTTTGATGGTTTACATTAGTTAAACCAATTCTTGTACGACATGTAATGGTTTATTCTTTATTGAACCATCTCTTGTATAAAATATAATGATTTAAATTTAATTAAACCATTTTCTTATATAACATATAATGGTTTATCTTAAGGAAATCATTTTCATGCAAATCAAGTAATGGTTTACCTTTATAAACCATTTCTTTTAGAACTTGTAATGATTTATCTTCATAAATCGTTTCCTTGTATACTAGTAATAGTTTACCTTTATAAACCATTTATTTGCATAACTTTCATATACATATCTTGTTATACATCTTCTATCGCTGGCACTTGCGGTCCATGACATGACATGACAGTGTGGCTACAACTGTAGAGGACTTAGCTTTTGCCTCCACTGTTCCTTGCAACTATGCACCCCTTGCGACTTTGTCCCATGGACTAACACGACCCCTTGCGGTCGTCCATTTGACTCTTTATGAGTCTTTGCCATAAATTCTTTAGTGTCTTCATTGAACATAATGTCTTCAACTTATGCAAGATGACAATTTTTACAATGTATCATTTCATATCCAACCACCAACTTTTTCATAATGTTGAGAATGAGTCTACTTATTTCGAGTCCTTGCTAAATTCATTGTGTATCATAAGTATTTATCTTGATGGTGGATTATTATTACATAATGACATATATATATACAACATTAATATAATAGCAAATTCCTATGAACATCACATTATCAATTACTTATGTAAGATGTGACAACATCTAATACAGAGATATATGATATACGCTTTGATGCACAATCATACAATGTAAATTATTTTATCTATAATATGTATGACATATAACTTGTAAATAGATAACGCTTGCCCAAAAACGAACATTCCATTCATATGAAAGGTATCGTATATACTATGTACTAAACAATTACTATGCTTTGTACACATGAGATTATCTATATGCCAAAATATGTATGCTATTTTAATGATAACCCGTGTATGTTATCTAAGATTATATGCTATATAACATAAATTTTTGTATGATGAGAACCTAGATCAGTTATATTACAAGCTTATCCATAATTTCATCTTGGAATACCCTATTTATCTCACTCATTAATCACTAACGAAAATGTAAGCCATATATACATATTTAATAATTGTTATTATTCCTTATATTTTGATCATTATTTTGGTACCTAATCAGTTTCACACAACTATGGTTACCTAACAAAATGCTCCTAAAATTAATATACGATGACCACGTTTTTGAGGAAATCTAAATTTTAAAAAAACTTGCAACGTAATTGATGTTATATGATAATATAGGATCATAGTAACAATATTAGTCATTAATATGATCCTAGTGTTTCATAAATATTTTCAGAGATCTAATCAGGATAGGATTGTTATTCATTTGCAGTGATCTACGAATCCAGTAAATACAATTAGAGGATATTCTAAATTGAATCGGTGTATAAACGTAATAATCTCGAGCAAAGACATATTTATAAATCATAATCCTAAGCCGATACATACGTCGGATTTGGTGCACAACTCTCGAACCCGCTCTCTTATCCACGACCCCTTTAAGATCGTTGATCGACCCGTCCATCCTCAGAATCAATCTCGATGACTCCTACAAAAAATATTGTTGTCATCATTATATATCCTCCTCTCTCTTGCTCTCTCCCTTTCTCTCTCTTTCTTTGAAGCGAGGCAATGGGAAGGATGGCTTTTAAAGCCAATGTGATTTTATTTGGAATTACCTAATAAAGGTTGATCAAGGGGGTACTAAATGATAATAATTCTATTATTTTAAAGACGATTAATTATGATCAAAGAATTAGGAAGGATGCTTGGAAAAAAAACTTGGCCATTACAGAGGATATTATTGAGTCAGTGCAATGATTTTTTATTAAGCAAAAATGATATATAAATAAATTCAATGTTGATGACATTTTACTTGAAGGGTTATTTGAATTCACAAAATTAGGATAACTTATTTGATACATCCAATGGGAATTAAAATACTCCAATTAATGTTTTATATTGATTAGAATACAATGATGTATCTATGTCCATATAACATTTATAATGAAAAGCATCCCATAATTGGATTGTCATAATGTAAGAGGATACCCCATTATGTAGTCATGTCGTTTAAGAAATCTTTTGGTATGGTTGGATCTTATTTTGTATTTTTATATAAGTGGCTTTAGTTATTTGATGGTATATGCTTTTTCCATTTTCTACATTGTTTAATAAATTAGATGTGATGGTACTTTATATTTTTTAAGTGTGATTTTTATTTTGTTTAGTAATGAGATATATGAATGAGATCTTTACATTTGAAGATAAAATACAAATATGTGTAAAGAACACTAGGTTATTTATCTACATAAGTTATATTCTTATAAGACATTTTTGTCGAAGGATATATGTAAAATAATTATAATATTTTAGCACAAGAAAATTTTGTATCTATTCTCACCATTATATTTCCATAATTATTCTAAAAGCTTAAAATTTAGTTCATTTTTAATAAACTTCTTTTTCAGATTAGAACACAAATGACCTTGAAATTTATATCATCAATACGACATATAATCAACCACTTTTATAATCATAATAAAAAGAAATACATCGAGATACGTAAAAAAATTAAAACAAAAATCATTCTATCCAAATTCATCTAAAAATAGTCATTGTAGAACAATATACATACATAACAGTCCAAACAATAATGACCTATATTATATTAGAACAATCATTATGACCCTTTTTGATAACTATGATAAGTATGAATCAAACAAAATATATAGAGATATTTGATCTTGGTGCATAAGGGAAAGATTATACCTATCGATTTTATTTTTTTAAATAATATAGTAGAAATTTTCAATTTACATATAAGGGTACTTCTATCATTCATTTAACATTAAAAAATTATCTACTACAATAGTAGAGATCGTAGTAAAAGGAACCCAAAGTCCTCACACTTAAATTTAAAAGAATAATTTTTTCAATGTTGAAAAATTAATAGTCAATTAGATTTAGACTAAATAAACTAAAAATATAGCAAAATATATAGGAAATTAACAAAATGCAGAATTTTCATGTCTTATTAATCATGAAGCATTGAATATAAGACTTCTGGTACATTTCGTGCACACCATTCTCCAAATATGGAGTTACAAGTCACTTACAACGACATGTTTTTACGAGATTGTGCTTGCCTAACCCTATCTCTATTCACATGAAGGAATTACATCAACATGAATAATCACAATTTTGAGAAAATGTGCTGGAAAATCCTTTTCATTCTCCAGTAATTCGAGCTGACTGCCAATGAGTGCTTTGGGAAGGGAGTGGTACCCGAGTTCCATATTTTAAGGCATGGGCCTCTGCCTCTATTGTAACACAATTGGCAATGGGAAGCTCTCCTTTTGAGGTGCAACAAGCTACTACAAGTAATGTTGCGTCATTCGAATAAACAACATCCACTAAGATTGTGAACTATGCATTGCATCTATTTATATCCAACATGGAAGGGGCATTGTTCCTTGGAAGACTAATAATATGATCTTTAGTTCATGCTAGAGAAGCAATTATCATATTGATCGCTATGATGGTGTTTAGCCTTGATTACGTATGCTTCGAAGTACACAGCTCCAATAAAATTTGATGTAGAATTGTGCATGACATGACAAAGTTATCAGATTCCTCAGTAGAACATTTTAGGAATTGCGAAGAAGAGGCCACCATATTATTTAAGGGAGCAACTTTACAAGAGAATGCAAACCATATCGCCCATGCAAAGGGGCATGTACAAAATGGATGAATCCCATCTTCTATAGCAACAAAGCAAAAAACACACATATCATATGTGCCTTGAATTCTCTCACTCGACCGACAACCTATAGCAAGGAATTATAAAACAATTCCCCATGAAATGTTTTATCAAAGGGAAGAGAATTATGTGATTCCATTGAATGCATATTTATAGGCCTCGCGCATCATGAAAGTGTGTAGATTGAATCATATTTGATCAAATCAAAGGATTCATCATACAAATCAAGATAGCAACGTAATTTCAACATTAAAACTAAGATGAAACCACATGGATTGAGAACAATTCCCAACCTGTTTTCATCAATACAAATTAGTAAGGAATTACATTTGAAGTGTGCATGCAATCCCGTAGGCTCTAAATCAAGAGACCTCCTGTCTAAGTCTAATCCGACAAAGACAATACTTGTGGGTGTGTGTTGAGCAGGTCTTTCTAGGGATGGAAAATAATTGATAAAAATATGTATTGGTCGTTGCTATCCCCAAACACCCGTGTCTATATTTTTTTTTAAATTTTTGCTACTTATTAACCTATATAGCGGACAGGGTCGAACTCAAGGAGGCTACAATTCCCGAGGGTTATTCAATAATCAGAAACTAATTAAAAGAAAACATGAATCTCAAAGGACAACTATCCTTGGTTTTTGTGATTTTTTAAATCTTTTTAATTTTTTAATTTTTTATTTTCTAATTTTTTTGTATTTTCTGTTTTTCAAATTTTTAGTGATTTTGATTTTGCAAATTTTTTTATTTTCAAAAATAACAAACAATAGGAACAAGATCAAGAATATGCACACCAACTCTTTTTGCAATTTTTCAATTTGTCAAAAATGCTCAGAAAAATTCAAATAAAGAATTTTTGGGTTTTAAAAGTTTTGAAATGTTTTTAAGATTTTTTGTAGATTTTTTCGGATGTTTTTATATTTTTCTAAAAATCAAACAATGACAAAATTAGAAAATGTGCACAACTTGGAGTAATTTAGAACTTAAAAATATTTTAATTGCCCAAAACTCCTGGAAATTATTTTTAAGACAAACTAGAAATAATTTCTACAAATAGGAACTGAAATCACAAATTTTGGATTTGTGTAGGATTTTTTACGATTTTTGAAAGATTTTTTATATTTTTCAATATTTTTGGGTTTTACAAATAATTAATGCACCAAAATTGGTCAGAAATTAAAAGACAATGAAATACAACTACTCTAATTTTTTTGGAATTTTTTCAACAATATTTTAATTTTTATTAATTTTAGAATTTCAAACAGTGAAAAATGACATGTTTTTGATTCTTTAATAATAATAAATGAAGGCAAAATGCAATGAAAATTTCATGCTAATAAGATCATCACATCAGGAGCATGGCATAATTTTTTCAAAATTTTTGGATCATGAATAACATTTATTTCAATGAAAAGACAAAGCAAATTATTGTCTTGCAGTTCAGGGACTAAAATGTAAATACTGCAAAAGTTTTGGACTAAAATGTAAAGATTCAATATTTTTGCCTCAAATAAATAATAAAAATAAATCACAAGATAGAAGGGACAATTTTACCAATATACCATGTGCATGTCATGTGCTTGAGGAGGCAGGGATGTTTCTGCAAATCTGAATACCTCCGGGGGCTTGATTGTAATTTCCGAATAAATTAATTGAGTAAGCCCTAGGGCTTCTGTTCTTTCTTCGATCACAAGGCAACAAGAGGGGGACCACCGCCCCTTTCTCCTTCTCCACGGCCAAGGGCGGCGCGACTATGGTTATGAAGCCGGGGCGGAGCGGGTACTAGAAGGGCGGCGCGCCCAAGCGGTGGGGCACACAGGAGCGCCTGGAAGGATGGCAGCACGAGGTTGAGTTCGGGGCTGCCGTTGGGCAGGAGGCAATGGACAGGAGGGAGGCAGTCTGCTTCGGGCGGCGTTGGCAGCTGCGTCGCCTCGCAGCAGGAGGAGGGACGATCGCACGGTGGTTGAAGGATGCGCGGTAGGTGCGCGTGGTTGGCGGGTCTACCGCCCGCGATGGAGGGGCAGCCGGGGGCGGCGCTACCCACGGCAGAGGTGGGCTATCGATGGCAGCACCGCTGGAGGGAGGAGCGTGCGTCGCCTCGTGCGGCTGGAAGACGAAGGATCGGCGGCGGGGGTGGCGGCCAGTTGCCGACTCTTTTTTTTTTGTTTTCTTATGCAAACCGTAAACAACAATAAAAAAACTTTTTTTTTTATTTTTTATGAAATCTGAAAATAGAAATGAAAAGAGCTATAGAAATTCTCTTTTTTTTAGTTTTTTCTTTTTTTTATAAATGGTCCTGCAAAACAAACGTTAGAGATAGATGAATTTTTTTATTTTTTATTTATCCTGCAAAACAAACGTTAGAAACCAACAAGGAAAAAATATTTTTTTATTTATTTACACAACAAAAAATGAATGAGGATCCAACAGACATGAAAGGATGGAATCCGCTCTCTGACCACCGTGCGTGGTCGGAGTTGATAGATCGTGGGAGATAGAAATCAAAGGCGGAGAGATCGAGAAGATGAGATGAAAAATCGATTCGGTGGCGGATCAAAAAAACATGATGGATGATTCTATGATTTAGAAAAATGACGATAAAAAAATGCGACAAAATAAGATACGATTAAACTAAGATAAAATGTGAAGAAAAATTTGGATCTCACCTTAGGAGCAGAAAATGGACCGTGATCGCCTCGACAAGGCCAACTCGCTGTCACCGGATGGCTCGGAGGCTAGGCACAATTCTCGACGAAATTCTCGACGAAAGATTGATCAAGTTGGAATGAGGGAGAAGGAGCCATATAAATAGAGAAGAGGTGAAATTTGAATTTTGTGTTTTTGAATAAAGAGATAAGGGGGTGGAAAAATGAAATGAATTTTTGAATTTTTTGGTGGAAGGGAATTGAAATTTGAAATGAAAATAAAAGAGAAATAAAACTAATTACAAAATTATATATTTTTTTGAATTTTCGTCACTTATTTAATTTGAATTAAAAAATGTTATTTTTTATTTTTTGATGACGGTTAATTAAAAATAACAACTATATACATATAATACATACATATATGACATTATACATAAGGGTAATTGATGAAATTAGCCCCTTTTTTGTTTTTTAAAGATTTTTATTTTTTTTTAAATTTTTTTGTTTTAAAGAATTAGTGAGAAAAATTTACAAATATATACAAATACAATATGCACAAAATATGTGGGAACATTGCATAAACCACCCCGGAAAACTGACTTTTCAACCGTAACTCCAAGAATCATGAAAATACATCAATTTTGAAGATAATTTAATTTCGAGTCCAATGGAAGTGAGATTGGTTCAATTGGAGCTCATATGGAGCCGGAATTGGTCTTTCAATTTGTGCTAAGTGGCTTTTTCCAAGTATGGCTACTTTTATTATGTACAATATTTAATTGTGCAATCAATTTTAGTAGTTAGAATACATTTTTATTTACAACTTTGATTTTTAATGTTATTTGATTTGAGGTTAATTAAGACGCAAATAAACTAGTGTTAGTGATATACAGATATATACAAAATAAGTGAGAAGACATTTTTTTGGATTTTCTGGTTAAGGACCCTATCTCCCCCTATGTTATTCCTGGTCGATCAGGTCAAGTCTTGACCTTCTCTCGGGGGTTCGGGTCAGCCTGTATACAGTCTTCCTTTTTTATTTTCTTTTCTTTATTTTTCCCCTTTTTTATTTTCTTTTCTTTATTTTTCTTTTCTTTCATTATTTATTTATTTTGAGATTAAAATTAGTCAGAAATGTACAATATTTACACAGATGCAAGTTAGTAAGAATATGGAGTTAGCGTTATATGCAGGTGTTTTATAAGGGATTTTAAGCTAAACTAATAGAATAAAGATGACGAATCATAGATTCATCAGTGTGGAGATGAATTCTGTATCTCCCACAATCCAGAAACGAGCCTACTTCCTCGTCAGCCTTGGATCAGGGGATAGATAGGCACAACTCAAGAGGAGGAGGAAGAGACACCCAAGGAGAGAGTGGGATCTAGAGAGAGACAGAGATTTGTTGCTTGAATTAATTTTTAGGAGCATGCCTTGCATCTCCTCATATATGAATTTGGATGTTAGGATTGCAATCCTTGTTGCAAAATCAATGGTGAAGATTGAATGAGCTTGAACAAATTTTAGGATTAAATGAGCTCTCAACAACCTATTAGGAAAAGAATTAATGAAGGATATGGAAGAATCGTTAAGCGCATCACGGAAGCATGAGGATTGCATCGTATGCGATTAAGAGTGGCTAGTTGCACTAGTCACTCGAGGCAGCAGAATTTAAAAAATTTTAAATGTTGAAATAACATGATCTAAGAACACTTATAGGATACTTCATCTAAACCACAAACAAGTTCTAGATTTACCACTTGAAGCGTGGTTGCGATCAAGTCTCTAAACAAAGAAACGTCTTGTCTCAATTCCGATCGTCCGAGGAGACTCTTGCGAGCGCGGATACTAGTTGTGTTCTTCTCACAATCTAAGTCATTGATCCAAGCATTGTATCTCCTGATCTCATCTTACGAGATCGAACATCTTCTTCACGAGTGAAGCACGCCAAAGAAAACCGAGATCCAAGTGTTGTCGAAGCAGTAACACAATGGCGATGCGACGACGAAGGTGACCTTCTCTCTAATGATGGAGTGGATGGTCACCCAAGGAGAGAGAGATGTTGGTGTGAGAATGAGAGAGAGAGAGAGAGGGAAGTTGTTGTTGTTGTAACTTCGAAGAGCAAGGGGTGCCTCTTCTTATATAGGGTTTTGGAAGTCATTGATCTCAATCCATGGACAACACAAAATCATTAGATGAAATTGATTTGTGTTTCTTTCAATGGCCAAGATCTTGTTGTGAAAATACAACAATAATTAATTTAATTTAAATTAATATATTGATAAATCAATATAAATTAATTCCAAATCAAATCAATTAACCTTGGAGATAAAGGGGGAGAATATTGGCCTCATCCCTAAAATATAGGGGACGACCACCCACTCCTAATGAAAGTTGGTGTCGTCAACCCTCTTAAGTTGGAATGAGTCAATCTTCTTATTATCCCATGAGATCTCATTATCTCATGATAACTACAAGATTTACAACAACATTTGTTGTAAATTATTTCACAAAAATAATTCATAATTATCTTGTGAATATTGCAATCATGCCATTGGAAAAATGTGAATCACATTCATACCCCAATATAAAATGTAAATTTTATTTTCAATTAATCATCCAATGTGAATCCATTTCACATCATTAATTAGTTAATAAATATAAATCACAATAGTCTCTCTCCAATATATTATAAATCACATTTATAATATATATGAATAATTGGATAGTGCTATCCACATTATTCATATCTAAAATAATTAAATTACATTTAATTACATTGGAATGTCATTCTCATGCATTCATATAATATGAATAAAATTCACATTATTCATGATAATAAAATCACATTTAATTATCCATTTCTCAATACTTAAATATAATTCAAAAATGGAATTATCCTTGAACTCTTTCAAGAATAATGCGCTTTCTCCGTAGATACTTGGAGATAAGGACATGGCGATTGTACGTTTCACGTATAGTGACTTGGATATTGAGATCACATCTGAAACCCCTATCTCATGGACCTCTGACAGATGCTTGATTTAAATCAAGGTCGTAAATCTAATCTTCTCATTGCATCTGAATCTCATTCATATCAGCGTCTAATACTTGGACCAAAATTAGATTACTTCTCTACTCAGAGGAGTCACTAAAATACAAACATGTTTCATCACTCCCTCGGAATGGAAGTGTCATGGTTATACAATTGTTTATCATTACATCATCCACATGTATTCCTAATACATGTACATCTTGCATATTGGAAGAAATGATAAACTCGAAGATATAGATCAATTTTACACGGTCATCTTTAGGTTTCATCATCTAGTTTCTCATTCTTGGTCATTGGGAGTTGGTATCGATCACATGCTTTCCAAAAGCATATATCATACCTATAAATTCTTGTCATGCTTCCAAAGCATGGTGACCATGTATGGAATTTGATTGCTCCCAACACCTCATGAGTGAGCTCACGTCTTCCGGTTCACAAGTGAACCTGTATGATCCCTTTGAGTGATTATATTACTCATATGTCCTCATATGCACACCAACACACCGGTGTATAGACCTTAGTTAGTTCATGATCCTATTGTTCTGCCAAATGTACATACTTAGACATATAGTAACACATCTGTCTCCGATCATAGGATGTGTGCCTATATTGTGATAGTATAAGGCGTAGGACTTTGGTTATCTCGATCACGTTAAGTCAACTCTTTGACCTAACTAATTTGACATCTCCGAATCTATATTCCCATGCAGAGGACCTACATCAAGAGATCGGTCAGATATCAACCTAATAAGAAAGGATTGCTTTCTCCTACTGAGGTTGGAGATCTTCTCTTAACAATCATTTGTCGGTGCGTGATGAGTCCTCAATCTAACCCTTTAGATATTCATCTAATCACTAGCCTCTATGATTATACAATTCAATCAACAATTGTTTGATCACGAAGATGACCATGGTACATAACCCTAATTGTACTAAGGGATATATAATGCAAATTATTTATCTTCATTTCAGATCAAGGAATGATACTTGCGATAATATTTATTGCATAATGGCTTGACGTGGGCTCGCATGTCCAACAAACTCCCACTAGCCCAAAGAGAAATTAATGGTCAAATCTTTAAACCAACACTCATGTGACAATCATAAGCTATTTAGAAAAATTGCTAGGTAAACTGATCAATCACTCTGTTCCTAAGAGACTACGACAAGTCCTTTTATGGAACTTGCATATCTCATTGTAACAGTGCTCCCATTTCAATGCGAGTGTTGCATCTTATGCGACCAATACTCAATCTAGTTAAAGTAGTTCTAGTGTCAATTATACAACTCAATAATTGTTATAAATAGTATGTAATTTCTACCATCCTTATCAGGATGCAACAGAGATTTCTATCTCCCAAGATTAAGACCCAACCTTATGTCTTATAAGGCATCTCCAGTTAAGACATTTTAGATCACTATCTATAAAGTCTTATGTTCTTGAAGATAAGACTTATAGATAACTATCTCCAGAGTCTTGTCCTCTTTGAAAATATTGTTATTACTGTAATCAAGTATTTTATCTCCATAGTAGGATTAGTAACAGTTTACGACTCTTACTGCATGACCGACATCTGGATTTTTGTACACATCTAGCTTATACCTGACTTCTCATAACTAATGCACAAGGGCAAGTAGTTTTAACATTGCTTCCTCAACTCTTTGAGGTGTTATCCCTTTAGATATGTCAGTACCAAATCATAAGGGAAAGAAGCCTTCCTTGGATATTCCAGAAAATGGAACATGTCCAAGGTGTACCACTAATGTGACGATCCCAATACCATCTTCTCTTTGTTTCTAAACAACTTCAAACTAAGATGTAAGAGGTATCCTTGAGATCATGTTTCAAGGTATGGAATAGCCAGACTATAAAACACTTATTGTTCTCCTTATATCACTCCAAATGATTAGGATATCATCTACATTTAGCGTGATGAACACAATGGCACTCCCACTATGCTTCACATGGTTCATCAATATTCTATTTGAAATCATGACCTTTATAATTTCATCAAATCTGATGTTCCAACTACAAGAAGCTTATTTTAATCCGCAGATGGAGTTATTCAACTTGCACACCTTGCTTTCCTCAACTATGAAGCCCTGAGGCTAATTCATAAAAATATCCTCAGAGAGGTATTCACAGAGGACTGCAATCTTGACTTCCATCTTGAAGATGCCATAATCAAGTTGTGTAAATACAGTTAGTAATAATTTGATAAGTTTAAGCATGGTTACAAGAAAGCAAGTCTCGTCTCAAGGGATGCCTTTTTTCCGTGTGTATCTTGAGGATACGAGCCGTACTTTGAAGGTTTCTACATTCTCATCAAATTCCCTCTTTATCTTGAAGATCCATTTACACCTAACAGGTTTTACCCTTATAGGTGGATTCTCGAGGGTCCATATACAACACTTATATATGAAGTCTACTTTAGACTTTACTGCTAGCATCTATCTTTCCATGTCATGATCTTCAAAAGCTTCATCACATGAAGTCGGATCATTTTTAAACTTAACTGACACATGGAATCCATCCTCAAACTCATTTGAAGAGTTATAAGTGTTTGATCTTTAATTATCCTTTTAGTTTCTAATTTCAGGAGCCTCATTATCTTCTCAACATTAAATGAGTTCTTTCACTTCATTTTCATCTTGATTCTCAAGAGAATCATCCTCTAAGAATCATATTGTTAGAGATGAAATCTTTTAAAAATCTCAAGGTCATAAAGTAGGTATCCAATACCATCCTTTATTTTTCTAATGAAGTAGCTCTCTCTTGTGCTAGATTCTAGCTTACTTGTATCCATGACAAAGTTATGGACCAAGCAATCCTAAATCCTCAAGTGTCCATCACTAGGATAGGTTCTAAACCATAGCTTATGAGGGTTCTCGGGTTTAGATGCATAAAATCGTATTGAGGATATATATTGTAGTCTCTACTACATATATACCAGGAACTAAGAGGTAATTTAGTCTAATATTCATCATTGATCAAATCTTGTCACACATGATCCAATTGCATCTCCCTATAACTATATTGAGTTAAGGTATCGAGAGGAGTGATATAGGAATGATAGTCATATCTCCATAAAGTATTCCTTGAATTCATCTATAGGTACATGCAACCTAGGTTAGATCAAATTCATTTCATCTTTCCTCATACTTTGGTCCTAAATCAAAATTATTAAATCTTTGAACATTTCATAGGTTTCTAGGGTGAAGTGAAGAAATCTCATATCACAAATAATCATCAATAGATATCCCATATCATTAATGTTTATTTTGATATAGATGATCCACATACATCAATTGGATACCTGGACATCTTACGTCATTCCCAGAGAAGGGCGCATTGCACATTTTCCACTTTGAATACAATATTCACAAGTATGTAAGATTTGAAATTTCAGACAATCTAAAGTTTCATTTTTTACTAGTCTATTGATCTCATCAATAGACAAATGTCCAAGGCTTGATGCTAGAATATTGTCAAATGATCTTCATCCTCCTATTGATCTTTAAAGGTTTAATTTTAAGTAAAAATGCTAATGAACTAGTCACTAATTTCTAGTTTGGTAGATTGCTCCAGATGTCAGATTACTATCGGAAATATATCCAACATAACTCTTTATGATATTTCTATTCTAGAATTCATGTTTATTTCTAATATTTAGAAATAAGCAATGAGTGTATTCTAATATCTAGGTCATAGTCATTCTCTAAGACTAAGGGCACTTCCACTGAAAATATGAAGTCTATTTATCCAATAGAGATTGTTGCAACAATTGCATCAATATCCATGTGGATGACTAATAAATCTTATGATCAAATTTTCTAATCATCTAAATCATATGCAACCAATTGCATGTGTTATTAAAGAATGAGATACAATTATCAAACTTTGATCTTATCAAATAAGAAAGTTGATTTCAATGATTACATATAGATATAGATTATTCCGATGCACTATCCGAGTCCTTCTCTAAGGATCCTAGATAGTCTAGATAGTCACACTATCAGTACATTGGCTTATTGCAGTATTGGCATTAATGCAACTCTTTGGATGTTATATGGAAATCATAGAAGTACAATCAACTCTTTAACATTCTTTCTTACTTGGGTCCAACCCATGCTTCCACTACGCTCCCTTCATCTATAAACAACCATAGCTTAAGACAAAGGATCTCTTATGTTGCATTCAAAAAGATTTCAATATAAGAGTGCTTCAACATATATATATGCTTCATCCAATTCATACAATGTGAATACTATGAAGCTTCATCAATGACTATAGATAGTACAATGATGACACTCATCATATCTATCTATCTATCTATATACATATATATCTTAACTCTTAAAGACGTAAAGACTTAGGTTTAGGTAGGTGTTGAAGAGCATTTTGTGGAGGTCAAGAAATCTCTTAAGGCGAGTATTCCAGTTGACGCGTTGACCTCACACGAAACCCGACTTCAAACAACAATTAACCACAATTCAAGATCAAGCAATGAAAATAAATGCAGAGTTAAAATATACTATAACTCTACAATGGATGTGTATAGAGTGCAGGCATGTAGAGGTCGAACACATGGAGCAAACGACTAGATCGGGGCAATAAATGCACAAAATGATTAATTGATAAGTTATTTGTTCTTGTTTTTAATGTGGGTTCTTAATTTTTAATTTTTAATTTTATTTTTGATTTCATATTTTATATTTTGATTTTTCATTTCCTGATTTTTGTATTTTCTTTTTATATTATATATATATTTTTATTTTTCTTTTATTATATATAATAAGCTATATAAGATATATATACAATATAATCTAGGGTTGATATAAAAATTAGCAAAAATAATAAAAAATAAGAAATATTTTTTTTGGATTTTTAATAGTTTTTTACTATTTTATGTTTTTTTAAGATTTTTTGCTAATTTCTATATATTTTTAAAGTCAAACATATCCTAAAACAAGGAATAATTAATACCTGAAATTAAAATGGAGATTAAAAATATAAAACATAGTTAAAATTTCTCCAAATTAATTTTAAAATAAATATTATAATATAAATAAAATTATAAAATAGAAAACATAAATTTTGGATTTATTTTTATAATTTTATAAATTTTTATAATTTTTTTGAGTTTTTTCATTTTTTGAGTTTTCTTTTATATTTTTAAGTAATTTTTGGTCTAGAAGTCCAAAATATAAAAGTACACAATATATATATTTTTGGTAATTTTTCAAAACGGTTTTATATTTTTATGTATTTTTTAGTGCAAATAGGGACAAAATAGAATTTTTTGATTTTTAATAAATATTAAAAAGCTTTAAAATGAAAAAACAAATTATGGTGTGAAAATAGATGCAACGAGGAACAATCGCCTATTTTTTTAGATTTTTTCAAGTTAATTTGCTATTTAAAATAGATACAATCAACAAAGAGAAACTATACTACTAGCAGGGGTATAAAAAGTAAATAACAAGAAATCAAGGGGCAAAATGCAATTTCACAAAAATATTATAACTAGAAAAAAAATTTAATCTACTAATATGAAATACAACAAGTTCCAGGGGCCTCCATATGAAATGCGCGAACTCATGTGTTCGCAAACGTGAGCCAAACTAGTGGGAACAAAATTGTAAATACGAGAAACTTAGGGGCCTATTTGCTAATTTACCAAAATATTAAACTGGATAAAATAGTTCCTGGACAAAAGTGAAATAAGCAAAGACACAGGGGTCCCGCCTCAAAAAGTCCCCTCACGTGAAGGGTCAAGAAAGGTGATGTGACTAGGACCAATCTGTAAATATGAATAGTTCAGGGGGGTCAGATGTAAACTTTACAAAAATTATAAAACAACAAATGAAAGATTAAGGGCTAACTATTAAATACAAAAAAGGTTGGACAGATCTGCAAATTACCCAAGCCTCTGCACGGATCATACAGTACGGGGCGATTCACTTCCCACACGTCCTTCTATGGTGGGCCGATGACGGTTCGTTATCCGACGCACATGATTAGATCCAGGTGAAGGATCGGATGGAGAAGACACTATAAAATACAACGGTGGCTGTAGCTCAAGAAGAACGGGCGCAGATCCAACTGTCATGAAGCTTGGAGGAAGAACGCCATATGAACTCACGCCAGGCGAGTTTCTCTTCGATATCGCGGGTTCCTCTGGTGATCTGGGGATCAATCAAGCGTATCTACCAGATCCTCTCGACGTACTGAAGCTCCCAGCACAATCATAATTTTTCGGGGGCCATCGGAAGGTTCCTGGAGCTCTTTGATGGTTTAGGCGGTCCTAGAGCTCGCCTTGGTTCCAGATGGGGCGCAGAAGCCCCCTTCAGGTCCTACAACAAGAATGAGAATCATGGCAGGGACACACAACAGAGACCTAGACTTTATTGGCATGTAAACGACGGGGCATGGAGTGGCTTTGGTGAAAATGAAGGTGGCCAGAGCTCGAGAGCTTCGGCAAGGGATTAAATACGGATCTAAGCTATAATAGCAGACAAACACACGATACAGAGCATAAGATTGAAGCTAAGAATTACAGATATCTAAAGGGCTAAGAAAATTAACCTCGAGCGGTCAAAGACCGTGAGATGGAACCTCGATGCCGGAGGCTGGCGAAGGTGGTGGAGCGCTCCTCAGACTGCTCCATCGATCAACTTAAAGGCTGAGATTGGATGCTGTAACCATCCTCTCTTCATTGCAAGCCTTAGTAGGAGAAGGAAACGATCAAAGGAGGTTCGAATTTGGAAGGAAAGATAAGGTCCTCTATGTACAAAGTGGTTGGGCGGCTCCAAAGGATGAGGCGAATCAAGCGAATCAACGCTCCAATCCTCCAGACAACCATAAGGCATGAAAGGTGGATGTTCGAGGAGAAAAAGTGCAGAAGAGACCGTCGTGAGAAGATGCAAGGCTCGGCCTCCAAAAATCTGAGAAGAAGACCTTCGCTAGGTCTGACAGGGAGCATATCTCAGTCAGAGAGTTGACTGAGGTCAACCAATGGGAGGATGTTGTTCGTCCACATGGACCAACCAGAAAAATCCCTAGAAAAAAAGATTTAGAAATTCGATGAAAAATAATAAACGTTTTTATAATTTTAGGTTATAAAATAAAAAATATTTATTATCTTCTGAATCATTTTATTATGATTTTTATCTTATTTTTTAGGTTTATAATTACAAGTTCCTTTTTAAGGCCTATATATAGGTATATTCATCTTTTTTTTAATATTTTATTTATATTTTGTATTTTTGATTTTATTAATTTAGTTTATTATTTTATATATTTAAAACATATTTTTATAGACTTAAATATTTTTTTGATTTATTTTTCTAAAATTATATATATAATTAAATAAATACGTATATTATCTATACATGTATCGTTATAGGTATTTTACCTATGTATTTTATACAAATATTTTCTTTTAGTTTTTTATTTATTTTTTATCTTGTTTTAATGTGTAAATATATTATAAACAATATTTACAAAATTACAAAAATATAAAATTATAAAAATAAAAAATAATAATGAAAATGAATATTTTAATCGGTATAACCATACAATAGAGTCCAAAACATAACTTTTACACCGTAACTCCAAAGAAATATAAAACCACCTTCATTAAATAGCTTATTAAAAGTTAGATACAATTAAAGGTGATTTTGATATATTTTGATTTTTATTTGAGAGATATTGGTCTGGGAAGTTAGGGTTTTGGAATTTTATTCAAACCATAACTTTTTATCTGGATATTATTTTTGTATGAAATAAATTTTGTATTTTTATATATTTTATTATCTACAACTATCATGTTCGAAGTTTCTTTATTTGGGGTAAAAAAGTGGAACTAAAAATAGGTCCCAAAAATGGAAAAAATGAATTAAATAAAGTAGATTTTTATTGTATTTTGGCCTTTATCTCCCGTACTTAATTCCTTGTCGACCTAGTGATCAAGATGCCTAGGTCTCGGGGTTTAGGGTCATAAAATATTATTAATATTTTATTCGTTCTCTTTTCTTTTCTTCTCTTTATTCTTTAATTTTAGCATTAAAAATAATATTTTATACACTATTTACGCAATAAAGCATGGATGCTAAAATACATGAATTAAGGGTATTAACGCGCATTTACTAGGGTTCCAAAATGATAGAATAAAGATGACGAAATAGAGATTCATCAGTAGGCACTTAAGCATTTTGAATACATCATCTCTTATAGACCCACCAATCTGCATTATGCAGTGAACCATGTTATTCTTAATTAATGTCGAGAGCACATATGTATGCCAGAAACATCTTATTAGATTTATAAGGATTATTTGATAATTACGATCATCATCGACATGTCATCCAAAGTACATTCAATGAGAGGTCAAGACTATAGAGACACACATAACCTAGGTTGTTGTGCTATTGTCCATTTAATTGTAATTCTTCATTATTATGAGGAAACTTGCACATTGCAACCACATATATTATGTGTCCAACTGCAAGTACAATATCTTGATCATGGATCTAATACATGATATTTTTCTGGTTATTATTGATTATAGTATTGAGTGAGTTTAATGAAGGATTATCTGAAATAAGAAATTTGCATATATATATACACACACACATACATATTTTACTTTGATTTAGGATTTTTTATGTCAAAGTTGTCTTGCCTTGTCAACACTCAATGTTCATTCCCTTAATCACTTTCAATGTGAGAGATATACTTACCATTATATCTCAAGTAAGATCTGGCATCTCCTTTCTTATCTTTTTTACATCCCAATAATATGAGAACCTATAACACGAATAAAAAGATGCGGGAATACATTCCTCCTTGCAAGTCCAACTTGCATTCCCAATTTGATCTTTAATGCCCGGGCCCACCACCCCTAAGGTGATGTTGACCCATCGTTAATTAAACCAACCGCCAACATGAATAGAACTCGCTATGCGCAATCCAGTATCACCCCAATAATATGAGGACCCGATATTGGGGTCACTACGCAAACGACCTTACTCTTTCGAGAAGCAAAGAGCCCGATGCAGATGCATTTGTATGCAAGAGTTGTCACTTCGGACATGCGCCTCCTATATACAATCCCTGGTGACGGAACCATTCTCCTTGATGGGAGACCATGGATGTCACATATGTGATCCTCCATATCATGTTCAAATTCTAATTAATTATTATGAATCATATTCACATAATTAATTCTTCCAAGGGAAATACTACTCTATTTATAACAAAGAGGTTAATTTTACTTGGATCTAATTCATTTAATCATATTAAATCAATTATTAATCCAATCAATCAACCAACAAACTTGTTTGTTACTTGAAAGGATTGTATTGTCTCAAAAATAAGTATTATTTGAATTTTAATAATTAGAAAAATACATCATGATCCCTTCAAGCCTTATACCTTCCCTACCCACTGTCAAGGCCAGTACTGAGGGGAGTGGGACAGATCACTCATGGAGTAACCTGCTGACCCAACACTCCCCAACTAGACACCATATCCGCCTCAGGTTAGGATAATGGCAATTAATCACTTTGTACTTGAGATGATAATCGATTTTTCAACCGAAATTATACATATAATAATAACCAAAACCATTTTGACTTATATTATAAGGAAAATTGCTAAACAAATTCCCAATCCTATTCAAGCAACCTTGATTGTTGGAAAGAAGATCATGTAACCAATTTGTGATTTATATCATGTCTAATCATTTTTTGGTTAAGGTAATGTCATTTAAGGAAACAATCATTATCAAATATTTCAAAAAATATTCATCAATAATTATTTCATAAAATTAACCATTAATTTCACTAGTTTATTAAATGACAATCACAAGATTCTTGAATAGGAAAGTAATTTTCAACGATGACCCTCACTTACTAAAATTAGAATATCTCAATCAATTTAAATCAAAACCATGCAAAATAAGTTTTCAAAGTTTGCTAATTTGATTTATAATAGAACCTAAGGGATTTACATGCATTTATAAGCATTTTAAAATCGTAATTGACTCTTTAATTACGTTAAGATTTGCCATCCCCGAAATAGTGGATACATGTTCATTAAAACGATCATAACTTGAGCAATCAGATTCCAAATCATGCAAACTCAAATCCCACGGATTTCTTATTTAATGGGAACATAATCCAAGTGATAATTTCATGTTTAAACAATTTAAACAAGGCCAAGAAAACTCACAGATTAGGGATGCGTGAATAAAATGTGATAAATCTTTTCACAACCGAAATGAGCCTAAGTCATCATAAGTTCATGGATCGTATCCAAAACCTCCAGCCTAAGGCTCTGATACCACTTGAAGGATATGTCAAAATCCTTAAGAACATCACGGAAGTGTGAGGATTGCATCGTATGCGATCGGGAGCGATTAGTCGCACTAGTCATTCGAGGCTGCGGAATTTAAAAAATTTTAAACGATGAAGTCACATGATCCAAGACCACTTCTCAGATCATTTCATCTAAACAATAAACAATTATTAGGTTTACCTCTTGAAGCGTGGTTGTGATCGAGTCTATAAATGAAGACACCTCCTGTCTCATGTCCGATCCGTCGGAGGAAACGCTTGCGAGCGCGGAGATGAGTCCCATACTTATTGCAATCCAAGTCATTGATCCAAGAAATGAATCTCCTGATCTCATCTCATGAGATCGAATGTCTTCTTCACAGGAGAGGCACACCAAATAAGATGGAGATCCAAGAGTCATCGAAGCAGCATCACAACGTTCATGCGACGACTACGCTGACCTTCTCTCTAAGAATAGAGGGGGCAACCTCTAAAGGGGAGAGAGAGAGAGGTTGGCATGAGAACGAGAGGGAGAGAGAGAGAAGTTGTTGTTTTTGTAACTTTGAAGAGCAAAGGGCACCTCTTCTTATATAGGGTTTCGGGAGTCCATGGATCTCAATCCATGATTAACACAAAATCATTGGATGAGATTGATTTGTGTTTCTTTCAATGGACAAGATCTTGTTGTGAAAACACAACAATAACTAATTTAGTTTAACTTAATATATATTGATAAATCAATATAAATTAATTCCAAATCAAATCAATTAACTTGGAGATAAAGGGGAAGAAGATTGGCCTCATCCCTAAAATGGGTGGGATAGCCACCCACTCCTAATGGAAGTAGGTTGTCGTCCACCTTCTTAGGTTGGAATGAGTCAATCTTCTGATTATCTCATGAGATCTCATAATCTCATGATATCTCAATGATCTACAACAACACTTGTTGTAAATTATTACACAAAAATAAAGATAATTATCTTGTGAATATTGCAATCATGCCATTGGAAAAATATGAATCATATTCACACCCCAAAGTAAAATGTAAATTATATTTTCAATTAATCATCCAATGTGAATCCAATTCACATCAATAATTAATTAACAAATATAAATCACAATAGTCTCTCTAATATATTATAAATCAAATTTATAATATATATAAATAATTGGATAGTGCTAACCACATTATTCATATCTATAATATATAAATCACATTTAATTACATTTGTTTATCATTATCATGCATTCAAATAATATGAATCAAATTCACATTATTCATGATAATTAAATCACATTTAATTATCCACTTCTCAATGCTTAGAGATAATTCAACAATGGAATTATTCTTGAACTCTTGAAAGAATAATGCTCTTTCTCCGCAGATACTTGGAGATAAGGACATGACGATTGTACGTTCTGTTGGACAAGCGATCCCACGACGAGCCATTATGCAATAAATGTTATTGCGAATATCATTCTCCGATCTGAAATGAAGAATAACTAATTTGCATAATAGGTCCCTTAGTACAATTAGGTTTATGTACCCTGGCCATCTTGATGATCATACAATTGTTTAGTTAATTATTGAATCATAAAGGTTTTTGATTGGATGAATATCTTAAGAGTTAGATTGAGGACTCATCAAGCACCGTCAAATGATTATTAAGATAGGATCTCCACCCTGAGAAGGAGATGACAATCACTTCTCTAAAGGCTGATATCTAACCGACCTCTTGATGCAAGTCCTCTATATAGGAATTGAGATTCAGAGGTGTTAGATAAGTTAGGTCAAAGATTTGACTTCGAGATAACCAAAGTCCTATGTCGTATACTATCAAGATATTGGCACACATCCTCTGACCAGAGATAGATATGTTACTATATGTCTGAGTATGTACATTTGTTAGACCAATAGGTTGATGACCTAATCAAGGTCTATAGACCGATGCGCTGGTGTGCATGCAAGAGCATATGAGTAATACGATCTCTCAAAGGGATCATACAGGTTCATTTCATGGACCAAAAGATATGAGCTCACTCATGAGATATTGGGAAGAATTAAATTCCGTGCATGGTCATCTCACCTTGGAAGCTTGACGGAATTTGTAGGTTTGATATATGCTTTTGGAAAGTATATATTCAACACATGGGTATGACATATGCTTTTGGAAAGTTTATGATCGATATCGACTCACAATGATCGAATGCGAAACTTAATGATAAAACTCTGAAGTAGATAGTGGAAAAATGATCTTATACTTCAGGTTTATTCTGGGTCTTCCAATATGCAGGATGTACAGGTATTGGGAGAACCTGAGGGGTGATGCGATCATAAACGATTGTATAACCATGACGCTTCCATTCCTAGGAAGTGATGAAATGGATCTGGATTTTAGTGACTCCTCTCAGTAGAGAAGTGATCTGATCATAGTCCAAATGTTGGACAATGATTTGAATGTGATTCAGATACAATGAGAAGATTAGATCTGCGGCCTAGATTTAATCAAGCATCTATGAGAGGTCTGTAAGATCTGGATTTGAGATGCGATCTCAATATCCAAGCCACTATATGTGGAACAATACAATCACCCAATCCTTATCTCCAAGTATCCGCGAAGAAAGTTCACTATCCTTAAAAGACATGATAATTTCATTGTTGATATATGTATCCGAGCATTGAGAAAATGGATAATTAAATCTGATTTCATTATCTTGAATAATATGAATTTGATTCATATTATAAGGAGAGTTATATTAGATAATTAAATGTGATTTAATTATCAAAGATGTGAATAATGTGAATGTGATTCATATTATTTGGGAACATGAGAATAGATATCCAAGATGATTAATTGTGATTTAATTATCATGGATATGAATAATGTGGATAGCACTATCCATATTAATCATATATATTATAAATGTGATTTATAATATATAAGAGAGAGCTATTTGTAATTTACATCTGTTAATTAAATATTAATGTGAATTAGATTCACATTGAATATTAAATTGACATTGTAAATCACATTTTATTTCGAGTTGTGAATTTGATTCACAAATTTCCAATGGCAAGATTGCAACGTTCACAAAATAATTATTATTTATTTTTGTAGAAAAATTTACAACAAGTGTTGTTGTAAATCTTGGATATTTCCATGGAATACTGTAATCTCATGAGATCTCATGAGATTACAGGAGATTGCCACCAACTCCCATATTATGGAAGGAGGCAATCTTCATTCCATAATCTCCATGCTTGATTGATTTAATTTGGTATTAATTCATATCGATTTATCAATATATATATATAATCTAAATTAAATTAATGGTTGTTGGTTTTTACCAACAAAATCTTGGCCATCAAAAGAAACACAAATCAATGTGACCCATTGGATTTGTGTTGCCCATGGATTGAGATCCATGGATCCCAAAATATTATAAAATGAGGGGCACCCCCTTTGCTCTTCTTTACAAAATGAGAACATAAGGCTATCTCTCTCTAATTCTCTACATGCCCTCTCTATCTCATATGATTGTCCACCATGGATGCCCTAGAGAGGGTCTTGATGAATACTCATTCATCACTCTTTATTCTTTTATTTTAGCTAAAAACCTGTGTAAAACACCATGTAGATATGTGTAAATAGAATAAATTACCAAAATGCATGCATTGTGTAAATATTAATAATTAGCATGTTTTTGTGCAAAAATAAAAGAATAAAGAAATAAAATAAAAAAGAGGGAAATATTTAGAATAAATATTGAGTGACCTAAACCCAAGGGAGGGCCAAGCCTTGGCCTGACCGCAAAATAAAATAAGAAGAGAGAGATAAGGTGACTCAACATGGTGTACATATCCCTCTATTTGTAAATATTTTATTTTCTAGAAAAAAATAAAATTATATTTGTGTTCTGTATATTTTTTACATATTTATAAAAATTAAAACTAAAATAAAAATTGGAAAAATAAATGGGAAAAATAAAATAAATAAAATCTCTCCCAGCAGTGTACACATACCATGTATATAGAATAAAAGACCTATTTATTCTCTCCTTGTAAATAATTAATAAAAATCCAATAAAAATATTTTTATATTCCATATTTTATAGTGTATATAAATAAAATAAAAATCAGAAAAATAAAAATAAAAAGAAAAATAATAAAATTATTTTCCACCTTGTATATATGCCATGTACATATGTATATAAACCTATTTATTTAACTCATGTAAATAAATCATAAAAATAAAATAAAAATACCTTTTTATTCCAAATTTTATGTTGTAAATAAATAAAATATAAAATTGGAATAATTGTACCAAAAAAACAATTAAAAATAAAAATAAAAATCCCATTTGTAAATATACCTATATATACTATAAAATAATGTAAATACCTACTTTATTTTTCAAAAAAGTAAATAAAAATCACTAAAAAGTTCTTTGCAAATAAAAAATATTTTTTATTTTGTAAATATTTCGAAATAAGGTCATTTTCTATTTTAATTGAATTTCCAAATATTTAATAAATGTCGGCTTCTGATTGGTCCACGGGGGATGTTGACCCCTGGTCAACTCCCCCTAGACCACTCGACCCGGATACCTGTGCCCCGACCCATTTTCTCAGATTTTTCGTGAGATGATCTGACCTCCAAATAGCCAAACCCCGGGCTCCGATTGATGTTCCCATATCCATGACCCTCGCCTGGGGATCATTTTAGGGATCCGTGCATCGATCCGCGTTCCCCATTCCCATCTTCTCGGACCTGCACTTGTATATAACATCTTCTTCCACCGCCATTAGCCGCATATTTTGCTATCACATTCGTCTCCCAGGACCTCCATTCCTCTCCCTAGAGTGACAGCTATCGGAGGAGAGTGTCGCAATGAGGTTTCGTTGGCTGCAGCCACTGATCCGGTGGTTTCGCCGACGTGCTCCTCCGCCGAGCGAGCTCGAGCCTCTAGCCCCGACGAGCCATCGAGGCGAAGATCCCAGGAGCTCCGTCAGCTCCAACACAGTCTACCACATACATCAGGTAGTCCCGCTAGCTTCTTTAGCATCGCCCATTTCTGATTTCTACAATCCAGCTCCGCCAGCTCCGCCCTAGTGGTTGAAGCTCGGCCAGTCCATCCTATCCGTACCGATCACCGCTCCGACTCATCGTCACCCTCCATACGTGACCTGATCACCTCGAACTGAGCCATCCAAGCTCAGGTCGAGTTGGGTTCAATCTCTCACGTATGCCGGAAGCCCCCTTCGACCATTCACGATGCTTCCCTTCCCCTTTTGGCTAATAACCCCCGCCGGAGTGCTCCTCCGAGCGAGACTTTGTTTTATAGGTGAATAAGAGCTGGTACCCCCCTTGGTCGCGCTTCCATTCCTTTGCCGGAGACGCTCCAGGTCACCAGAGGATCCGACCGTCGGAAGCTTCATCGGAGTCCACCACCCGACGCGGAGTGTCATCGCAAGGAAGACCCCCCTTTTTGATTGTCCATCGGCCAGCTGGATCGTCTCCAGCATGCCGGGGAAACTCGTCCGGGAGGTGTTCTTCCTCAGCCTCTTTCAGCCGTTGGATCACCCCGCCGCACTAGTTCGCATCTCCACCGTCCGTGCTCTACCACGTCAGGCCGTTAGATCCTTGATCTAATGGTCACGTTCCTCCCACGTTCGCCATCACACCATCACCGTTGGATCATCCAGATGGAATCAACAGGGCCGTCCATCATCATCCATTCACACGCACGCGTCCCTTACGCGCCTCGGCTGGGTAATTGCGTCCATACCCCTGCAGCTTTTAGTAGTTTTTGTTTAGTCTATTAAATAAGTTTGCACTCTTGGACTATTTGCACATATGGACCTCTAGTTTTATCTATTTGCATTTTCGTCCCTGCCTGTGTGAGATATGTGCTTCGTCATGTGATATTTTTGACATATTGCATGTATGGGCTTGGGTTTTCTGTTATGTTATGAAATGAAATTTAGTTTTTGAAATTTGCAGTTATACCCCTATGCGTGGTTTTAACTGAACATGTGCTGATTATTTTAAATTTTTACACTTTCAACCCTGAGGTTTTCGTACGTGTTATATATCAGCCCCTGTAACTATGTTTTCTTACATTTAGGTCCATGTGTGCTGTAGCTCTTTTATTAGTTGGATAAAATAGCAAATAAACTCCAAATAAAGTGAAATTTGGACACGTGAAGAAAATTAAAGAAAAATATAAAAACTTCTCTAAAAATTCTAAAAAAATTAGGGATTGTTAGTTTAGTGGTTTTGTACCTTCTATCCAATTTTTAGCTTATTTGGGTTTATAAAACCTATAAAAATTGAAAACCCCTAAAAATATTATTAAAATCATTAAAATTCCTATAAAATCAAAAAAAATGCAAACTCTTTTTCTGTAGCTTAGTTTTTGTATATATTTTTCATAAAAATTATCTTCAGATTTTTATAGACTAATTATATATTTTTAATTGGTCTTTCAAGTCTGGCTGCACAGTGACCCCTTGTTTTCCTTCTTTTTGATTTTTATAAAATCATATAAAAATTAGAAAATTCTGAAAAATTCACCAAGAACATTAAAATATATAAAACACAAAAATAATTTTATTTGAATTTTCTATGCATTTTTTGAGTGTTTAAATAAATTGTTGAATTTGCTTGTTTATACATTTTCTTATTTTTCCTCATAATTAAAAACACATAAAAATTTTAAAAACATTTAAAATCCACCAAAAACATTGTCTTTATTATTTGATCTTTTTGACTATTTCGTAGGCCGCAAGGCCATCTCGTGCTCCTTGAGTCCGACCCTGGTGGCTATACCAGGTTAATAAACTATCGAGGACCGCTTTTTGATTTTCTTGATTTTATCTTTGAGCTTGATGGTTCTTTATTTTTCTTGTTGAGCTGAGTACCGAGATCCGAGTCGCAACGAGCCTTGTTCTTATACCTTCACCAGGGTCTTGGTCACTTGCTCGGGTCATCAGAATGGTGCCGTTGCCGTGGAGCACGGCTTAGTAGTCTTGTTTTTCATTTTTATTTGATTTTGTTTTTCGCGGCTTTTTCCGTGGCTTTTCAGATTTCCACGACTTTTTACGGCTTTCTGATTTCCTTTGTTTTATTTTTATTTTTATTTTTGTTTTAGTTTTTGTTTTGTTTTTGTTTGTTTTTTGTGTGTTTATTTTATTTTATTTTTGCATATAGTTTGTCTTAGTTCATTTTATTGCTTTTCCTTTATTTTTATAATAACTTGGACTGACACACTTCTGTTTTTGTTTCTTGCGAGGGCCTAAGGACCGAGGCAGCTTTTTCGGAAGCCGAAGCAACCACAGGATTCGGAGGTGGCTTCCTTATGTACGAAGTCGTAGGAGAGCACGAGGAGGAGAACCGAAGTGCGGGAGCCGCGGAATAGCTGCAGGAATTAGTTTAGTTTAGTTTAGTTTAGTTTTGATTAATTTTTCAGCAGATATTCTATTGTAATAATACAGGGACATGGACTTGGACACTTGGGTGATATCGGGGTCTGTTTCGCCAAGCACCGGTGTGCTTGGGGTACCTCACCGCAGTTTTCGCCGGTTTTGAATTCTGACCGTTTATTTACTGCTTATTTGATTTACGCGGTTTTAGCCCTAGCTTAGGATTTTCTGTGATTGTGACGTAATTAATTAGGATCCAAACACCTAATTATTTGCCTGTACCTATTAGAGCGTAATTGGACCTAATTAAAATTAATAAAGAAAAGGCTAACCTGGTCACTTGAGGGGTCCCGAGCCGCTAGAGGTCGTATACAGCGCTGGTAGGACCCGTTGTGGCGGGCACCGATCGACATCCGAGACCGGTCACCGACCCCTCTTATTGACCCGTTAGTCAACGGTTCTTTACGTGTAGAAATTGCTCGTTAGGGCCGGATTCTCGTGTATCATATAGGTAGTTTATATTCTGTCTTTATTTTATGCGCGGATCATTTTGCATGTAGATGTTGGAGTCAGGTACGCATCTCTTACTTTGCATGCATCATTGATTTTATTGCGCATTGGCTTTTTCGTCTTTTCCCCTCGATTTTTGGACTTAAAATAATCAGGAGAATCGAGAAATTCGTTAGGCATTGTTTAATCTAAAAAATACCTAAAAACAAAAACTATAAAATTGGGATTGCTAAGCACATTTGACCCTAAAAGACACCTCACTTCAAAATCTATCTTGGGGAGAGCAACCCCCTCATTGTCTGGTTTGTATGCGCGAGAGAGTGACCCGCACACTAGGCTAGAGCCACATCTGAGCCCCGATCAGACTACCGGCCTTTTAAACGGGACAGACTGGTAGGCAGATTGGATTCCTATCAGGTCACGTAACCTCTCTGATATCCTGACATGATTACCTAAATAAAATTGACAAAATAATTTACCGAGCTCTTACGGTCTTCAGCTCAGCGTGGAGTAGGTGAACCCGAGGTTTGTATTCTCATCTTGTGTGTTTTCCAGATCTCATCTACCCGACTTGCCAGATAAAGATGATGGGCAGGAGGTCTCTTAGGCAGCCTCTGGCTGCACCACTTTTTAGCACTCCAACCCGTTCATCTAGGTTGGTTCATGAGAGCCGAGACCCGCTCTCCGAACCTGAGTTCGATTCCGCCCTGTTCCCCCTTTACCACCCTTCTTCTATTCCTGAGTTAGCAGTGCCAGATGCGAGACAACAGGCAATTGATATTTTGGCACCTGAGTTTGGGTCGTTTGCCTTTGTAGAGACCATGGCCAACAACGAGGAGAGCACTGATGGTCCGAGGCTAGAGACGACCACATACGTTCTGGACCAGCGTGCGATCAACACAACCATGTTAGCTTCCCTCAAGACCATGCAGAGACATATACGAGATCAGTGAGCTTTCATGGTGGAGATGAGGAGAGAGATGGAGAGGCTCCGAAAGCAGAGAGAGCACCCAGCCGGCAGCAGCAACAACAGAGCCGAGACCGATGCGGGAGTTGCATAACCACGGATCGACACTGACGCACCGGTGGGTGGTTCTTCCAGCGATCGTGGGGGACTTCATGTACCCACCGAACACACTTCAGCTACTCCCCCGCTTCCACGGGCTCGCCATTGAGGAGCCCCATCTTCATCTCCAGGAGTTCGAGATGATCTGCAACATAGTCCACGATCGTCAGGTGGACGAGGACACCATCAGGATGATTGCTTTTCCTTTCTCCCTGGTAGACAGAGCAGCAACTTCTCCATGCTCCCTCGGGTGGACCAATGCAGCGAGGGCCCTGATCAGCAACTTCTCCATGCTCCCCAACGAGCAGTTCCACAAGGCATGGGAGAGGTTCCGAGAGCTCACCGACAGATGCCCGCACCATGATATCACGAAGCCGATCCTAGTTCAGAGCTTCTTCTGCGAGTTGACACCAGAGCTGCAGGGCCTGGTGAACGCTTCTTGTGGTGGTTCCTACTTCGCCACGGATGAGGATCAGGTCTGGGCCATCTACGAGGAGATGGCCGAGAACTATACAGTGATGTCCCAGACCCGACTCTATACTCAGGGACGCCCATAGCAACAGTCCTTGCAGTTTCAGAAAATAGCACAGGTCGATGCCGATCCTTCCACTTCATCAGCGACATCCGCACAGATGGAGTCCACAGCCGCCGACATGGGCATCATCAGCGAGAAGAAGGACCAGATCGAGTTGATAGAGAAGAAGCAGTGCCAGGGCATCACGCAGATGGATCAGATGGCACAGACGCTGAGTGACCTGAAGACACAGCTCATGTGTCTCCAGGAGGCATAGACGGCTTCTCAGCCCCGTCTTCAGGCACGAGGAGATCCGAGCAGTAGTGGTAGCTCTTCCCAGCCCTCCAGTCAGCCTAGAAAGGTTCACCTTGTACAGGCGGAGCCATACCAACAGCCACATCAGTACTACCAGCAGCCACCACCATCTCAGGACACTCAGATGGTGGTCTACCAGCCGGATCATCCCCTGACAGTACTCCCCCACCCACTTACGTGCCGGAGCCGTTGATGGATGTCAACGGGATTTGGTACGACCGACCCAACCCGATATCCGATGAGACCATCCCAGATTCCGGTGGTCGGACGGAGGCACCAGTTCCCAGCAGCAGCCTCCAGTTCAAGGTGGCTAATACAACCATCAGCGAGAGCATCACCAGCAGCCCCAACCCCCAGTTCACCACCAACAACAGTTACCCCAGCACCACCAACAGTATGGTCCTCGTCCCTATCAGCAGGGACAACCTTGGAGGCGAGAGCAGCCTCAACAGTATCATCCACAGCAGTATCCCTCTCACCCGCACCAGTAGCAGCAGCCTCAAGACCAGAGAGGCCACCCGTCAGGTTCTCAGGGGCCAGCCTATGAGAACCCCGCCTTAGACGACCTAGCCCGCCTCATGACAGGGCAGCAGGCTACCTTTATATAGGAGATGGACGAGTTCCGCCAGTAGATGCGGGAGATTGTGAGAGGGAAGGCCTCCATCCCTGCCCAGATTGAGCCGAATCCGAACAACCTGAAGAGGAAGTCTGAGCAGGTAGAGTTCACTGAGATTACCACTCCTAGTGCTTCACTTGGTGATATGTCTGCATACATGTTTGATGCTGATTTTGTTACACTTAGGAGCGGTAGGATGCTAGCAAGCGGCGTCTTGTTTGAGCGACGATCCCATGCCACTTCCAGAGCGCCAGACAAGGAGGAGCACGATACTGATGCTGTGAGAGATGATAACGGTGGTGCTGATGCCACCATGGATGTTGATCCAGCCGAAGGTACTGAGGCCGTCATTTCACCAGTTGGAGGAGGTGGTACTGACGCCACCACAGTTGCTGAGCCAGAGCGTGGTACTAAGGCCGCAAGTCGACATGCCGAGGGTGGTACTGAGGCCACCGTTTCTACTTCTGCTAGTCCTGTTGTCTTTCCGTCTATACATGTATCTTAGGACATTTCTGGAAATAAAGGAAAGGGTTCGTTATTTTCGGATCCACAGGTGTTGATTAATGATGTTTTTGTGGATTCTGCTGTTCATGAGCATGCCAGACCCTCTCCTATTCCTTCATCTGAGAAGGACCCTGTGATCCCCTTTCCACAAGCACTTCATATGGTAAAGGGGAAGAAAATAAAAAATTAGAAAAAGAATCAGCAGGTAGAGTTCATCCAGCAGATGATCGATAGATTCCATATCCAGCTGACTCTTCAGGAGGCCTTGGAGCACATACCACTACTCCAAAGATCACTCAGAGACAGGACCACAGTTAGGAGGAAGAGGAGGAACCATCAGTCAGAGATCCATGTGCTTACTAGTGCCACTTGTTTCACGATTCAGAACCGTCTGTCAGCCAAGAGGCCAGATGTAGGAGCCCCGTATGTCAGATGCCACATTCATGAGCAGAGGTTTGACCGCACTCTATTAGACAGCGGTTCTTCGATCAACGTACTTCCGGCAGCCCTTCTCGACCGCTTCGAGTTGGGCACTCTACGACAGAGCAGGACGGTCCTTCAGTTTGCCAATCGATCTGTCAAGAGGCTGAAGGACGTTGTCGTCACGATTCAGGGCCTGAAATTCCACGTGGACTTCGTTGTGTTGGACATGGAGATCCCTGAGTCTGTGACCGATACCCCCATCATTTTAGGATGCCTGTTCTTGGCCACAGCAAAGGCAGTGTCCGACCATGATAGCGGGAAGGTATACTTTCGCGTCGAGGGCGAGAGTATACAAATAGAGACAGTCGAGGAGACTAGAGTCAGAGATTCAGCTTGCTCAGGGACGACTTCCGATTCAGAGTAGATGATAGAGGCAGGGCGAGACATCCACCAGGACTGCAATTTTGTGATCAACGATGACAAGGCAGTTTGGCCAGATCCAGTCACACACGACATCCTCTCACCTTCAGAGTTCGCTGATGTAGAGACGCCACCAGAGGAGAGCTTGGAGAGCGCGTTCTTGGTCCAGGATACTTTTCAAGCAGCAGAGCCGGTTCCCGATCGCGAGACCGATTTTTGTGAGTTTGATACAAATCCCTCGGAGTCAGATATTAATTGGGCAGAGTTCGATGATTTGATACCGTGTCTGACTTCCACTGAGCCTACAGCTAGGGAGGAGGTTGATTCCGTGCAGAGCAGAGACAGTCTATCAGAGCAACCATTTCCAGATACAAATTGTGAGCGACAGTTCTCATACTCCCATGCAGATTTGGCAGCATTCACTCAGACCTTTCAGAGGCCTGATCCGCCAACACCTACTTGTCCAGAGCTGAAGCCGCTACCGTCGTCGCTGAAGTATAGGCAGCTGAGTATATTAAGTTTGATTTTTCATTTAAGTACTAGAATTTTTATGGGTTTTTTGGGGGTTTTCAATTTTTATATTTTTTATAAATCAAAAAATGACCAAACTTGGTCAGAAAATCAAACACAACAAAACAAACAAAATCTAATTTTTTTAGAATTTTTGAAGATATTTTAATATTTTTTTGTGAATTTTAAAACTGGACAGTAAGAAAAAGTGATGTTTTTGAATTTAAAAAAAACAAAAAGAGTAAAAAATGTCCCCACAAATTAAAGAAAATTTTACGCTGTGCAGAAGCCATGTATCCAATTTTCACGTCATTTGGAGTAATTTTGCGATTTTATTAAAATCAAAAGCCAACAATCAGTGCATAAGGACCTTGTTGCAAGAAAAATATAGTCCTAGGGCCAATAGATAACAAGACAGAGAAGATTAGGACCAAATTTGCAAAAATCCCAATAAAACACGCGCGACACATGTGACCCAGGCCTAGAAGGACTAAAATGTCATTCTTATTTTAAAAGATTCAAACATTAACACTCCAGAACCGCTGGGTATACAATGTAAAATCACCACTAATGCACGTGTCGAAGCACGTGAACACTACAGGCAGGGACTAATTTGCAAATATCCAAAACTATAGGGTCCTCAATGCAATATTTACAAAAATAAATGAACATGACAAGATATTCACATGACTAAAAAGTAACACCTAAAAAGTAAATAGCCTACATGAAATTTACCCTTTATTTATTATCGAGGGGTTGGATGGACGCCGCGTGGCGAATCTGACAGTGGTGGATGGTGGCGCCTCAATGACAAAGCCCTCGACTCTAATCCAACAGCTGGGGTTGCGCCACGTATCTGATCAACGATCGAGCGGTGCTGGATCTAATCCTCGCTGGATGGAGGGCTGAGAGGAGGCCACGTGTCGATCTGACGGTGGCTGTTGGGCCTCCTCTTAGCCTTGATCGGACGGTCCACAAGTAATCTGGACCTCCATGGTAGAACGAACGACAGAGGAGGGTCCTGAAGGAACTCCTCACCAGCGAACTTCGCCGGAGGACTGTGAGCGCTCAGGACCTCTGCGGGGGCTGCTAAAGATCGGAACAAACTCGCCGGAGCCTCTCGCGTCTGGAGAACCCCTCCGATGAAGAAAAGGAGCTCCGGAGAGCCCAGGAGACACCGGCGGAGCCCAAGCTCCTGTGATGAAGATGGAGGACCTCAGATGGTCCTCCTCTGACCTGCAAAAGGGTACAAAGAGCAAGCTGGGTCAAGGGCAAAGTGCCTCAACCCGGTTAGGTGCGAAGTGGGTGAACGGCGGGTCGATATGGGCGAGCTCCGGTGAAGCGACGGTGAGGGAGCTCGAACCCCAGTTCTTGTGCAAACTGGGTTGAACGAAGGGGTGGAGAACGTGTGTGGGAGAAGGGCGAAGGTGAAGGTGTCGTCCGATGATCGAAATGGTGAGGGAGGTGGTCGGAATCGACTGTCGACGACGAAGGGGCGATTTGGGCGTAACTCGAAATTAGCTAAAACTAGGGGGAACTAAGGCTACCTGATGGTCGATGTCGACTGTGCTTGAGCTGTTGGAGCTCGTGGTCCTAGCCTCGAGGGCCCTCGATGTCCGAGGCTCGAGCACCACGTCTGGGCAGCGCACGACGGTGCTAGGTCGCCGGATCGATGGTCCAAGCACTCCCTCCTCGCTGCGACACTACCCTCATCTTGCTGTTACTCAGGCGAGAGCAATGGAGGTCCTGGGGTGGAGAATGCACGAGCCAAAGATGAGTGAAGTTCGGCCGGATCTGATGCTTTATATTATTAGGGGTCCGGCTAACTGGTTGTCGGGCGAGAAAATCGGAGCTCGGACCCCTTAAACCCACCCCGGGCGTGGATCAGAGATGAACCAGGAAGAATTAGGACCCGGGGTTAGGGTTTTTGGTGATCGGATTGTGAAGCTAAAAATAGGAGAAATCGGGTCGGGCGTGCAGATCCGTGGGGATGCGGTCCAAGGGGGGGAGTTGACCGGGGGGTCAAGATCCCCCGTGGAACAATCAGGAGAGGCCACGTCGAAAATATTTGGAAATTAAATTAAAAATAGCAAATGGCCGAATTAATAAAAACATAAAACATGAAAAATGTTTATTTTATTTTAAACTATTTTGTGATTTTTATTTATTTTTTTGAAATAAAAATTAGGTATTTACAATATAGTACTATGTATAGGTATATATACAATATTGATTTTTAATTTTTGATTTTTAATTAATTATTTTTCTGCATTTTTATTCCAATTTTATATTTTATTTATTTACAAGATAAAATTTGGAATATTTTGGTGTTTTTATTTTATTTTTATTATTTATTTACAAGGGTAAAATAAATACATTTATTTATAGACATATATGGTATATATACAATGTTTCTTTTGAATTTTATTTTTGTTATTTTTTTTATTCTTGATTTTTTGATTTTATTTTATTTATTTACATAATGGGGTATAGAATATGTACACTTTTTATGGGATTTTAATTTATTTATTTATAGGGGTAAATATATAGCTATGTGGTCTTATGTACATGGTGAATATCTATAAGGAAGGATGTTTTAATTTTTTTAATTAATTTTTTTTATTTTTATTTTGATTTTGTATTTACAAATATATATATACATATATATATATATATTTACAAACCCATTTTTATTTTTATAAGAGGAAAATATTTTTATTTTATTTACAGGTATATTTACACACATGAGCTTCCTTATCTCTCTCTACTTTGGCTTTTATGCGGTCAGGCCCATGCTGAGCCCTCCCTTGGGATTAGGTCGCTCAATATTTATTGTAAATATCTCCCTCTTTTTCTTTTAATTCTTTATTCTTTTATTTATGCACAAAAACTTGCTAATTATTTAATTTTATACAATGCATGCAATTTGGTAATTATTGATATTTACAAATATATACATGTGTTTGACAAAGGTTTTGTAGCTAAAATAAAACAATAAAGAGTGATGAATGGGTATTCATCACCCCCTATACTAAACTTTGCTAGTCCCTTAGCAAACACTTATTTGAAAAAGAAGTGAAAAAGAAAAAGAAAAGAAAAAGAGGAGAATGTACATGAATCAAGGTTTATTATTAAACCTGCCTTCATTAAATTGAATTATGGATCTCGATAAGATCTTTGGATTATTAATGTGTCGGAACCTTATTTAGACTTAGGTTTAAAACTTAACAGCCTCTAAGATCCACTAATCTATAATCAAGACTCCTCAACAATCCAGATCAGAACAAGTCTACAAACACAAACCCTGAAGACCATGAGTCTTTCCTTGTACTGTGAATGTGATAGATAAGCTCTCCACCTCATAAATGGCAACTTGACAACCCTCCCCAACACGGTAACTCTATGACCCTAATCTGGCCACTCTTTCCTCGAGGAGCGGGATATTCCCTTCTAAGTTTAAGTTCAACTGGCTCAAGAAGAGGGGGAAGAAGAGAATGGACCATGGCCAGTGTAGCCATTTATCCTTGGGAGCTCAACCAGTGTAGCCAAGTCTCCCTGCTGCAAGCTACGTTAGGTGGGACATGAATCTCAAGCTTTGCTTATTTGCACTATATACATACTCCGGTGGGATTATCATTTTCTATCAGACCCACCACTTTTTTGGAGTTATTTTCTTTTTGCATTTTTTTTCAAGTGCATCTATACAACATATACATGTGCAGCATATATACAAGGAGTTTTTCCTCTTGAGCCAGTAGACTATCCCTCTTTTGAAGCATTATTGCAACCTACAACTCTTGTCGTTAGACCTCTAGCAACCAGACCAAGTTGAGATGCACTTCCTTCACTAAAAGAAGAAGAGAGGTTCCGCCTAGAAGTACTACCCTCATATGATACCCCAAGTCAAGGAAGACTGCCTCCTCACCACCTCATCCGTAGAGAGCTCGGTGCTAAGTGCGGTGTCCAAGTAAAGCCATTGTCTATATGAGTCATGTGTGTGTTGTTAAGTGCTCTACATAGGCTCATTGAGATGACATGTGATCATAGCCTAGTGGACTCAAAGAATTAAGACACCATGGACCTGAAAAGCCTTAACCCTAAGCCCTATATGGTTCCTCTTAGAATTAGGTGGATTAAGATCTTAATCAAGCTCCATTTCGCAATTTAATTCCAGGCTAGTTTAATTGTCAATTATAATCCGGGGAAAACTATACAAGTATATACAAAGATGCTATTTACACAATATCTACACACATGCAAAATTTTTGAAAAAAGTTTTGAAATCATGGATGTATGCGTGAGTGCAAGTTTTGCAAAATATTTACACAAATTTACACAAGATTTTTGCAAACATTTGATTTTTAAAACATTTTGGGAAAA
The DNA here is from genome assembly GCA_037367405.1 of Ottelia alismoides. Lineage (NCBI taxonomy): Eukaryota > Viridiplantae > Streptophyta > Magnoliopsida > Alismatales > Hydrocharitaceae > Ottelia > Ottelia alismoides. Next base: position 903,721 of record JAZKJV010002552.1, on the reverse strand, counting down.
TTTTGTACTATATACATAATTTTGATATGCACGTATTTACACGAACTTTACACAAAAAGTTTTTGAAAACATTTTTACAAAAATAATTTGTACAATAGCTATGTATGTGCAAATAAAAGAGTGATTATTTATAGGGAGAAATTTTTAATTTTTTATAGATTTTGGGTTTTGGGTATTTAGCCATTTTTATTTATTTACACACTCACACAAAGTACGAGTTATGGCTAAAGTATATATGAAATATATACACACTCCTCTATACTTAACTCGAACGATGTCCTCAGAGTCAAGAGCGATGAAGAAGACATAACTCGTGCTTAGTATAGGGAAGTGAAAAGGAAGGCTATATACAAAGACGAATGAAAGAATAAGAATCAAAAAGAGTCTCGGCTTTTCCCCCTATACTTAGGATCAAATAATCCTATGTATTGCAAGTTGTACACAAAGGGAAAACTGAGTGGAGAATGTACAGGGTCTACCCCCCCCATACTTAGGGTAAAATATCCCTAAGTATAGGCAACAAAAACAGGGGTAAAATGAATCAAAAGAATACCCAAGTGTCCGACATCCCCCCTATACTTAGGGTAAAGTGCACCCTAAGCATAGCATAATCAATGGATGAGAAAAGAGATGTGGGACTAAAGAATAGAATGATATGGACATCTAGATCTATACAGGTCGGGAGAACAATGATAATCAGGCATGAGATGCAATAGATGTGAGTCAAAAGACCACATCTCACGCAAAGTGAATAGGGGAATCATCAACGACCTGCGGCTCATGATCTAGAAATGGCTTGAGCCGCTGGCCGTTCACTCGAAAGGTACTCTCAGAAGACAACTCAGATATATCAATACTCCCATTGTCGTATATTCCATTTGCTCTGTATCTTCCCTGGAAATAGACGAAGCCTAGCATCAAACAACCATACTCTCTGTCCAGGCTCAAAATGCTTGTGGCTGATATGAGAATCATGCCACTCCTTCACTCTCTCCTTATACTGTAGGCTGTTTGAGAAGGCGGTATCACGAAGCTCCTCCAAGGCTGCTAACTCTGCCCTCCTCTGGTCTCCTACACTATATGGATCCATAAGAATATCTGTAACTGCCCAAAGTGACACGTGTCTCAACTCAACAGGTAAATGGCACGACTTGCCATATATGAGGCGAAAGAGAGATGTGCCCAAAGGTGTCTTGAAAGACGTCCGATATGCCCACAAGACCGAGTCCAAAAGCTATGACCAATCCTTTCGGTCAGGGTGGATGACTTTCTGCAAAATAGTCTTGATCTCCCTGTTCGACACCTCGGCTAGACCATTCGTCTGTGGATGGTATGGAGTGGAAACTCGATGGTCTATGTCGAACTCGCTAGCAAGGGCCTTCACGTGGTCGTTGATGAAATGAGACCCCCCATCAGAAATCAACACTCGAGGAACCCCGAACTGCGTAATGATGTGCTTCCTCAAAAATCTGCAAACTATTCTGGCATCTGCGGTTCGGGCGGGGATGGCCTCAACCCAACGACTCACATAATCAACGGCCAACAGAATATACTCAAATCCCTAACTCTTAGGGAATGGACCCATGAAATCGATGCCCCATGCATCAAAAAACTTCACATAAGTGAATGGGCTGCATCGGCATCATATCACGCTGTCCACAAGTGCCCATCCTCTGACAGTCAGTACACCTCTTCACGTACTCATTAGAGTCCTTGAAGAGGGTAGGCCACCATAGGCCAGATTGAAGGACTTTTTGTGGCGTTCTTCTCCCAGAGTGATGTCCTCCTGCTCAAGCTTGTGGCAGTGAGTGAGGACGCTATGGTGCTCCTCCTGAGGAATGCACCTACGCCAGACACTATCCCTTCCTTAGTGGTAAAGGATGGGATCCTCCCAGTGGTAGGACTTGGCCTTCGCGAGGAAGGTCTCAAGCCTCTGCCTGTGCTAATCTTGTGAAACTTTCTTAGCAACAAGAAAGTTCACAATATCAGCATACCATGGGAGAGAGGTGATAGCAAGGATCGCCTCATCTGGGAAGGTCTCACAAATAGGGTCAATCTGCTCAGAATCCTCAAGATGCTCTAATCGGGAGAGATGATCCGCCACCACATTCTTGACTCCAGGCTTATCCTTAATCTCTATGTCAAACTCCTGGAGTAGAAGGATCCATCTAGTCAGTCTGGCCTTGGCATCCTTCTTTGCCATGAGATACCTGATGGTGGTATGATCTGTGTACATGGTCACTCTAGATCCAATAATGTATGGTCTGAAGTAATCTAGGGCGAACACTACGGCTAGCATCTCCTTCTCTGTGACTGTGTAGTTTTTCCGTACGGAATCCAATGTGCGGCTAGCGTAGTGAATAGCAAATGAAACTCCATCCCTCCTCTGTCCCAGCACGGCCCCCACGGCAAAATTGGAGGCATCCGTCATGATATCGAATGGGAGAGACCAATCAGGAGGCTGAAGAACAGGAGCCTCAACAACATATCGCTTGAGAGTCTCGAACGACGAAAGACACTTGTCATCGACAAGGAACTCAGTGTCTTTCGTCAGCAGGTCAGTCAACGGTCGGGCAATCCTACTGAAATCATGAATGAATCACTGGTAGAAACCGACGTGCCCCAGGAAAGACCGTAACTGCCGCAAATTGGACGACAGTGCGAGCTTTCTAATGACATCTACCATGGTCGGATCAACCTCCATGCCCTTGTTGGAGATGATATGGCCAAGCACCGTCCCTTGAGTCACCATTAAGTGACTCTTCTCCCAAGATAGCACCAAGTGAACCTCTATGCATCGCTGAAGGACTCGGTCTAGGCAGTCAAGACAGGAGTCGAATCCGTCGCCGTAAACCAAGAAATCATCCATGAAGACCTCCAAGCATTCCCCTACCATGTCCGAAAAGATCGACAGCATGCATCTCTGAAAAGTTGCAGGGGCATTGCATAGCCCAAATGGCATGCGTCGAAAACAATAGTGGCTCTTCCCTGCCAGTCTCTCAATGATCTGATCTATAAAGGGCAGGGGGAAATGATCCTTCTTGGTGGCCTGGTTGAGTCTCCTGTAATCAACGCAGACCCGCCAAGAAGTGGGTACCCATGTAGCAATCTCCTCTCCAGACTCGTTGAGTACTATAGTGATGCCCGTCTTCTTGGGCACCACATGCAAAGGGCTGACCCACTTGGAGTCGGAGATGGGGTAGATAAAATCGGTGCTCCATCATTTCAATATCTCCTTCATGACAACTTCTCTCAGATTCGGGTTCAGCCGCCGCTAGAACTCACGCGATGGCTTCGCCTCATCCTCGAGATAAATATGGTGGGAGCACAGGGCCTGACTTATCCCCTGGAGATCTGCTACGCTCCATCCTATCGCCTTGCGGTTCTTTTCAAGAACCCCCATCAAACGGGGTTCCTGCTCTCCAGTCAAATTGGCTGAGATAATGACTGGGTACATCTCATGCTCACCCGCAAGGAACCTATACTTCAGCGACGTAGGAAGTGGCTTCATCTCTGGACAACTGGGTGCTGGTGGATCTGGCCTCTGAAAACTCTGCGTGAAGGCTGCCAAATCCGCATGGGAGAACTGAAACTCTCTGTCACTCTCTGAATCTGGAGAAGGCTGCCCTGATGGACTATCTCTGCTCTGCTCGGCAACTACCTCCTCCCTAGCTGCAGGCTCAGTGGAAGTCAGATCTAGTATATAATCATCAAACTCTGCCCAGTCAAAACCTGACTCCGAGGGATCTGTATCATCCAAGGTGGCCTCAGTACCACCATCATCACAAAAATCAGTCTCGCGATCGAGAACCGGCTCTGCTACCTCCAAAGTATCCTGGACCAGGAGTGTGCTCTCCAAGCTCTCCTCTGCTGGCGTCTTTGCATCAACGGAATCTAAATGTGAGAGGATGGCATGTGCTGCTGGGTCTGCCCAAACTACCTCATCATCTGTATTCACAAAGTCGTAGTCCTGGTGGATGTCTGGCCCGGCATCTGTCATCTGCTTTGTATCTGAGGTAGTCTCTGAGCATGCTCTGTCTCTGGCTCTGCTGTCCACGACCATCTCTATTTGTACACTTTCGCCATCGACGTGAAAGTATACCTTCCCGCTATCATGGTCAGTCACTACCTTGGCTATGGCCAAGAACGGGCAACCGAGAATGATGGGGGTATCGGTCACTGAATCAGGGATCTCCATGTCCAACACTACGAAGTTCACGGGGAATTGCAGGCCCTGAATCGTGACGACAACGTCCCTCAGCAACCCCTTCGGCCTCTTGACAGATCGATCAGCAAACCGAAGGACTGTCCTGCTCTGTCGAAGAGTGCCCAACTCGAAGCGGTCGAGAAGGGATGCCGGAAGTAGGTTGATCGACGATCCGATGTCTAATAGAGTACGGTCAAACCTCTGCTCTCTGATATGGCATCTGACATACGGGGCTCAAGAATCTGGCCTCTTGGCCGGCAGACGGTTCTGAATCGTGAAACCAGTAGCTCTGGTCAGGACATGAATCTCTGCCTGGTGGTTCCTCCTCTTCCTCCTAACTGTAGTCCTGTCTCTAAGTGAACGCTGGAGTAGAGGGATGTGTTGCAAAGCCTCCTGAAGAGTCAGCTGAATGTGAAAACAGTCTATCATCTGCTGGCTGAACTCTTCCTACTGCCTCTTTTTTGGATTTTCATTTTTCTTCCCCTTCCCCATCTGAAGTGCTCTAGGGAAGGGGATCACAGGGTCCTTCTCAGATGAAGGACTAGGAAAGGGTCTAGACGGCTCGATGGCTGGATCCATACGTACATCATGCACCACAGTGGGACCAGAAGAAAACACACCCTTTCGTTTATTTCCAGAATTGTTCCGAGATACATCAGCAAAAGGAAAAACTACAAGAATCTCAGAAGAACTGGTGGCATCAGCACCACCATCCGTTGGTAGACGGGCAGCCTCAGTACCGCGCTCTGGCTCGACAACATGGGTGGCCTCAGTACCACGTCCTCCAACTGGTGAAACGGCGGCCTCAGTACCGCCGGTGGGATCAGCATCCGTGGTGGCATCAGTACCACCGTCATCATCTCTAGCGGTCTCGATACCGCTCTCCTGCTTTCCTGGCACTCTGGATGTATCCTCAGGGTGTCGCTCAGACGATTCGCCGCCTGCTGGCATCCTACCGCTCCTAAGTGTGACAAAACCAGTATCAAAAAGATATGCAGACATATCACCAAAAGTATCACTCGGAGTGGCATACTCAGTACAAGCTACCTGCTCAGACTTCCTCTTCAGGTTGTTAGGGTTCAGCTCTATCTGGGCAGGGATGGCGGCCTTCCCTCTCACTATGTCCCGCATCTCCTGGCAGAACTCATCCATCTCCCGTCGAAATGTAGCCTGCTGATCCGTGAGGAGGCGGGCTATGTCTTCCAAGGCGGGGTTCTCATAGGATGGCCCATGAGAACCTGACGGGTAGCCTCTCTGGAAGTGAGGCTTCTGCTGCAGCTGTGGGTGAGAGGGGTAAGACTGATGATGCTGCGGCTGATGAGGTTGATCACGCCTCCAAGACTGTCCCTGCTGATAGGGACGAGGACCATAGGACTGTGACTGTTGTGGCTGCTGCTGTGGGTACACTGGGGGCTGCTGCTGCTGGTGCTCCCTCTGATGGCTGTACTGGCCACCTTGACCTGACGGCTGCTGTTGGGGCTGGGCTCCTCCGGTCGCCCAACGGAAACCGAGATGGTCTCGTCGGATACCGTGCTGGGGGCAGTCGTACCAAATCCCATTGACATCCATCAACAGCTCTGACTCGTACTAGGGTGGCGGGAGCACTGCAAGAGGCTGATCTGGCTGGTATAACACCATCTACATGTCTGGAGATGGCGGTGATAGGTAGGTAGGCTGCGGCTGCTGGTACGGCTCCGCCTGTACAAGGTGAACTTGTCTAGGCTGCTGGTGGGAGCTTGAGCGCTGGGACGAGCTACCGGAGGTACTCGGATCGCCTCGTGCCTGAAGATGGGGCTGGGAAGCCGTCTATGCCTCTTGGAGACACATGAGCTGTGTCTTCAGGTCACTCAGAGTCTGTGCCATCTGCTCCATCTGCGTGATGCCTTGGCACTGCTTCTTCTCAATGATCTCCATCCGGTCCAGCTTCTCGCTGATCATCCCCATGTCTGCGGCTGAACTCTCTGCCTGTGCTGTTGCCGCAGATGAACTGGATGGACTGGCATCAACACGTGCTATCCTCTGGTACTGCACGGTCTATGGCTGGGCTCTCCCCTGAGAGCAGGTCTGGGACATCACCATGTAGTTCTCAGCCATCTCCTCGTAGATGTCCTAGACCGGATCGTGGTCCTTGGCAAAATATGAAACCGCCACAAGAAGCGTTCACCAAGCCCTAAAGATCTGGTGTCAGCCCGCTGAAAAAGCTCTGAACAAGGTTCGGCTTGGAAATATCATGGTGCGGGCATCTGTCGGTCAGCTCTCTAAACCTCTCCCATGCCTCATGAAACTGCTCGTTGGGAAGCATGGAGAAGTTGTTGATCAGGGCTCTAGTGGCGTTCGTCCACTCGAGTGGATAGTACTTATGCAAGTACTCGGTGCGGAGCTTATCCCAGGTGTAGACGAACTTCCCCAAGTGCTTCAGCCAGGTGGCTGCTCTGTCTGCTAAGGAGAAGGGGAAGGCAATCATCCGTATGGTATCCTGGTCCACCTGACGGTCGTGGACTGTGCTGCAGATCATCAAAAACTCTGAAGGTGGAGATGAGGCTCCTCTGTGGCGAGCCCATGGAACCGGGGGAGAAGCTGCAAAGTGTTCACGGGGAACTTGAAGTCCCCCATGATAGCTGGTAGAACAACCAGTGATGCATCAAGGTCGACCCGGGGTTGTGTAACTCCCGCATCGGTCACGGTGCCTCTGCTGCTGCTGCTGCGGCTGTGGCGGCTGCTGCGGCGTCGGGTATCCTCGGCCCATCTCCGGGCTCGCGCTGGTTGCGAGCGGCTCTCAACTGCTCCATCTCACGCCTTATGTCCAACATCAATGCTCCCTGATCCCTCAAATGCTGCTGCACTATCTCGAGGGAGGCGATCAGGGTGGAGTTGATCGCACCCTGGTCCAGAACGAAATGCTCATGCTGCGGACCTCTGGTGTGATCATCGCTACTGCCGGCCATAGTCTCTGCAAAATCAAAACATCCAAACTCAGGTGTCGATAAATCATCTGTCTGTCTCTCCTCTGGCACTGGTGTCTCGGTCTCAGAAGAAGGGGGATCGAGGGGGAATAGGGTGGAGTCATACTCGGGTTCGGAGAGCGGGTCTCGGCTCTCGCGAACCAACCTAGATGAGCGGGTAGACGTGTCTGAAAGCGGTGCAGCCAGAGGCTGCCTAAGAGATCATCTTCCCATCATCTTGATGTGGCGAGTAAGGCGGATGAGATCTGGTAACAACTATGGTCACAAGCAAACCCATGATTCACCAACGCAACGTGAGCTGAAGACCGTAAAGGCTCGGTCAATTATCTTGTCAAGTTTATTTTGGTGATCAGTCAGGATAGCAGAGCGATTACGTGACCTGTTGGGTTATCCGATATTTTCCCAACCGACTGTCCCGTACAAAAATAGCCGGTAATCAGTCGAGAAGAATATCGGAGGGCTCTACCTAGTGTTCAGGGCCACTCTCTCGTACAAGCAAACCAGACAATGAGGGGGTTGCTCTCCCCAAGACAAACTTTTAAGTGAGGTGTCTTTTAGGGTCGATAGAGTTAGTAGTCCCAAATTTTATTGTTTTTCTTTTTAGGTATTTTTTAATAAAAGCAAAAAATGCCTAATGAATTTTTCGGTTCTCCTGGTTATTAAGTCCAAAACAGGGGGAGAAGACGAAAAAGCCGATGCGCGATGAAATCATTGATGCATGCAGAGTAAGAAATGCGTACCTGACTCCAGCAGTCTACATGCAAGATGATCCGCGCAAAATTGAAAGACAGAAAATAAACTACCTAAATGGTGCAAGCGGAAAACCGAGTCCCTAAACAGCAATTTCTACTCGAAAGAACAGCTAGTTGACCACCAGCCTCCGATCCAAAGGGTCCGGTCTCGGTCCACCCCTCCTCATCCTGACAAATCAGGTTCAGGAGCAGCGCTTTGTAGGGCAGGCTGCGGCACGTAGGCTCGAAGGAAGCGAATCAACTATTTTATTAATCTTTTATTATAGGTCCAATTATCGAACTATAGGAACAAGCAAATGTATTAGGGTGTTTGGATCCTATGAATGACGTCACAATAAAACAGAGATTCCTAAGGCTAGGGGCTCGAGAAAACCATAAGAAATCGAAAAAGGCAGTGAAAAATCAAAAGCCGCGTAAAAAGCCGCGAGGAAATCCGAGGGGTCCCCCAAGCACACCGGTGCTCGGTGAAACAGACCCCGAGAGTCCATGTGGTATAGAATATGTACACTTTTTATGGGATTTTAATTTATTTATTATAGGGGTAAATAAATAGCTATGTGGTCTTATGTACATGGTGAATATCTACAAGGAAGGATGTTTTAATTTTTTTAATTAATTATTTTTATTTTTATTTTGATTTTGTATTTACAAATATATACATATATTTACAAACCCATTTTTATTTTTATAAAAGGAAAATATTTTTTCTATATATTTACAGGTATATTTACACACATGAGCTTCCTTATCTCTCTCTACTTTGGCTTTTATGCGGTCAGGCCCATGCTGAGCCCTCCCTTGGGATTAAGTCGCTCAATATTTATTTTAAATATCTCCCTCTTTTTCTTTTAATTATTTATTCTTTTATTTATGCACAAAAACATGCTAATTATTTAATTTTATACAATGCATGCAAATTGGTAATTATTGATATTTACAAATATAACATGTGTTTGACAAAGGTTTTGTAGCTAAAATAAAAGAACAAAGAGTGATGAATGGTTATTCATCAGTAGTTAGTACATATTAGATGAATTCATGGAATACCTTATAAAGAAAGGAATATCATTCCTATCTCAATCCTCCTAATGTACCTTTACTCAATAGAATTGTAGGGATATACAATTGATCATGTGTGACATAATTTAATAAATGATGAATCGTAGCATAATTACCTCTTAGTTTCCAGGTATATGTGTAGTAGAGACTATAATATACATCCTTAATTAGGTTCCATGCAAGTAAGTTGGAATCTAGCACCAAATAGTGATGCTTCATTAGGAAAATAACGGATGGCATTAGATGCCTACTTTATGACCTTGAGATTATTAGAAGATTTAATCTCTAAGGAATGATTCTTATAGGAGGACTCTCTTGAGAATCAAGATGAAAATGAAGTGAATGAACTCATTTAATCTTGAGAAGATAATGAGGCTCCTGAAATTGGAAAGTAAAAGGATAATTGAAGATGAAACACTAATACCTCTTCAAATGGGTTTGAAGATGGATTCCATGTGTCAGTTAAGTCCGACAATGATCTTACTTCATGTGATGAAGCTTATAATGATTATGTCATGGAAAGATGGATGTTAGCAATGAAAGTCTAAAGTAGACTTCATATACAAGTGTTGTATATGGATCCTCAAGGATCCACCTATATGGGTAAGACCTGTTAAGGTGTAAATGGATCTTCAAGAGAAAGAGGGAATATGATGAGAAGGTAGAGACCTTCAAAGTACGGTTCGTAGTCATGAGCTACACACCGAAGAGAAGACATCGCTTGCGATGAGACTTGCTCTTCAGTGACCATGCTTAAAACCATCACGATATTGCTAACTATAGCTACGCAACTTGACTTTTGTCATCTTCAAGCTAAAAGTCAATATTGCATTCCACTATGAATACCTCTCTGAGGATATTCACATGAAGTAGCTCCAGGGATTCATGTTGAGGAAAGCAAGGTGTGCAAGCTGAAGAACTCCATCTATGGACTCAAATAAGCTTCTTGTAGTTGGAACATAAGATTTGATGAAATTATAAATGTTATGATTTCAGATGGAATTTTGATGAACCATGTGAAGCTTAGTGGGAGTGACATTGTATTCATCATACTAAATGTGGATAATATCCTAATCATTTGGAATGATATAAGGATGATAATAAGTATTTTACAATCTGGTTGTTCCATACCTTGAGATGTGGTCTCAAGGATACCTCTTGGATCTTAAGTCTGAAGTTGTTCAGAAGCAAAGAGAAGAGGGTATTGGGATCGTCATATTAGTGGTACACCTTGGACATATTCCATTTTATGGAAAATTCCAAGAATGGCTTCCATCCCTTAAGGAATGGTACTCACCTATGTGAAGGGATATCACCTCAAGGAGTTGAGGAAGTGATGCTAAAACTGATGCTCTTGTGCATCGGTTACGAGAAGCCGAGTGCATGCTAAATGTGTACAAAAGCCAGATGTCTGCTATGCAGTGGGAGTAGTAAATTGTTACTAATCCTACTATGGTGATAAAACACTTGATTGCGGTAATAACAATATCTTCAAAGAGGACAAGACTTTTGAGATAGTGATCTCAAAGTCTTATCTTCAAAAAATTAAGACTTTATAGATAGTGATCTAAATGGTCTTAACTACGGACACCTTAGGAGATAGAGATCTCCAGGAATAGGGGTATTCTTATAAAGATAATGGAAATATTGGTTATAATAATTATTGAGCTGTAGTGTCAAGGACACTATAACTAACAATATTGAGTATCAGTGGGAATAGTAAATTATTACTAATCCTACTATGGTGATAAAACACTTGATTGCGGTAATAACAATATCTTCAAAGAGGACAAGACTTTTGATATAGTGATCTCAAAGTCTTATCTTCAACAAATTAAGACTTTATAGATAGTGATCTAAATGGTCTTAACTACGGACACCATAGGAGATAGAGATCTCCAGGAATAGGGGTATTCTTATAAAGATAATGGAAATATTGGTTATAATAATAATTGAGATATAGTGTCAAGGACATTATAACTTGCAATATTGAGTATCAGTGGAATAAGATGCAACATTCGCATTGGATGCGAGCACTGTTACTAGGAGACATGCAAGTGTCGTAAAAGGACCTGGCATAGTCTCTTGGGAAACAGAGTGACTGATCAGCTTACCGAGCTATTTTCTAAATAACCTATGATTGACACATGAGTGTGGGTTTAATGATTAGCCCATTAATGGCTCTTTGGGCTAGTGGGAGATTGTTGGACATGCGAGCCCACAACGAGCCAATATGCAGTAAATGTTATTGCGAATATTATTCCCTCATCTGAAAAGATGAATAACTAACTTGCATAATAGGCCCCTTAGTATAATTCGGATTATGTACCATGTCCATCTCGATGATCATACAGTTGTTGATTCAATTATTGAATCATAGAGGTTGGTGCTTGGATGAATATCTAAAGTGTTAGATTGAGGACTCATCAAGCACCGTCAAATGATTATTAAGGGAGGATCTCCAGCCCGAGAAGAAGATGACAATCTTTTCTCTAAAGGTCGATATATACCCGACCTCTTGATGCAAGTCCTCTCATAGGAATTGACATACAGAGAGGTGTTAGATAAGTTAGGTCAAAGAGTTGACATAACAAGATCGAGATAACCAAAGTCCTATGTCGTATACTAACACGATATAGACACGCATCCTCTGACCGGAGACAGATGTGTTACTATATGTCGGAGTATCTACATTTGGCAGACCAATAGGTTGATGACCTAATCAAGGTCTATACATCGACGCTCTGGTGTGCATGCAAGAGCATATGAGATACGATCTCTCAAAGGGATCATTCATGTTCATTTCTTGGACCGGAACATATGAGCTCACTCATGAGATATTGGGAAGAATCAAATTTCGTGCACGGTCGTCTTGCTTTGGAAGCTTGACTGAATTTGTAGGTTTGATATATGCTTTTGGAAAGTATTTGATCAACACATGGGAACGACATATGCTTTTGGAAAGTATATGTTCAATACTAACTCCGAATGATCAAATGAAAAACTTATTAATAAAACTCTGAAGTAGACAGTGTTAAACTGATCTTGTACTTCAGGTTTATTCTTGGTCTAATAGTATGCAGGATGTACAGGTATTGGGAATACCTAAGGGTGATGTGATCATAAACGATATTATAACCATGATGCTTCCCTTCCTAGGGAGTGATGAAACGGGTCTGGATTTTAGTGACTCCTCTCAGTAGAGAAGTGATCTGATCTTAGTCCAAATGGTGGACATTGATCTGAATGTGATTAAGACACAATGAGAAGATTAGATCTGCAGCCTTGATTTAATCAAGCATCTATGAGAGGTCCGTAAGATCTGGATTTGAGACGTGATCTCAATATCTAAGTCACTATATGTGGAACAATACAATCGCCCCATCCTTATCTCCAAGTATCTATGGAGAAAGCGCATTATTCTTGAAAGACCTCAGGATAATTTCATTGTTGATATATGTATCCGAGCATTGAGAAAATGGATAATTAAATGTGATTTAATTATCATGAATAATATGAATTTGATTCATATTATAAGGAGAGTTATCTAAATTAAATGTGATTTAATTATCAAAGATGTGAATAATGTGAATGTGATTCATATTAATTGGGCACACGAGAATAGATATCCAAGATGATTAAATGCGATTAATTATCATGGATATGAATGGATAGCACTATCCATATTAATCATATATATTATAAATGTGATTTCTAATTTACATCTACTAATTAAATGTTAATGTGAATTTGATTCACATTAAATATAAAATTGAAAATGTAAATAATATTTATTTTAAGTTGTGAATTTGATTCACAATTTTCCAATGGCATGATTGCAATGTTCACAAAATAATTATGAATTATTTTTGTAGAAAAATTTACATCAAGTGTTGTTGTAAATCTTGGAGATTTCCATGGAATAATGTAATCTCATGAGATCTCATGAGATTACATGAGATTGACACAAACTCCAATATTATGGAAGGAGGCATTCTTCATTCCATAATCTCCATGCTTGATTGATTTAATTTGTGATTAAATCATATTGATTTATCAATATATATTTAATCTAAATTAAATTAATTATTGTTAGTTTTTACCAATAAAATCTTGGCCATTAAAAGAAACACAAATCAATGTGAGCCATTGGATTTGTGTGTCGAGATTAGGAGATCCGTCGCTTGGATCATCAACATGGATAGAGAGGAACATGTGTTTCATCAACACGCTTGCAAGTGTCTCCTCCATCGGATCGGATTTGAGACAGGAGGTCTCTTTGTTTAGAGACTCGATCACAACCATGCTTCAATAGGTAACCCTAATACTTGTTTTCGATTTATATGAAATGATCCGAGAAATGTTCTTGGATCATGTGGTTTCATTGCATGGAAAATTTTTAAATTCCGCTACCTCGAGCAACTAGAGCGACTAGTTGCTCTCGATCGCATACAGGGTTCATATTCCTGTTGAATGGTGGTGCTGTGAGCCAGAGAAGTAAGAAGTAGGATACCATAATTTATTCGATAACTAAAGATGAGTACATTGATTCATCAGATGTTGTAAAAGAGTGGTGTGGTTGCAAAAGTTCATTTTGGACCTAGGCATGGTTTCCTCAAAGACTCCTATAACTTGCTCTCTAGTAACAAGGGAGCCATTCTTAGGCAAAGAAACCCAGGTGCCATAAAAAAAGCAAGCATAATTAGAGTAAATATTACATCACTCAGAAGATACAGAAACATGATTACATCGTCATCACCAAGGTTTCCTCTACTTACAACATTGCTGGTCCTCTTATCAAACGTTTACCCAAAAGGTTTTTGATCAACATGTAATAAGTATGGGTTTAAAGATTGTACCTGAATGGTTCTGAGGGATAGTGGGAGATTGTTATGCATGTGAGCCATTGGCGAACCAGTTATGCAATAAATGTTATGGTAAGTTAAATATCAACAAAAGTTATTGATTTTCACTCCCTATCTGAGTTTATAATATACATGCACTTATCTAGTTCCTTTATATAAATAGGGTTATGTACCTTGGACATCTTGAGATCATACAGATATTGATTCATTTGTTGGATCATAGAGGCTGGTGCTAAGTTGAATATATAAAGAGTTAGATTGAGGACTCAACCGCTTCGTCAAGTGATTAGCAAGAAAGGATCTCCAGCCTAAGAAGGTGATGGCAATCCTTACTCTAAAGGTTTATATTGAAGGATATGTGATAATCCTTAAGTTCATGACATAAGCATGAGGATCACATCATATACGATAGAGAGCGACTAGTCGCACTAGTTGCTCGGTGTGGTAGAATTTAAAAATATTTAAACAATGAAACCACATGATCCAAGAATTCTTCTTTGATCGTTTTGTCTAAATCACATACTAAATAAAGGAATACCACTTGTAGCGTGGTTGTGAACGAATCTCTAAGAGAAGAGACCTCCTTTCTCAAGTCTGATCCATTGGAGGAGACGCTTGTCAGCGCGGGGATGAGTCACATGCTTCTCGCATTCAAAGTCATTGAAATAGGAAAGAGAACTCTTGATCTCGTCACATGAGATCGAATGTCTTATTCGCGAGCGAAGTGCATCGAAGAAGACGGATAACCAAGGGCAGTCGAGGCGACAACACAATGATGATGCGACGATGGCTGCACCTTCTCTCTAAGGCTTGAGTCGACGACCACTCAAAGAGAGAAAGAGAGAGGGCATGAGAATGAGAGAGAGTTAAATCTCGATGTTGCAAGAGTTGTTGTAACTTAGAAGAGCAAGGGGTGACTTTTCTTATATAGAGTTTTTGGAGTCAATGGATCACAATCCATGGACTAGACAAAATCAATGGATGAGATTGGTTTGTGCTTCTTTCAATGGCCAAGATTTAGTTGTAAAAATATAACAATAATTAATTTAATTTAACTTAAATAAAATCTAATCTCAAATTAAATTAATCATGCATTGGAGATTATGGAATGGAGATTGCCTCCTTCCATGGGTGAAGAGTGGACGACCACCCTTTCCTTATAGGAGTGGGTAGCCGTCCACCCTCCCATTAAGGAAGAGAACAATCTCATGAGATTATATTATTAGATGGAAATCTTCAAGAATTACAACAACACTTATTGTAAATTATTCTATAAACATAATTCATTATTATTTTGTGAATATTACGATCTTGTCATTGGAAATTTATGAATCACATTCACAAGCAGAAATAAAATGTGATTTACATTTTCAATTAATTATCCAATGTGAATGCAATTCACACCAATAATTAATTAACAAATATAAATCATAATAAGATCTCTCTAATAAATTATAATTCACATTTATAATATATTATGAATAATATGGATAGTGCTATCAATATTATTCTTATCCATAATAATTAGACCACATTTAATTATTGGATCATCATTATCATGCATCAAAATAATATGAATCAAATTCTTATTATTCGTGATAATTAAATCACATTTAATTGTACATTTCTCAATGCTTAGATATAATTCAACTATGGAATCATTATGGAAACCTTCAAGAATAATGCACTTTCTCCGCAGATACATGGAGATAAGGATAACACGATTGTACGTTCCACGTATAGTGACTTGGATATTGCGATCACAAATAAAATCATGATCACAAGGACCTCTCATAGATGTGTGATTAAATCAAGGCTGTAAATCTACTCTTCTCATTGCATATGAATCTCATTCAGATAAATGGCCAACACTTGGACCAAGAGCAGATTACTTCTCTACTGAGAGGAGTTACTAAAATCCAGACCTGTGCCATCACTCCCTCATAATGGAAGCATCATGGTTATACTATCATTTATGATAAGATCACCCTCATGTATTCCTAATACATGTACATCCTACATACTGGAAGATCTATGATAAACCTGAAGATATAAGTCAATTTTACTCTGTCAACTTTAGGGTTTCATCATTAAGTTTCTCATTCTTGGTCATTGGTAGATGTTATCGATCATATGCTTTTCAAAAGCATATATCATGCCAACAAATCTTGTCAAGCTTCCAAAGCACAACGACCATGGATGGAAGTTGATTGGTCCCAATACCTCATGATTGAGCTCATGTCTTCAAGTTCACAAGTGAACATGTGAGATCCCATTGAGAGATCTTATTACTCATATGTCCTCATATGCACAACAACTCGCCGGTGTATATACCTTGGTTAGGTTATCAACCTACTGGTATGCCAAACGTACATACTTAGACATATAGTAACACATCTTTCTCCGGTTAGAGGATCTGTGCCTGTATCATGATAGTATACGATATAGGACTTTGGTTATCTCAATCTTGTTAAGTCGACTCTTTGACCTAACTAATCTTACACTTCCTAATCTCTATTCCCACGTAGATTACCTGCATCAAGAGGTCGGTCAGATATCAGCCTAATGAGAAAGGATTATCATCTCTTACTATGGCTGGAGATCATCTCTTAACAATCATATGACGATGCATGATGAATACTCAATCTAACTCCTTAGATATCCATTTCAGATCTGGGTATGATATTTGCAATAACATTTATTGCATAATGGCTCGCTGTGGGCTTGCTTGTCCAACAATCTCCCACTATCCCAAAGAGCCATTAATGAGAAAATCTTTAAACCCACACTCATGTGACAATCATAGGCTATTTAGAAAAATAGCTAGGTAAGCTGATCAATCACTCTTTTTCTGAGAGACTACGCCAAGTCCTTTTACGGTACTTGCATATCTCCTAGTAACAGTGCTCTCATCCAATGTGAATGTTGCATCTTATGCTACCAATACTCAATTTTAAGGCAGTTCTAGTGTCTCTGACACTACAACTCAGTAATCATTATAACACTATGTAATTTCTATTGTCCTTATTAGAATGCCCTTATTCCTGGAGATCTCTACCTCCTAAGGTATCTACAGTTAAGACCTTTTAGACCACTATCTATAAAGTTTTAAGTTCTTGAAGATAAGACTTTGAGATCACTATCTCTAAAGTCTTGTCATCTTTCAATATATAGTTATTACAGCAACTAAGTTTTTTATCGCCACAGTAGGATTAGTAATAGTTTACTACTCCCACTACATGGTAGACATCTAGCTTTTGTTCACATCTGGCATGCATACGGCTTCTCATAACTAACGCATAAGGGCAAGCAATTTTAACATTCACCTTCTCAACTCTTTGAGGTGTTATCCCTTCAGATAGGTCAGTACCATATCTTAAGGGAAGGAAGCCTTTCTTGGAAATTCCCAGAAAATGGAAATTTCCAGGTGTACGACTAATGTGACGGTTCCAATACCCTATTTTCTTTACTTCTGAACAACTTCAGAACTAATATCTAAAAGGTATCATTGGAATAATATCCCATTGAATGGAATAACTAGATCATAAAACACTTATTATTGCCCATACATCATTCAAAATAATTAGGATATCATCTACATTTAGCATGATGAACATAATGGCACTCCCACTAAGCTTTACATGGTTCATCAAGATTCTATCTGAAATGATAACATTTATAATTTCAGCAAATCTGATGTTCCAACTACAAGAAGCTTATTAGAGTCCATAGATGGAGTTATTCAGCTTGCTCACCTTACTTTCCTCAACTATGAAGACTTAGGGCTACTTCATATGAATAACCTCAGAGAGGTATTCGAAGAGGAATGCAATATTGACTTCCATCTTGAAGATGTCGAAGTCAAGTTGTGTAGCTATAGTTAGCAATATTCTGATGGGTTTAAGCATGATCAAAGAAGAGAAAGTCTCATTGCAAGCAATGTCTTCTCTTCGATGTGTAGCTCACGACTAGGAACCGTGCTTTGAAGGTCTCAACCTTCTCATCAAATTTCTTGTTTCTTTTGAAGATCGATTTCCACCTTAACGGGTCTTACCCTCATAGGTGGATCCTCGAGGGTCTATATACAACACTTGTATATGAAGTCTACTTTAGTTTATATTGCTAGCATCCATCTTTCCATGTCATGATCCTCAAAAGCTTCATCACATGAAGTTAGATCATTGTCAGACTTAACTGACACATGGAATCGATCCTAAAACTTATTTGAATAGGTATTAGTGTTTCATCTTTAATTGTCCTTTTAGTTTCCAATTGCAGGAGCCTCATTATCTCCTCAAGATTAAATGAGTTCCTTCACTTCATTTTCATCTTAATTCTCAACAGAGTCATACTCAAAGAATAAAATCCTTAGAGAAGAGATCTTTTAAGAATCTCAAGGTCATGAAGTAGTTATCCAATACGATCCTTTATTTTCCTAATGAAGTAGCACTCTTTGGTGCTAGATTCCAGTTTACTTGCAATCATGACAAAGTTATGAACCAAGCAACCTAAAATCTTCAAGTGTCCAATACTAGGCTAGGTTCCAAACCATGGCTTATGAGGATGTTCGGGTTTAGATATGCATGGAATCTTATTAAGGAAACATATTGTAGTCTTTAATACAATATACACATGGAAACTAATAGGTAATTATGCTAAGATTTATCGTTGGTCATATCATGTCACACAAGATCCAATTGTATCTCTCTATAACTCTGTTAAGTTTAGGTGTATCGGGAGGAGTGAGATAGGACACATCTGAAGGATATGGTATAATCCTCAAGCGCATCACGGAAGTGTGAGCGTCGTATCGAATACAATGTAGAACGACTAGTCGCACTAGTTGTTCTATGCAGCAGAATATAAAAAATTTTCATGTGATGAAACCACATGATCCAAGAATGATTCTCGGATCGATTCATCTAGAACCACATCAAGTATAAAGGAAAATCTCTTGAAGCATGGTTGATCGAGTCTCTACGAAAAGAGATCTCCTGTCTCAAGTCCGATCATTTGAGAAGATGCTTGCGAGCGCGGGGATGAGTCGTGTGATCCTCGCAATCCAACAAGTTGATCTAAGCACGGTGAACTCTTGATCTCATCGTAAGAGATTGAACACCTTCTTCACGAGCGTATCACTCCAAAGAATATGGAGAACCAAAGAACGTCGAAGCAGCGGTGTAGTGGCAAAGCGACGACGGCGTCTCTCCTCTAGGGTTTGGTGGACGACCACCAAGAAGGAGAGAAGAGGGTTGACGTGTAGAATGAGAGAGAGAGAAAAGAGAGTTGTATCTCAATTTCATAACCCTAGAGAGCATGGTATGCCTCTCTATTTAAAGGGTTTTGGGATCCATGGATCACAATCCATGGGATACATAAAATCAATGGATGAGATTGATTTATGTTTAATCCAATGGTCAAGATTGTTGTTGGTAAAAAGCCAACAACTAATAAATTAATTTTGATTAAATATATTTGATAAATCAAATACAATTCAATCCTAAATTAAATCAAACAAATAAGAAGATAATCATCATGGAGATAACATCTCCCCATGAAATATGGTGGACGACCACCAATTCCATATAGGACTTGGTAGCTGTCCACTTGTTTCCATGTGGAGGCAATCTCATGAAATCTCATGAGATTGCATATCTCCTTGAAAATCTCCATTATTTTTCCATCAACATTTTTTGTTATTTATTCTTCAAAAATAATTCATAATTAATTTTGAGAATATTGCAATCTTGACATTGGAAATTTGTAAATCACATTCACAACCCAAAACAAAATATAATTTACATTTTCAATTAATTACACAATGTGTATCCAATACACATCAATAATTAATCAACAAATATAAATTATAATTAGCTCTCTCTAATACATTATAAATCACATTTATAATATATTATGAATATTTGGATATTGCTATCCACATTATTCTTATCTGCAATAAATAAATCACATTTAATTATATTGGATAATTTCCACATGGATCAAGATAATTAAATCACATTTAGTTATCATTCTCTTAATGCTTTGATATAATTTAACTATGGAATTATTCTTGAACCCTTTAAAGAATAATACGATTTCTCCGCAGATACTTGGAGATAAGGACATGGCGATTGTATTGTTCCACTAATAGTGACTTGGATATTGAGATCGCATCTCAAATCCAGATTTCATGGACCTCCCACAGATGCTTGATTAAATCAAGACCGTAGATCTAATCTTCTCATTGCATCTGAATCTCATTCAGACCAATGTCCAATACATGGATAAAGATCAGGTACTTCTCTACTGAGAGGAGTCACTAAAATCCAAACCTTTTTCACCACTCCCTCGGAATGGAAGCATCATGGTTATACAATCATTTATGATCAAATCACCCTCAGGTATTCCTAACACCTATACATCCTGCATACTGGAAGAACTATGATCATCCTGAAGATATATATCAATTTTACACTGTTATCTTCAGGGTTTGGTCACCAAGTTTCTCAATCTTGGTCATCGGGAATTGGTATTGATTATATGCTTTCCCAAAGCTTATATCATACCTTCAAATTCTTATCATGCTTCCAAAGCATGACGACCATGCATGGAATTTGATCAGTCCCAATTCCTCATGAGTGAGCTCATGTCTTCCGGTTCACATGTGAACCTGTATGATCCCTTTGAGAGATTGTATTACTTATATGTCCTTACATGCACACCAGCTCGCAGGTGTATAGACCTTGGTTTGGTCATGAACCTAATGGTCTGCCAAATGTACATACTCAGACATATAGTAACACATCTGTCTCTGGTCAGAGGATGCTTGCCTATGTTGTGATAGTATTCAACATAGGTCTTTGGTTATCTCGATTTCGTTAAGTCAACTCTTTGACCTAACTAATCTGACACCTCTGAATCACTATTCCCATGCAGAGGACATGCATCAAGAGGTCGGTCAGATATCAACCAAAAGAGAAAGGATTTCCATCTCCTACTCAGGCTGGAGATCAACAATTAATAATCATTTGATGGTGCTTGATGAGTCCTCTACCTAACTCCTTAGATATTCATCCAAGCACCAACCTCTATGATTCAATAATTGAATCAATAGTTGTATGATTATCAAGATGGCCATGTTACATAACCCTAATTGTATTAAGGGACCTATTATGAAAATTGGTTATTCTTCATTTCAGATCAGGGAATGATATTCACAATAACATTTATTACATAATGGCTCGCCGTGGGCTCGCATGTCCAATAATCACTCACTAGCCCAAAGAGCCATTAACGGGTTAACCTTTAAACCCACACTCATGTGACAATCATAGGCTATTAATAAAATAACTAGGTAAGCTGATCAGCCACTCTTTTCCCAAGAGACTACGACAAGTCCTTTTACGGCACTTGCATATCTCCTAGTAACAACGTTCGCATCCAATGCGAATGTTGCATCCAATGTTCTTGACACTGTACCTCAATAATCTTTATAACCGGTATGTAATTTCTATTATCCTTATCAGAATACCCTTATTCATGGAGATATCTATCTCCTAAGGTATTCATAGATAAGACCTTTTAGATCTCCATCTATAAAGTCTCACTTTCTTGAAGATAAGACTTAGAGATCGCTATCTCACAAGTTTTGTCCTCTATGAAGATATAGTTATTACTGCAATCAAGTGTTTTATTACCATAGTAGGATAAGTAACAGTTTACTACTTCCACTGCATGGTAGACATCTGGCTTTTGTACACATCTAACATACACCTGGCTTCTCAGAACTGATGCACAAGGGCTAGCAGTTTTAGCATTCACATCCTCAGCTCTTTGAGGTGCTATCCCTTTAGATAGGTCAGTACATATCTTAAGGAAAAGAAGCCTTTCTTGGAATTTCTAGAAAATGGAAATGTCCAAGGTGTACCATTAATGTGACGGTCTCAATACCCTCTTCTTTTTTCTTCTGAACAACTTCAGAACTAAGATCTAAGAGGTATCCTTGAGATCATATATCTAGGTATGGAACAACCATATTATAAAATACTTATTATTATCATCCTTATATCATTCTAAATGATTAGGATATTATCTACATTAAGCACGATGAACACAATGGTACTCCCACTAAGCTTCACACGGTTCATCATGATTCTATCTGAAATCATAATATTTATAATTTCATCAAATCTTATGTTCCAACTACAAGAAGCTTATTTGAGTCCAAAGATGGAGTTCTTTAGCTTGCACACCTTGATTTCCTCAACCTTGAAGCCCTAGGGCTACTTCATGTGAATATCCTCAGAGAGGTATTCATAGAGAATTGTAATATTGACTTCCATCTTGAAGATGTCAAAGTCAAGTTGTGTAGCTATGGTTACTGAAGAGCATGTCTAATCGCAAGCGATGTCTTCTCTTCGGTATGCAGCTCATGGCTACGAACCATGCTTTTCAAGGTCTCTACCTTCTCATCAGGTTCCCTCTTTCTATTGAAGATCCATTTACACCTTAATGGGTCTTACCCATATAGGTGAATCCTCGAGGGTCCACATACAACATTTGTATATGAACTCTACTTTATACTTTTATTGCTAACATCCATCTTTCCATGCTATGATCTTTGGAAGCTTCATCACATGAAGTCAGATCATTGTCAGATTCAACTGATACATGGAATCCATCTTCAAACTTATTTAAAGAGATATTAGTGTTTCTTCTTTAATTATTCTTTTAGTTTCCGATTTCAGGAGCCTCATCTTTTTAAGGTTAAATGAGTTCCTTTACTTCATTTTCATCTTGATTCTCAAGAGAGTCATCCTCTAAGAATCACATTCTCAGAGATGAGATCTTTTAAGAATCTCAAGGTCATAAAGTAGATATCCAATACCATCCTTTATTTTCCTAATGAAGTAGCACTCTCTAGTGCCAGATTCTAGATTACTTGCATGGAACCTTATTAAGGATATATATGTAGTCTCTACTGTATATATACCTTGGAAACTAATAGATTAATTATGCTAAGAATAATCATTGATCAAATCATGTCACACATGATCCAATTGTATCTCCCTACAACTCCATTGAGTTTAGGTTTATTCAGGAGAAGTGAGATAGAGATGACATTCATATCTCTATAAGGTATTACATAAATTCATCTAATAGGTACTGACTACCAAGATTAGATCAAATTCATTTAATCTTATTTCAAACTTTGCTTCTAAACAAAAATTATGAAATCTTCGAAGATTTCAAAGGTTTCTGAGTGAAGAGAAGAAATCCCATATCACAAATAATCATCAATAGATATCACATATCCATAATGTTTATTTTGATATAGATTATTCACATACATCAATATGTATGAGATCTTGAATACCTTGATATCTTACACCATTCCAAGGAAGGGTGTATTGGACATTTTTACTTTTGAATACAATATTCACAAGTATGTAAGATTTGAACCTTTAGACAATCTAAAGTTTCATCTCTTATTAGTCTATTGATCACATTAACAAACAAATGTCCAAGGATTGATGCCAGATCATTGTCAAATGATCTTCATTCTCCAATTAATCTTTTAAGATTTAATTTCAGTATTAGAAATGTTAATGAACCATTCATTACTTTTCTAATTTAGTAGAGCCCACTAGATTTTAAATTACTATCTGAAATATCTCCATCATAACTCATTATGATTGGTCTATTCTAGAATTCATGTTTATTCCCAACATTTAGAAATAAACAATGAGTGTATTCTAATATCTACGTCATAGAGACATTCTCTAAGACTAATGGCTCTCCCACTGAAATTAGGAAGTCTATTTATCCAATAGAGGTTCTTTCAACAATTGCATTAACATCCATGTGGATGACTATTAAACCTTTAAAATAAAATTTTCTAGTCTTCTAAAACATAAGCAACCAATTACAGGTGTCATTAGAAGATTGATATACAATTATTAGACTTTGATCTTATCAAATAAGAAAGTCAATTTCAATGATTATATGTACAGGTAGATTATTCCAAAGCACCATCTAGATTCTTCTCTAAGGATCCTGGATAGACAAGATAGTCACACTATCAGTACATCGGCTTATTGCAGTATTGGCATTCATCCAAAAAATTTGGATGTATATAGAAGTCACAGAAGTACAGTCAACTCTTTGACTTTCCTTCTCACTTGGGTCCAACCCATGCTTCCACTGCGCTCCTTTTATTTATAAACAATCATTGCTCAAGACAAAGGATCTCTTATGTTGAAATTAAAAAGATTTCAATATAAGAGCATTTCAACATTTATACATGCTTCATTTAATTCATGCAATATGAATATTATGAAGCTTCATGAATGACCAGAATATAGACAGTAGAATGATGACACTCATCGTATCTATTCTTAAAACATTGCTTCAGGTAGGTACTCAAATATTTTGAGTACATCATCTCTTATATAGCCACCATTCTGCATGATGCAGAGAACCACGTCATTCATAATTAAATGTCGAGAGCACATATGTATGCCAGAATATCTTCTTAGATTTTTATAAGGATTATTTGACAATTACGATCATCATCGACATGTCACTTCCAAAGTACATTCGATGAGAGATCAATACTATAGAGACATACAAATCTTAGGGTTTTAGTCCTATTGTCTATTTAATTGTCACTCCTCATTATTATGAGGAAACTTGCACATCGCAACCACATACAATATGTGTCCAACTGTAAGCACAATATCTTAATCATGGATCCAATCCATGATATTTTGCTGCTTATTATTGAGTATAATATTGAGTGGGTTTAATGAAGAATTATCTGAATAAGAAATTTGCATAAGTGTAAATATATATATACATATTTTACTTCGATTTAAGAATTTTTATATCAAAGTTGTCTTGCCTTGTCAATAATGAAAGTTCATTCCCTTAATCACTTTCAATGTAAGAGATATACTTACAAATATATCTCAAGCAAGATCTGGGATCTCCTTCCTTATCTTTGTCACATCCCAATAATATGAGAACATGTAACTCGGATAAAAAGAAGCGAGAACACATTCCGCCTTGCAAGTCCAACTTGCATCTCCCAATTCGGTCTTTAACACCCGGGCCCACCACCCCTAAGGTGATGTCGACCTGTCATTAATTGAGCCAACTGTCAACAGGAATACAACTCACTATGCGTAATCCAATATTGCCCCAATAATACAAGGATCTGATATTGGGGTCACTATGTATACGCCCTTACTCTTTCGAGAAGCGAAGAACCCAATCCAAATGGATCGTATGCAGGAGCTGTCACTTCGGACAGGCGTCTCCTACATACAATATCTTGCGACGGAACCCTTCGCCTTGACGGGAGACCAAAGATGTCATTTATGTGATCCTCCACCTCATATTTAAATTTTAATTAATTATTATGAATCATATTCATGTAATTAATTCTTCCTAGTAAAATAGTAACTCTATTCATAATAGAGTGTGTTAGTTGGATATAATTAATTCAATCATATTAAATTAATTATCAATCCAATTCAATCAACAAGCTTGATTGTTTTACTTGAATATATATATGGTATTATCTCAAAGTACGTATTAATTCGAATATAATAATTAGAAAAATACATCTTGATTTCTTCGACATTATCTAGTCCTTACCCTGAAGGATACGGGAAAATCCTCAAGCGCATCACGAAAGCATGATGATCGCATCGAATGCGATCGGGAGCGACTAGTCGCACTGGTTGCTCGATTCAGCGGAAATTAAAAATTTCTATGTGACGAAACCACATGATCCAAGAACACTTCTCAGATCGTTTCGTCTAAACCACAAACAAGTAATAGGATTACCTCTTGAAGCGTGGTTGCGATCGAGTCTCTAAACAAAGAGACCTCCTATCTCAAGTCCAATCTGATGGAGGACACGCTTGCGAGCGCGTGGATGAGACGCGTGCTTCTCGCAATCCATGTTGATTATCCAAGCCACGGATCTCCTGATCTCGATAAACGAGATACATCATCTTCTTCACGCGCAAGGCATGCCGAAGTAGACGGATATCCACGAGCAAACTATCGGGCAGCATAACGATGATGCTACGGCGATGGAGGATCTCTCTAGGGCATCCATAGTGGACGACCACATGAGAGATAGAGAGAATGGGCGTGTAGAGAGAGAGAGCATTCATTGATTTCGAGTGTCTAGAAGAGCAAGGGGTGCCTCTTCTTATATAGGGTTTTGGGAGTCCATGGATCCCAATCCGTGGACAACACACAATCAACGGTTGAGATTGATTTGTGTTTCTTTCAATGGCTAAGATGTTGTTGTAAAAATACAACAATAATTGATTTAATTTTGAATTAATTTATATTGATAAATCAACATAATTAATCCCAATTTAAATCACTTTTACTGGTCATGGAGATAATGAGATAGAATGAGTCTATCTCCTCAAAAATTCATGAGATCTCATTATCTCATGAGATCTCATTATCTCATGAGATCTTCAAGATTTACAACAACAATTATTGTAAATATTTCTCACAAAAATAATTTACAATTATCTTGTGAAAAACATCAATCAAGCCATTGAAATTATGAGAATATCATTCACAACCCAAAATAAAATGTAATTATATTTTCAACTAATCATTCAATGTGAATCCAATTCACATTAACAATTAATCAACAAATATAAATCACAATATACTCTCTTTAATATATTACAAATCACATTTATAATATATATGATTAATATGGATAGTGCTATCCACATTACTCATATCCATGATAATTAAATCACATTTAATCATCTTGGATCTCTTTTCTCATGTGCCCAAATAACATGAATCACATTCACATTATTCATATCTTCGATAATTAAATCACATTTAATTATCTTAGATATCTCTCCTTATAATATGAATAAAATTCATATTATCCATGATAATTAAATCACATTTAATTATCAATTTTCTCGATGCTTGGATACATATATCAACAATGAAATTATCCCTGAACTCTTTCAAGGATAATGCGCTTTCTCTGCAGATACTTGGAGATAAGGACAAGACGATTGTATTGTTCCACGTATAGTGACTTGGATATTGAGATCACAACTCAAATCCAGATCTCGGGCCTCCCATAGATGCTTGATTAAATCAAGACCACAAATCTAATCTTCTCATTGCATCTAAATCACATTCAGATCAATGTCCAACATTTGGACCAAGATAAGATTACTTCTCTACTGAGAGGAGTCACTAAAATATAGACCCATTTCATCACTCCATAGGAATGGAAGCATCATGGTTATACAATCGTTTATGATCACATCACCCTTGGGTATTCCCAATACCTGTACATCGTGCATACCGGAAGACTCAGAATAAACCCGAAGTATTAGATCAACGTTATACTGTCTACTTCAGGGTTTTATGAGTAAGTTTCTCATTTGATCATTGGGGGTTGGTATCGATCATATACTTTCCAAAAGCATATATAATACCTAGATCTTGATCATATACTTTCCAAAATTATATATCAAACCTACAAATTCAGTCAAGCTCCCAAAGCGAGACGACCGTGCACATGGAATTTGATTCTTCCTAATATCTCATGAGTGAGCTCATGCTTTCAGTTCAGTAAATGAACCTGTATGATCCCTTTGAGAGATCGTATCAATATGCCCTTATATGCACACCAACGCGCTGGTGGATAGACCTTGGTTAGGTCATCAACCTATTGGTCTGCCAAATGTACATACTTAGACATATAATAACACATATGTCTCCGGTCAGAGGATGCGTGCCTGTATCGTGACAGCATACGATATAGTACTTTGGTTATCTCGATCTCGTCAAGTCAACTCTTTGACCTAACTAATCTGACAACTCCGAATCTCTATTCCTATGCAGCGGACCTGCATCAAGAGGTCGGTCAGATATCAGCCTATGTGAGAGAGGATTGCCATCTCCTACTCAGACTGGAGATCATCTCTTAACAATCTTTTGACGGTGCTTGATGAGTGATCAATCTAACTCTTTACATATTGATCCAAGCACCAGCCTCTATAATTCAATAGTTGAATCAACAGCTGTATGATCATCAAGATGGCCATGGCACATAACCCTAATTGTACTAAGGGACCTATTTTGCAAATTAGTTATTCTTCATTTCAGATCAGGAAATGATATCTGCAATAACATCTATTGCATAATGGCTCGTCGTGGGCTTGCATGTCCAACATACCCGCTATCATGGCCAATACCGACGAAAGTGGCATATACCACAATTGGTGCGACCCGCTACCGCAATGCTTCCCGACTAGACACCGTATCCACCTCAGGAAAGGATAATGCCAAATAGATCAATTTGTACTTGAGACGATCATCAGTTCTTCATCCAAAATTATACCATATAGTAATAATCAGAACATTTTTTATAATAAGTAAATTTGCTAAACAAATTCCCAATCCTATTCAAGCAAGGAGTATGAGATTGTGTTTCCAATTATGATCTAGATCAAATCTGATCAATTTATTGGTTGAGGCCATGTCAATTAAGGAAATAATCATCATTAAATATTTCTCATATATTTTCCATAATTATTTTAAGAAATTAACAATTAATTTCACTAATTGACAACCACTTGGTTATTGATTAGGAATGTAATTTCAACAGTGACCCCTACTTACTAATATTAACATATCTCAATCAATTTAAATCCAAATTAGACAAAATCAATTTTAGAAGATTGCTAATTTGATTTAGGACAGAACCTAAGTTATATTTCACACATTTCTAGGTGGATCAAAACAGTAATTAACTCATTAATTATGTTAAGATTCGCAGTACCCCCAACAACGAATACATTTTCATTAAAACAACCATATCTCGCGTAAACGGAATCCAAATTACGTAAACTCAGATCCTATGATTTTCTTACTTAATGGGGAACACAATCCAAGTGATTAATTCGTATTTGAACATTTTAAACAGGGCCTAATTTATTGACTAAACAGAGGTGCGAAAATGAAATGCGATAAAAAAATTCGCGACCTTAACGAACCCAAGTCGTCCTAGGTTTACGGATCATATCCAAAACCTTCGACCTAAGGCTCTGATACCACTTGAAGGATATGGTATAATCCTCAAGTGCATCACAGAAGCATGAGCGTCATATCGAATATGACGTAGAACGACTAGTCGCACTAGTTGTTCTATGCAGCAGAATATAAAAAATTTTCATGCAATGAAACCACATGATCCAAGAACGATTCTCGGATCGATTCATCTAGAACCACATCAAGTATAAAGGAATACCTCTTGAAGCAAGGTTGATCGAGTCTCCATGAAAAGAGACCTCCTGTCCCAAGTCCGATCATTGGAGAAGATGCTTGCGAGCGCGGGGATGAGTCGCGTGATCCTCGCAATCCAAAGAGTTGATCCAAGCACGGTGAACTCCTGATCTCATCGTACGAGATCGAACACCTTCTTCATGAGCGTAGCACTCCAGAGAAGATGGATAACCGAAGAACGTCGAAGCAGCGGTGCGGTGGCGAAGAGATAACAGCTTCTCTCCTCTAGGGTTTGGTGGACGACCACCAAGAAGGAGAGAAGAGGGTTGACGTGTAGAATGAGAGAGAGAGAAGAGAGAGTTGTATCTCAATTGCATAACCCTAGAGAGCATGGTATGCCTCTCTATTTATAGGATTTTGGGATCCATGGATCACAATCCATGGGATACATAAAATCAATGGATGAGATTGATTTATGTTTAATCCAATAATCAAGATTGTTGTTGGTAAAAAGCCAACAAATACTAATTTAATCTAGAATAAATATATTTTATTAATCAAATACAATTCAATCCTAGATTAAATCAAACAAGTAAGGAGATAATCATCATGGAGATAACATCTCCCATGAAATATGGTGGATGGCCACTAATTCCATATAGGACTTGGTAGCCGTCCACTTGTTTTAATGTGGAGGCAATCTCATGAAATCTCATAAGATTGCATATCTCCATGAAAATCTCCATTATTTTCCAACAACTTTTGTTGTGATTTATTTTAAAAAATAATTCATAATTAATTTTGAGAATATTGCAATCTTGCCTTTGGAAATTTGTCAATCACATTCACAACCAAAAATAATATGTAATTTACATTTTCAATTAATTGCACAATGTAAATCCAATACACATCAATAATTCATTAACAAATATAAATTATAATTATCTCTCTCCAATACATTATAAATCACATTTATAATATATTATGAATAATCGGATATTGCTATCCACATTATACTTATCCACAATAATTAAATCACATTTAATTATATTAGATAATTTCCACATGCATCAAGATATACAAATCACATTTAATTATCATTCTCTTAATGATTAGATATAATTCAACTATGGAATTATTCTTGAACCCTTTCAAGAATAATGCGATTTCTCCGTAAATACTTGGAGATAAGGACATGGCGATTGTATTGTTCCACGTATAGTGACGTGGATATTGAGATCACATCATGAATCCAGATCTCATGGACCTCCCACGTATGCTTGATAAAATAAAAACCGTAGATCTAATCTTCTCATTGCATCTGAATCTCATTCAGACCAATGTCCAATACATGGATAAAGATCAAGTCACTTCTCTACTGAGAGGAGTCACTAAAATCCAAAGATGTTTCATCACACCCTCGGAATGGAAGCGTCATGGTTATACAATCGTTTATGATTAAATCACCCTCCGGTATTGCTAACACCTGTACACCCTGCATACTGGAAGACCTATGATCATCCTGAAGATATAGATCAACTTTACACTTTCATCTTCAGGGTTTGATCACCAAGTTTCTCAATCTTAGTCATCGGGAATTGGTATTGATCATATGCTTTCCCAAAGCATATATCATACCTTCAAATTCTTGTCATGCTTCCGAAGAATGACGACCATGCATGGAATTTGATCAGTCCCAATACCTCATGAGTGAGCTCATGTCTTCCGATTCACATGTGAACCTATATGATCCCTTTGAGAGATCGTATTACTCACATGTCCTTACATGCACACCAGCTCGCCGGTGTATAGACCTTGGTTAGGTCATCAACCTATTGGTCTGCCAAATGTACATACTCATATATAAACACACCTGTCTCTGGTCGGAGGATGCTTGCCTATGTTGTGGCAGTATTCAACATAGGTCTTTGGCTATCTCGATCTCTTAAGTCAACTCTTTGACCTAACTAATCTGACACCTCTTAATCACTATTCCCATACAGAGTACCTGCATCAAAAGGTCGGTCAGATATCAGCCAAAAGAGAAGGGATTGCCATCTCCTACACAGGATGGAGATCAAAACTTAATAATCATTTATTGGTGCTTGATGAGTCCTCTACCTAACTCCTTTGATATTCATCCAAGCACCAGCCTCTACGATTCAATAATTGAATCAACAGCTGTATGATTATCAAGATGGCCATGGTACATAACCTTAATTGTACTAAGGGACCTATTATGAAAATTGGTTATTCTTCATTTCAGATCAGGGAGTGATATTCACAATAACATTTATTGCATAATGGCTCGCTGTGGGCTCGCATGTCCAACAACATCTCCATAAGGTATTCCTTGAATTCATCTAATGGGTACATGCTACCTAGGTTAGATCAAATTCAATCCATCTTCCTTCATACTTTATTTCTAAACAAAAATTGTGAAATATTTGAACATTTCAAAGGTTTCTATGGTGAAATGAAGCAATCCCATATCACAAATAATCATCAATAGATGTCACATATCATTAATGTTTATGATGATATAGATGATCCACATACATCAATATGTATGAGATATTGAATACCTTGGCATCTTACACCATTCCTAGAGAAAGGTGAGTTGGACATTTTCTACTTTGAATACAATATTCAAAAGTATGTAAGATTTGAAATTTCAAACATTCTAAAGCGTCATCTATTACTAGTCTATTGATCTCATATAGACATATGTCCAAGGCTTGATGCCAGATCATTGTCATATGATCTTCATCCTCCTACTGATCTTTTAAGGTTTAATTTTTAGTATTAGAAAAGTTGGCAAACTATTCATTAATATTCTAATTTAGTAGAGTCCTCTAGATATCATATTCTAACATTCCAGAATTCATGTTTATTTCCAACATTTAGAAATAAACAATGAGTGCATTCTAATATCAAGGTCATATAGACATTCTCTAAGACTAAGGGATCTCCCACTTAAATTATGAAGTCTATCCATCCAACAGAGGTTGTTGCAACAATTGCATTAATATCTATATGGATGATTATTAAACCCTATGATCAAATTTTCTAGTCTTCTAAAACGTATGCAACCAATCGCAAGTGTTATAGAAGAATGAGATACAATTATGAGACTTTGATCTTATCAAATAAGAAAGTCAATTTCAATGATTATATGTAGATGTAGATTATTCTGATGCGCTATCCGAGTCATTGTCCAAGGATTCCAGACAGACTTGATAGTCATACTATCAATACATCAACATGTTGCAGTATTTGCATCCATCCAACTCTTTAGATGTCATATGTAAGTCACAGAAGTGCAATAAACTATTTGACTTTCCTTCTTACTTTGGTCCAACCCATGCTTCGGCTACGCTCCCTTCATATATAAACAATTATTGCTTAAGACAAAGGACCTCTTATGTTTAATTCAAAAAGATTCAATATAAGAGTACTTCAACATATATTCATGTTTCATTCAAGTCATACAATATGAAATATTATGAAGCTTCGTGAATGACTAAAGTATATATAGTAGAATGATGGCACTCATCATATCTACATACATCTTAACTCTTAAAGACTTAGGTTTTGGTAGGTACTCAAGCATTTTGGATACATCATCTCTTATAGAGCCACCAATCTGCATGATGTAGTGAACCTTGTCATTCATGATTAAATGCTGAGAGCAAATATATGTGCCAGAAACATTTTCTTAGATTTTATAATGATTCTTTAACAATTATGAACATCATCGACTTGTCACATCCAGAGTACATTCGATGAGATATCAAGACTATAGAGACATGCAAACCCTAGGTTTTTGTCCTATTGTCTAATTAATTATCATTCCACATTATTATGAGGAAACTGCACATTGCAACTGCATACATTATGTGTCCAACTGCAAGTACAATATCTTTATCATGGATCCTATCCATGATATTTTGCTGGTTATTATTTTGTATAGTATTGAGTTGGATTAATGAAATAAGAAATTTGCATAAACATATATAAGTAAATATATACATATTTTACTTTGATTTAGGAATTTAATATCAAACTAGTCTTCTCTTATCAACACTGAAAGTTCATTCCCGTAATCAATTTCAATGTAAGAGATATAATTACCATTATATCTCAAGCAAGATCTAGGACCTCCTTTCTTATATTTTTTACATCCCAATAACATGAGAACCTGTAACGTGGATAAAAAGCAGAGGGAACACATTCCGCCTTACAAGTCCAACTTGCATTCCCAATTTGGTCTTTAGCACCCAGGCCCACCA
Organism: Ottelia alismoides; assembly: GCA_037367405.1. Classification (NCBI taxonomy): domain Eukaryota; kingdom Viridiplantae; phylum Streptophyta; class Magnoliopsida; order Alismatales; family Hydrocharitaceae; genus Ottelia; species Ottelia alismoides. Next base: position 870,283 of record JAZKJV010002552.1, on the reverse strand, counting down.
CCCTTAAGTTGATGTGGACTCGTCGTTAATTGAACCAACAATCAACCGGATTAGAGCTCGCTATGTGCAATCCAGTATCACCCCAATAATATGAGGATCCGATATTGGGGTCACTATGCATACGGCACTACTCTTTAGAGAAGCAAAGAACCTGATCCAGATGTGATTGTATGCGAGATCTATCACTTCGGACAGGCATCTCTTACATACAATCTCTAGCGATGGATCCCTTCACCTTGACGGAAGACCATGGATGTCACTTATGTGATCCCTCATATCATGTTCAAATTTTAGTTAATTATTATGAATCATATTCACATAATCTATTCTTCCAATGAAATACAAATCTAATCACAATAGATTATTTTAATTGGATATACTTAATTTAATCATATTAATTCAATCATCAATCTAATTCAATCAACCAATAAACTTGATTGTTACTTGAAAGAATGGTACTATCTCAAAAAATACGTATTATTGGAATTTTAATAATTAGAAAAATACATCATGATCCCTTCAAGCATTATCCCTTTTCTACATGTTGTCATGGACAATACCAACAGGAGTGGGACAAGTCGTTCACAGAGCAACCTGCTACCCCAACGCTCCCTGACTAGACACCATATCTGTCTCATGTTAGCATAATGTCAATTGATCACTTTTTACTCGAGATGATAATCGATTTTTCAACCGATGTTATACCATATAATAATAATCAAAACCATTTTGATTTCTATTATAAGGAATTTTGTTAAACAAATTCCCAATCCTATTCAACCAACTTTCAATATTGGAAAGAAGATCATGTAACCAATTTGTGATCTAGTCATATCTAATTAATTTTGGTTAAGGCAGTGTCATTTAATGAAATGATTATGATCATATATTTCTCAAATATTTATCCATAATTAATCTAGGAAAGTAATAATTAATTTCACTAATTGATTAAATGACAATCACAAGGTTCTTGATTAGGAAAGTTATTTTCAACAGTGACACTCACTTACTAAAATTAGCATATCTCAAAAAAATTTAAAAAAATCACGCAAAATAAGTTTTCAAAGTTTGCTAACATGATTTACAATAGAACCCAAGTGATTAGCATGCATTTCTAAACATTTTAGTGAAGTCAAGATTAAAGTGATCACAACTTGAGCAATCGGATTCCAAATCACGCAAAATCAAATCCCATGGTTTCCTTATTTAATGGGGAACATAATCCATGTGATATTTTGTGTTTAACGATTTAAACATGGCTTAAAAAACTCACAAAATAGGGATGCGTGAATAAAATGCGATAAAATTTTCACAAAACCTAATGATCCCAAGTCATCGTAAGTTTATGGATCATATCCAAAAACTCGAACCTATGGTTCTGATAAGACATGAAGGCTATGGGAGAATCCTAAAGCACATTATAGAAACGTGAGGATCGCATCATATACGATCGAGAGCGACTAGTCGCACTAGTTGCTTGGTGCAACAGAATTTTAAAAATTTAAATGATGAAACCACATGATCCAAGAACGTTTCTTAGATCATTTCATCTAAACCACATACTAGATAAACGAATACCACTTGTAATGTGGTTGTGATCGAATCTCTAAGAGAAGAGACCTCCTGTCTCTTGTCTAATCCGTAGGAGGAGACGCTTACAAGCGCGGGGATGTGTCGTGTGTTTCTCGCAATCCAAGTCGTTGATCCAAGCAAGAGAACTCCTGATCTTGTTACAAGAGATCGAACATCTTATTCGCAAGCGAAGTGCACCAGAGAAAACGGAGAACCAAGGGCAGTCGAGGTTACATCACAATGGCGATGTGATGACGGTGGTGTCTTCTCTCTAGGGTTTTAGTGGACAACCACTCAAAGAGAGAAAGAGAGAATGCATGAGAATGAGAGAGAGAGAGAGCTTGATAATGCAAGATTTGTTGTAACTTAGAAGAGAAAGGGGTGCCTCTTCTTATATAGGGTTTTGGTAGTCGATGGATCACAATACATGGACTACACATAATCAATGGATGAGATTGATTTGTGCTTCTTTCAATGGCCAAGATTTGGTTGTAAAAATATAAAAAACATTAATTTAATTTAGATTAAATATATATTGATAAATAAATATAAGTTATTCCTAAATTAAATCAATCATGCATTGGAGATTATTGAATGGTGATTGTCTCCTTCCATGGGAGAAGAGTAGACAGCTATCCTTTCCTAATGGGAGTGGGTAGCCGTCCACCCTCCCATTAAGGGAGGTTGCAATCTCATGTAATTTCATGAGATTACATTATTCCATGGAAATCTCCAAGATTTACAACAACACTTGTTGTAAATTATTTTACAAAAATAATTCATAATTATTTTATGAATATTGTAATCTTCTCATTGGAAATTTATGAACACATTCATACCACCAATATAAAATGTGATTTATATTTTCAATTAATTATCCAATGTGAATCCAATTCACACCAATAATTAATTAACAAATATAAATCATGATAAGCTCTCTCTAATACATTATAAATTTGATAATCAATGATAATATATTTTGAATAATTTGTATAGTGCTATCCACATTATTCTTATCCATAATAATTAAATCACATTTAATTATATTAGATCATCATTCTCATGCATAAAAATAATATGAATCAAAGTCACATTATTCATGATAATTAAATCACATTTAGTTATCCATTTCTCAATGCTTAAATATAATTCAACTATGGAATCATTCTTGAACTCCTTCAAGAAAAATGTGCTTTCTCCGCAGATACTTAGACATAAGGATAGGGCTTTTGTACGTTCACATATAGTGACTTGGATATTGAGATGACATATCAAATCCATATCTCATGGACCTCTCATAAATGCTTGAATAAATCAAGGCTGTAAATATAATATTCTCATTACATCTGAATCTCATTCAAATCAATGTCCAACACCTGGACTAAGATTAGATTACTTCTCTACTGAGAGGAGTCACTACAATCTTGACCTATTTCATCACTCCCTCGTAATGGAAGGGTCATGGTTATATAATCGTTTATGATCACATCACCCTCAGCTAATCCTAATACATGTACATATGGCATACTGGAAGACCAATGAAAAACCCAAAGATATGGATCATTTTGACACTATCATCTTTAAGGTTTCATCACTAATTTTCTCATTCTTGGTCATTGGGAGATGGTATCGATCATATGCTTTCCAAAAGAATATATCGTACCTACAAATTCTTGTCAATCTTCCAAAGAACGATGACCATGCATGGAATTCGATTGGTCCCAATACCTCATGAGTGAGCACATGTCTTCCGGTTCACAAGTGAACCTATATGATCCCTTTGTGAGATCGTATTACTCATATGCCCTCATATGCACACCAGCTCATCGCTTTATAGACCTTGGTTAGGTCTTCAACCAATCGGTCTGCCAAATACACATACGTAGACATACAGTAACACATATGTCTCCGATCAGAGGAGGTGTGCCTGTATCTAACAGTATACAATATATGACTTTGGTTATCTCGATCTCGTTAAGTCAACTCTTTGACCTAACAAATCTAACTCCTCTGAATCTCTATCCACAAGCAGAGGACCAGCATGAAGATGCCGGTCAGATATCAACCTAATGAGAAAGGATTGCCATCTCCTACTCAGGCTGGAGATCATGTCTCTTAACAATCATTTGACAGTGCTTGATGAGTCCTTAATCCAACTCCTTAGATATTGTATTAGACACGCGAGCCCACGACGAGCCATTATGCAATAAATGTTATTGCAAATATCATTCCCTAATCTGAAATGAAGAATAACTAATTTGCATAATAGGTCCCTTAGTACAATTAGGGTTATGTACCATGGCCATCTTAATGATAATACATCTATTGATTCAATTGTTTAATCATAGAGGCTGGTGCTTGGATGAATATCTAAAGCGTTAGATTGAGGACTCATGAAGCCCCGTTAAATGAATAATAAGAAAGGATCTTCAGCCTGAGAAAGATATGGAAATCCATTCTCTAATGGCTCATATGTAAGCAACCTCTTGATATAGTTCCTCTACATAGGAATAGAGATTCAGATGAGATAGATAAGTTAGGTCAAAGAGTTGACTTAACGAGATCTAGATAACCAAAGACCTATGTCGTATGCTGTCTTGATATAGGCACACACCCTCTGACCAGAGACATATGTGTTACTATATGTCTGAGTATGTACATTTGGCAGACTAATAGGTTGATAACCTAATCAAGGTCTATACACCGGCGTACTGTGTGCTTACAAGGGCATATGAGTAATACGATCACTCAAGGAGATCATACAAGTTCATTTATGAACCGGAAGACATGAGCTCACTCATGAGATATTGGGAAGAAACAAATTCCGTGCATGGTCTTCTTGCTTTGGAAGCTTGACTGAATTTGTAAGGTTTCATATATGCTTTCAGAAAGTATATGATCAAAACCTAGGTATGAAATATGCTTTTGGAAAGTATATGATCGATACCGACTCCCAATGATCGAATGAGAAACTTAATGATAAAGCCCTGAAGTAGACAATGTAAATTTGATCTAATACTTCAGGTCTATTATGGATCATTCAGTATGCAAGATGTACATATATTAGGATTAACTGAGGGTGATGTGATCATAAATTATTGAATAATCATGATGCTTACATTTTTAGGGAGTTATGAAATGGGTCTGGATTTTAGTGACTCCTCTCAGTAAAGAAGTGATCTGATCTTGGTCCAAATGTTGGGCATTGATCTGAATGTGATTCAAATGCAATGAGAAGTTAAGATTTGCGGTCATGATTAAATCAAACATCTATGAGAGGTCAGCAAGATCTAGATTTGAGATGTGATCTCAATATCCAAGTCACCATACGTGGAATAACACAATTTCTCTATCCTTATCTCCAAGTATCTACGTAAAAAGCACATTGTCCTTGAAAGAGTTCAAGGATAATTTCAGTGCTGATATATGTATCCGAGCATTGATTTAATTATCATGAATAATATGAATTTGATTCATATTATTTGCTCATATAAGGAGAGTTATCTAAGATGATTAAATATGATTTAATTATCAAAGATAAGAATAATGTGAATGTAATTCATATTATTTGGGCACATGAGAATAGAGATCCAAGATGATTAAATATGATTTAATTATCAATGATATGATTAATGTGGATATCACTATCCACAATAATAATGGATATTATTAATATGATTATAATTTTATGGAGAGTAAATAGAATTATAAATTATATGTTGTTGTGAATTGGATTCACAATAAACAATTATTTGTAATTCTAATTTATATTTTATGTTGGATATTTGAATATGATTCATATTTATCAATGACATGATTGATGTTTAATAAATTTAGTTTGGAATTATTTTCTAAAGATAAATGCAATAATAGTTGTTTCATTTTATCTAATATAATAAATATATATTAAGAAAGATAAAACCACCAACAAGGTGGTCGTCTACCTTGACCAAGTCAGGGGGGAATGACTACCCTCTTTTTAGGGTGGTAGTTGCCTCCCTTATTATCAATTTATTATAATTAAAATAATAATGAATTAATTTGTATCTTGATAAACAGATATAATTAATTTATTTTAATTATATTTGTTGTTGCAAATTTATAGCAACAAATCATGTCCATTGATTAATAACCTCTTAATCGAAATAGTTGGATTAAGAGGGCACATGGATTGAGATCCATATACATCAACTAGTATAAAAGGAAGGGTAGACCTTAGCTTTTAGACTACACACATAATTCTAAGAGGAATTAAACTCTCTCCTCTCTCTCTCTCTCTCCACACGTCAACTCTCTCTCTTTCTCTCTCATTATGTCCATCCACCATGGAGCCCTAGAGAGAGTTGCCATCGTCGCAACATCGTTGTTATGTTTGTCGGATTGTTTGCTCATTGATCTCCATCTCCTTCAGTGCACCTCGCTTGTGAAGAAGATGTTGGATCTCGAGTGATGAGATCAGGAGATTCGCCGCTTGGATCATCAACATGGATTGCAAGAGCACACATCTCATCAACGCGCTCACAAGCGTTTGCTTCATCACAAAAGACTTGAGACATGAAGTCTCTTCATTTAGAGACTCGATCACAACCATGCTTCAAGTGGTAAATCTAATACTTGTTTGTGGTTTATATGAAATGATCCAAGAAGTGCTCTTGCATCATGTGGTATCATCAGATTAAAATTTTTAAATTCCGATGCCTCGAGCGACAAGTATGACTAGTCGCTCCCGATCGCATACGATGTGATCCTCATGCTTCCGTGATGCACATAATGATCTTTCCATATCCTTGAAGTGGCATCATAGACAGGTTGGAGGTTTTGTATATAATCCATAAACTTAAGATGACTTGGGCATTTTTTGGTTGTGTGATGTTTCATCACATTTCATTCACGTAACCATATTTAGTGTGTTTTCACCCTATTTAAAATTATCTGAACACGTGATTATCACTTGGATAATGATTCCCGTTAAATAATAAAATCGTGGGATTTGAGATTGCATGATTTGGAATCCAATTGTTAAAGTTATGATCTTTTTAATGAACATGTATCCAATATTTCGGGGATGACGAATCTTGATGTAGTTAAATAGTTAGTTGCAGTTGTAAATTTCTACAAATGTGTGAATATCACTTGGGTTCTATTGTAAAAAAATAGAAAAATATGTAAACTTATTTTTCTTGATTTGGATTTAGATTGATTGAGATATGCTAATTTTAGTAAGTGGGGTTGCTGCTGGAAAGTACATACTTGATCATGAACTTTGTATTGTCATTCAGTTAAATTAATGGAAATTAATGGCTAATTTCTCGAGATAATTATTGATGTATATTTGTGATATATTTAAAGATGATGATTATTTCCTTGAATTACATTGACGTTAACAAAAAATTGATTAGATATGATCTGATCACAATTGGTTACATGAACCTTCCAACAAGCATTGATGCTTGAATAGGATTGGGGATTTGTTTAGAGAATCTCCTTATAATGTAAATCGAAAATGTTTGGATTATTATTTTATGGTATAACTTCGGTTGAAAGACCGATTATCATCTCAAGTACAAAGTGATCAATTGACATTATCCTAACTTGAGGTGGATATGGTGTCTAGTCGGGGACCGTTGGGGTAGCAGGTTGCTCCGTGAGTGGTCTGTCCCACTCCCGTCGGCACTGATCATGACAATGAGTATGGAAGGGATAATGCTTGAAGTGATCATGATGTAATTTTCTAATTATTAAAATTCTAATAATATGTATTTGAGATTATACCATCCTTCAAGTATTAATCAACAAATGTTAGTTGGTTGATTGATTGGATTAATAATTGATATAATATAATTAAATTAATTAGGTCCAATTAAAATTATACATTCTATTATGAATAGAGTTGTAATTCCCTTAGAATAATTAATTATGTGAATGTGATTCATAATAATTAATTAGAATTTGAACATGTTATAGAGAATCACATAAGTGACATCCATGGCCTTCTGTCAAGGTGAAGCATTCCGTCGCCAGGGAATGTACGTAGGAGGCACCTGTTTGAAGTGACAACTCCTGCATATAAGCACATCTAGATCACGATCTTTGCTTCTCGAAAGAGAAAGATCGTATGTGTAGTGACCCCAATATGGAGTCCTCATATTATTGGGCAAATATTGGAATGCGCATAGCGAGTTCTGATCATGTTGACGGTTGGTTCAAGTAACAACGGGTCAACATTACCTTAGGGGTGGTGGGCTCGGGTGTTAAAGATCGAATTGGGAATGCAAGTTGGACTTGCAAGGCGGAATGTGTTCCCGCTTCTTTTTATCTGAGTTGCAAGTTCTCATATTATTGGGATGTAACAATGGTAAGAAGGAGATACCAAATCTTGCTTGAGATATAATGGTAAGTATATCTCTTTCATTCAGAGTGATTAAGGGAATGAATTTTCAGTGTTGACAAGGCAAGACAACCTTGATATAAAAATTCCTAAATCAAAGTAATATATTTGTGTGTGTGTGTGTGCAAATTTCTTATTTCTTACAATCCTCATTAAACCCACTCAATACTATACTCAACAATAACCAGTAAAATTATCATGGATTGGATCCATGATCAAGATCAAGTACCTGTAGTTGGACACGTAATGTATATGGTTGCAATGTGCAAGTTTCCCCATAATAAAGAGGAATGACAATCAAATAGATAATACGACTAACCTAGGGTTTGTATATCTCTATACTCTTGATCACTCATCGAATATACTTTGGAAGTATCATGTCGATGATGATCGTAATTGTCAAATAATCCTGATAAAATCTGAGAAGATGTTTTCACATGCATATGTGCTCTCTACATTTAACCATGAATGACATGGTTCACTGCATTATGCGGAATGGTAGCTCGATAAGAGATGATGTACTAAAATGTTTGAGTACCTACCTAAACAAAAGTCTTTAAGAGTTATGATGGATGCAGATATGATGAGTGTCATCATTCTACTGTATATACTCTAGTCATTCATGAAGCTTCTTAATATTCATATTGTATGAATTGAATGAAGCATGTATAAATGTTGAAATACTCTTATAATGAAATTTGTTGAATTCAACATAAGAGATCTTTTATCGTAAGCAATGGTTGTTTATAGATGAAGGGACAGTAGTGGAAGCATGGGTCTGACCCAAGTAAGAAGGAAAGTCAAAGAGCCGATTGTTCTTTTATGACTTCCATATGACATCGAAAGAGTTGGATGAATGCCAATACTGCAACAAGCTGATGTGTTGATAATATGACTATCAAGTCTATCTAGGATCCTTAAAGAAGGACTCGGATAGTGCATCGTATAATTATATATCTACATATAATCATTGAAATTGACATTCTTATAAGATCAGATCAAATTCTAAAAATTGTATCTCATTCTTCTAATGACATTTGTAGTTGATTGCCTATGTATTAGAAGATTGGAAAATTTGATCTTAAGGTTTAATGGTCATCCACATGGATATTGATGCAATTGTTGCAACAATCTCTTTTGGATAGATAGACTTCATATTTTCAGTGGGAGAGCCCTTAGTCTTAGAGAATGTCTATGTGATCTAGATATTAGAATACACTCATTGTTTATTTCAAAATGTATAAAATAAACATGAATTCTGGAATGGACTTATCATAAAGAGTTAGGATGGATATATTTCAGATAGTAATCTAACATCTGCAGGACTCTACTAAATTATAAAATTAATGAATGGTTCATTAACATTTCTAATACTGAAAAGTTAAACCTTTAAAGATCAATGAGAGGATGAAGATCATTTGATAATGACCTGGCATCAAACCTTGGACATATGTCTGTTGTTGAGATCAACATACTAGTAAGAGATGAAACTTTAGAACGTCTAAAATTTCAAATCTTACATACTTGAGAATATTGTATTCAAAGTAAAAATGTCCAATGCACCCTTCTCTGGGAATGATGTAAGATGTCAAGGTATTCGAGATCTCATACTTATTGATGAATGTGGATCATCTATATCATGATGAACATTAATGATATGTGATATCATTAGATGATTATTTGTTATATGAGATTTCTTCTCTTAACCTTAGAAAGCTTTGAAATGTTCAAACATTTCACAATTTTGGTTTAAAATCAAAGTCTAAAGGAAGATGAGATGAATTTGATCTAATCTGGTAGTAAATACATACTAGATTAATTCAAGTAATACCTTATGGAGATAACAATATAATTCCTATCTCACTCCTCCTAATACACCTAAAACTCAATAGAGCTGTAGTGAGATACAATTGGATCATGTATGACATGATTTAATCAATGATGAATATTAGTATAATTACCTCTTAGTTATATATGTAGTTGAGACTACAATATATATCCTTAAAAGGATTCCATGTAAATCTAAACCCATACATTCTCATAAGCTATGGTTTAGAACCAACCCTCATGTTGGACACTTGAGGATTCAGGGTTAATTGGTCCAAAACATTGTCACGGAAGCAAGTAAGCATGAATCTAGCACCAGTGAGTATTTCTTCATTAAGAAAATAAAGGATGGTATTGGATACCTACTTTAAGACCTTGAGATTCTTAAAAGATGTCATCTCTAAGGATATGATTCTTAGATGATGACTCTCTTGAGAATCAACATGAAAATGAAGTGAAGGAACTCATTTAATCTTGAGAAGATAATGAAGCTCTTGAAATCGGAAACTAAAAGAACAATTAAAGATGAAACACTCACACATATTCAAATGAGTTTGAGGATGGATTCCATATGTCAGTTAAGTCTGACAATGATCTTACTTCAAGCTTCTGAAGATCATGACATGGAAAGATGGATGTTAGCAGTAAAGTCTAAAGTAGACTTCATATACAAGTGTTGTATATGGACCCTCGAGGATCCACCTATATGTGTAGGGCCTGTTAAGGTATATATGGATATTCAAAAGAAAGAGGGAACCTGATGAGAAGGTAGGAAACCTTCAAAGCTCAGCTCATATCCTCAAGATAAACACGAAGAGAAGACATTGCTTGTAAGGAAACTTGCTCTTCAGCGTCCATGCTAAAATCCATTAGAATATTGCAAACTATAGCTACGTAACTTGACTATGATAGCTTCAAGATGTGAGTCAAGATTGCATTCCTCTAGGAATACCTCTCTGACGTTATTCATATGAAGTAGCCCAGGGATTCATAGTAGATGAAAGCAAGGTGTGCAAGTTGAATAACTCTATCTATGGACTCTAATAAGCTTCAAGTAGTTGGAACATCATATTTGATAAAATTATAAAGGTTATGATTTTAGATAGAATCTTGATGGACCATGTGAAGCTTAGTGGGAGTGCCATTGTGTTCATCGTGTTAAATATATAAAATATCATAATCATTTGGAATGATAAAATGATAATAATAAGTGTTTTATAGACTGGCTATTCCATACTTTGAGATATGATCTCAAGGATATCGCTTAGATCTTAGTTTTGAAGTTGTTCATAAGCAAAGAGAAGAGGGTATTGGAACCGTCATATTAAGTAATACACCTTGGACATGTTCCATTCTTGGTAAATCCCAAGGAAGGCTTTCTTCCCTTAAGATATGATACTGACCTGTCTAAAGGGATAACACATCAAATAGTTGAGGATGTGAATGCCAAAGCTACATGACCTAGTTATTATCTATGGAAGCTCTATGTATGCTAGATGTGTATGAAAGCCAGATGTCTGCGTTGCCGTAGGAGTAGTAAACTGTTACTAATCCTACTATGGAGATAAAACACTTAGTTGCAGTAATAACATTATCTTCACCGATGACAAGACTTAGAGATAGTCATCTCATAGTCTTATCTTCAAGAACCTAAGACTTTATAGATAATTATATAAAAGGTCTTAACTACAGATGCCATATAAGACATAAGATTGGGTATTAGTCTTAGGAGATAGAGATCGTCGGGAATAAGGGCATTCTGATAAGCATGATGAAAAATGCATACTAGTTATAATGATTACTGAGTTGTAGTGACAAGGACACTATGACTGACATGATTGAGTATCGGTTACATAAGATGCAATATTCACATTGGATGCGAGCACTTTTACTAGGAGATATGCAAGTGTCGTAAAAGGACTTGGCGTAGTCTCTTGGGAACAAAGTGACTGAATAACTTACCTAGCTATTTTTTCAAAAGAGCCTATGATTGTCACATGTGAGTGGGTTTAAAGATTAGCCCATTAATGCCTCTTTGGGCTAGTGGGAGATTGTTGGACATGCGAGTCCAGGGCGAGCCATTATACATTAAATGTTATTTCGAATATTATTCTCTGATTTGAAATGAAGAATAACTAATTTGCATAGTAGGTCCCTTAGTACAATTATGGTTATGAACCACGATCATCTTAATGATCATACAACTGTTGATTCAATTGTTGAATCATAGAGGCTGGTGCTTGGATGAATATCTAAAGAGTTAGATTGAGGACTCATCAAGCACCATCAAAGGATTATTAAGAAAGGATCTCCAGCATGAGAAGGAGATGATAATACTTTCTCTAAAGGATGATATCTAACCAACTTCTTGATTCAAGCCCTCTACATAGGAATAGAGATTCAGAGTGTTAGATAAGTTAGGTCAGAGTTGATTTAACGAGAGTGAGATAACCGAAGACCTAAATCGTATGATGTCATGATATAGGCACACATCCTCTTACCAGAGACAGATGTGTTACTATATGTCTGAGTATGTACATTTGGCAGACCAATAGGTTGATGACCTAATCATGGTCTATACACACCGGCGCGCTGGTGTGCATACTAGGGCATATGAGTAATACAATCTCTCAATGGGATCATACATGATCATTTATTGAATCAAAGGACATGAGCTCACTCATGAGATATTAGGAAGAATAAAAGTCCTTGCACGGTCGTCTCTCTTTGGAAGCTTGATCGAATTGGTAAGGTTTTATATATGCTTTTGCGAAAAATATGATCAACACCTAGGTATGATATATGCTTTTGGAAAGTATATGATCGATACTAACTCCCAATGATTGAATGCGAAACATAATAATAAAACCATGAAGTAGATATTGTAAAATTGATCTAATACTTCGGGTTTATTCTGGGTCTTCCAATATGCAGGATGTATAGGTATTAGGAATACTTAAGGGCGATGTGATCATAAACGATTGTATAACCATGACGCTTCCATTCCTAAGGAGTGATGAAACGGGTCTGGATTTTAGTAACTCCTCTCAGTAGAGTAATGATCTGATCTCAGTGCAAATGTTGTACATTGATATGAATGTGATTTAGATGGAATGAGAAGATTAGATTTGTAGTCTTGATTTAATCAAACATCTATTAGAGGTCCGCAAGACATGGATTTGAGATGTGATCTCAATATCCAAGTAACTATATGTGGAAAGATACAACTGCCATGTCCTTGTCTCCAAGTATCCGCGGAGAAAGCTCATTATCCTTGAAAGAGTTCGAGGATAATTTCATAGTTTATATATGTATCCGAGCATTGATTTAATTATCATGAATAATATGAATTTGATTCATATTATTTGGCCATATAAGGAGGGTTATCTACGATGATTAAATGTGATTTAATTATCAAATATATGAATAATGTGAATGTGATTCATATTTTGGGCAAATGAGAATAGAAATTCAAGATGATTAAATATGATTTAATTATCAAGGATTTGATTTATGTGGTATCACTATTCAAAATAATCAACGATATTATAAATATGATTTATAATATGATGGAGAGATTTAATTGTAAATAGAATTATAAATTATATGTTGTTGTGAATTAGATTCATAATAAACAATTAATTGTAAATCTAATTTACATATTATGTTGGATATATGAATATGATTCATATTTATCAATGGCATGATTGATGTTTCCATAAATTTAGTTTGGAATAATTTTGTGAAGAAAAAGGCAATGATAGTTGTTGCATTTTATCTAATATAATGAATAAATATTAAGGAAGACAAAACCACCAACAAGGTGGCCGTCCACCTTGACCAAGTCAGGGGGGACGACCACCCTCTTTTTATGGTAGTGGTTGCCTCTCTTATTATCTATTTATTATAACTGAAATTAAAATGAAGTAATTTGTATCTTGATAAAGGGATATAATTAATTTATTTTAATTATTTTTTTGTTGCAAATTTATAGTAACAAATCATGGCCTTTGATTTATAACCTCTTAATCAAAATCGTTGGACTAAGAGGTCACATGGATAGAGATCCAAATACATCTAAATAGTATAAAAGGAAGGGTAACACCTGCCTTTTAGACTACACACATAATTCTAAGAGGAATTAAACTCTCTCCCTTTCTCTCTCTACATGCCAACTCTCTCTCTCTCTCTCATTGTGGCCATCAACCTAAGATGCCTAGAGAGAGTTGCCATCGCCGCAACATCATCGTCATGCTACTGGATTGTTCAGTCGTGGATCTCCATCTCCTTCGGTGTGCCTCATTTGTGAAGAAGATGTCAGATATCTTGTGACGAGATCTGGAGATTCACCTCTTGGATCATCAACATGGATTGCGCGGAGCATGCGTCTCATGAACGCGCTCACAAGCGTCTCCTCTGTCGGAACAGACTTGAGACTAGAGGTCTCTTCATTTAGAGACTCGGTTGCAACCATGCTTCACGAGGTAAACCTAATACTTGTGTATGGTTTAGATGAAATGATCCAAGAAGTGTTCTTGTATTATGCGGTTTCATCAGATTAAAATTTTAAATTATGCTGCCTCAAGATACTAGTACGACTAGGCGCTCCTGATCACATACGATGTGATCGTCATGCTTCGTGATGCACTTAAGGATCTTCCCATATCCTTCATATTCATCCAAGCATCAACCTCTATGATTCAACTATTGAATCAAAAAACGTATGATTATTAAGACGGCCATGGTACATAACCCTAATTACACAGAGGATCCTATTATGCAAATTACTTATTCTTCATTTCAGATCAGGTAATGATATTTGCAATAACATTTATTGCATAATGGCTTGTCGTGGGCTCGCATGTCCAACAAATATCTAACCGACATCTTGATGCAGGTCCTCTACATAGAATAGAGATTCAAAGGTGTTGGATGAGCTAAGTCAAAGAGTTGACTTAGCAAGATCGAGATAATAAAATCCTAAGTCGTATGTAGTCATGATATAGGCATGCATCCTCTAACTAGAGATAGATGTATTACTATATGTCTAAGTATGTGCATTTGGCATAGCGTTAGGTTAATGACCTAATAAAGGTCTATATACGGACATGTCAGTGTTCATATAAGGGCATATGAGTCATACAATCACCAAAAGGGACTGTACATATTCACTACTGAACCAAAAGACATGAGCTCACTCTTATGATATTGGGATAAAGCAAATTCAATCGACGCTCATCTGGTTTTGGTAACAAGACACGATTTGTAAGTATGATATATGCTTTTGGAAAGTATATGATTGATACCAAGTACTAATGATCAAATAAGAAACTTGATGATAAAACTTTAAAGAAGATAATTCAAATGAGATTAGAACTTCAGGTTTAATCACGGTCTTCCGGTATGCAGCATGCTCGTGTATTAGGAATACTCGAGGGTGATGCCACCTTAAATAATTATATACCTTGATGCTTCCATTACGAGGGAGTGATGAAACATGTATTGGATTTTAGTGACTCCTATCAGTAAATTAATTTATCTATCTTGGTCCAAATGTTGGACAAAGTCTGAATTGGATTAAGATGTCTTAAGAAGATAGAATACATTGTTTGATACGATCAGACAACACTGATTGGCCTCCTAGATCTGGATATGGGATTTTATCTCAATATCCAAATCACTATACATGGATAATACTATTACCATGACCCTATCTCCATGTATTCATAAAGAAGGAATACTATCTATAAACGAATTCATGGATCGTTCCAATAGAAAGAAATTCCAATTAAGAGGACAAGAGAGAAGATTGTGATAATAAAATTGGATTAATTATCTAGAATAAAATTAATGTCTATAGTGATCCATAATAGTTTTATGTGATAATGTGGATATGATCCACATTATTTTTGAGACTTAATTTTCAAAATTAGATTGACAAATTATATTAAATATGAATGTTGGAATCAATTTCCAATATAAATGTAAATTGATTTTACATTTAGTTTGGATCAATCAATATGATTCATTTTAATCGATATTATAATTTGTAAATATTACAAATTATTTATTTAAAATAAATAAATAGATAATTTTTGGGAGGTCAGACCAACTATAAGTAAAGAAAATATAAAATATAGGATAATCCTACTATAACTAGAGTAGACGTCCATGGTTAGGTATCTTAGTATAATAAGGGTTATGTACCATGACCATCTTAATGATTATACAATTATTGATTTAGTTGTTGACTCATAGTGGTTGGTGCTTGGATCAATATCTAAAGGGTTAGATTGAGGACTCATCAAGCACCGTCAAATGATTATTAAGAGATGATCTCCAATCTGAGTAAGAGATGAAAATCCTTTCTCATTAGGTTGATATCTGACCAACATCTTGATGCAGGTCCTCTACATGGGAATAGAGATTCGGAGGTGTCAGATTAGTTAGGTCAAAGAGTTGACTTAATGAGATCAAGATAACCAAAGTCCTATGTCATATGCTATCACAATATATGTACACATCCTCTGATCGGAGATAGATGGGTTAGTATATGTCTGAGTACCTACATTTGGTAGACCAATAGGTTGATGACTTGACCAAGGTCTATACAACGGTGAGGTGGTGTGCATATGAGGGCATATGAGTAATACGATATGTCAAAGGGATTATATAGGTTCACTTGTGAACTAGAAGACATGAGCTCACTCGTGAGGTATATTGACCGATCAAATTCCATGCCAGGTCATTGTGCTTTGGAAGCATTACAAGAATTTGTAGGTATGATATATTCTTTTGGATAGCTTATGATCGATACCAACTCCCTATGACCAAGAATGAGAAACTTGATAATGAAACCCTAAAGATGTTAGTGTAAGTTGATCCATATCATTGGCTTTATCATAGGTCTTCTAATATGCAAGATGTACAAGCATTACGAATACCATAGGGTGATGTGATCATAAACGATTGTATATCCATGACGCTTCCATTCAGAGGGAGTGATAAAATAAGTTTGGATTTTATTGATTCCTCTCAGTAGAGAAGTGATCTGATTTTGGTCCAGGTGTTGAACATTGATATGAATTAGATTCATATGCAACGAGAAAATTAGATTTATGATCTTTATTTAAATCAAGCATCTATGAGAGGTCCATGAGATATGGATTTGAGGTGTGATCTCAATATACAAGTCATTATACGTAGAACGTGAAGGATATGGGGAGATCTTAACCGCATCATGGAAGCTTGATGATAGCATCAAAGTTTACTTTCAATCATCAATGTTAGATTGGAAGTCTGAATCTGTGTATCATAAGATTTGAAGATCAATATCTCCATAGACCAAGATGTACTCATGTGTCTTCTTCAATACTTGAAAATGCTCTTCACTATGCTCTAGTGTAGCTCTCCATAGCAGGATTGGTAATGACATACCACTCTTACTGCATGGCAGATGGTCCGGTCTTGTACACATCATGGCATACATTATGCTTCCTACAAATAATCCGTAAGGGCATCCAACCATGGCTTCCTTTTACTAAATATTTTGAGGAACCATCCCTTTAGATAGGTGAATGCCATGTCTTAAGGGAAGGTAACCTTTCTTGAAGTTATCCATTCCAAATCATTACAAGATCTTCTTAATGTACCCATGTTGTGGTAGTCACAAGATCCTCTTTTCTTGATTTTTGAACAATTCCAGTTCTAAATGCAAGAGGCTTCTCTAATATTTTTCATCTCAAAGGTATGGGATAATCAGATTATAAAACTTGTCATCATCCCTATATCATTCCGAATGATAAGGATATCATCGACATAATATACGATGAACATAATGGCGGTCCTCCCACTAAGCTTCTTATAAACACAAGGTTCATCCAGATTCTGAACGATATCATAACTCTTTATGGTTTCATCAAATCTGATGGTCCAACTACATGAAGCTTGTTTGAGCTCATAGATGGACTTTTTCAGCTTGCATACTTTGCCATCCTCTATTATGAAGCCTTAAGGTTGCTCCATGTAGATATCCTCCTCGAGGTATGCATTAAGGAATATAGTCTTGACATCCATTTTGTTAAATGTCATAGTCAAGGATTGAAGCTGTAGCTAGCATTGTCTAGATGGATTTAAGCATGACCACAAGGGAGAATGTCTCATCGTAGTCGATGCCTTCACTCTAGGTGTAGCACGTTGGACATGCGAGCCCATGGTGACCCATTATGCAAAAAACATTATTGCGAATATCATTCCAAGATCTCAAATGAAAAATAATTAATTTGCATAATAGGTCCGTTAGTACAATTAGAGTTATGTACCATGGCCATCTTATTGATCATACATCTGTTGATTCAATTGTTGAATCATAGAGGTTGGTGCTTGGATGAATATCTAAAAGGAGTTAGATTGAGGACTCATCAAGCACCATCAAATGGTTGTTAAGAGATGATCTCCAATCTGAGTAGAAGATGACAATCCTTTCTCATTACGCTAATATCTGACTGACCTCTTAATGCAAGTCCTCTTCATGGGAATAGGTATTTGGAGGTGTCAGATTAGTTAGGTCAAAGAGTTGACATAACGAGATCGAGATAACCAAAGTTCTATGTTGTACAATGTCACGATACATGTACACATCCTCTAACAGGAGATAAATGTGTTGCTATATTTCTAAGTATGTACATTTGGAAGACCAATAGGTTGATGACCTAACTAACGTCTATATACTGGCGAGCTGGTATGCATATCATGGCATATAAGTAATACGATCTCTCAAAGGGATCATACATGTTCCTTGTAAATCAGAAGACTTGAGCTCACTCAGAAGGTATTGAGATCGATCAAATTCCATGCATGGTCGTCGTACTTTGGAAGCATGGCAAGAATTTGTAGGTATGATATATGCTTTTTGAAAGCATATGATCGATACTAACTTCCAACGCCAAGAAAGAGAAACTTGATGATGAAACCCTAAAGATGACAATGTAAAATTGATCTATATCTTCGAGTTTATCATATGTCTTCCAGTATGCAGGATATACATGTACTAGTAATACCCGAGGGTGATGTGATAATAAATGATTGTATAACCATGCCGCTTCCATTATGAGGGAGTTATGAAATAGGTCAAGATTTTAGTGACTCCTCTCAGTAGAGAAGTGATCTGATCCTAGTCCAAGTGTTGGACATTGATATTAATAAAATCAGATGCAATGAGAAGAATAGATTTACAACCTTGATTTAATCAAGCATCTATGAGAAGTCCATGAGATCTGGATATGAGATGTGATCTCAATATCCAAACCACTATACATGGAACGTACAATCACCCTGTCCTTATCTACAAGTATTTGCGGAGAAAGCCCATTATTATTTAAAGAGTTCAAGAATAATTCCATTGTTGAATTATATCTAAGCATTGAGAAATGGATAATTAGATGTGATGTAATTATCATGAATAATGTGATTTTGATTCATATTATTTTGATGCATGAGAATGATGATCAAATATAATTAAATGTGATTTAATTGTTATGGATTTGAATAATGTGGATAGTACTATCCAATTATTCATATATATTATAAATGTGATTTATAATGTATTAGAGAGAGAGACAATTGTGATTTATATTTGTTGATTAATTACTGATGTGAATTGGGTTTTCATTGGATGGTTAAGTGAAAATATAATTTACATTTTGTTTTTGGTGTGTGAATGCGATTCACATATTTCCAATGGCATGATTGCAATATTCACAAGATAATTATGAATTACTTTTATGAGATAATTTACAACAAGTGTTGTTGTAAATCTTGGAGATTTCATGCGATAATGTAATCTCATGAGATAATAAAGAGATTTCCACCTTCCATCCTAAGAGGGTGGATGACCATCAACTTCCATTAGGAGTGGGTGGTCGTCCCCTACTTTTTAGGTATGAGGGCAATCTCCCCCCTTTTATGTCCAAGATTAGTTGATTTAATTTGGAATTAATTATCCTGATTTATCAATATATATTAATTTAGATTAAATTAAATGTTGTTATGTTTTTACAAAAAAATCATGGCCATTGAAAGAAACACCAATCAATCTCATCCATTGATTGCATTTTCCATGAATTGAGATCCATGGACTCCCATAATCCTAAATAAGAAGAGGCACCCCTGGTTCTTCAAAGTTACAACAACTCCTCTCTCTCACACACTCACTCCTTCTCATGCCAACCTCTCCCTCTCTCTCTCACTCTCCTTGAGTGTCCATCCCCTCCATCCTTGGAGAGAAGGTCATCGTCGTCATCGCATCATCGTTGTGTTTCTACTTTGACAACTCTTGGATCTCCATCTTCTTCGGTGCACCTCGCTCATGAATAAGACGTTCGATCTCCCGAGACAAGATCAGAAGATCCATTATTGGGATCAAAGACATGGATTGTGAGAAGCACGCAACTCATCTCTGCGCTCACAAGCATCTCCTCTGACGGATTGGACTTGAGACAAGAGGTTCCTTCTCTTAGAAGCTCGATCTCAACCATGCTACAAGAGTATTCATTTATATATTATGTGGTTAGATGAAACGATCCAAGAAGTATTCTTAGATCATGTGGTTTAATTGATTATTTTTTTAAATTCCACGACACAGAGCTACTAGTGCTACTAGTAGCTCTCGATCATATATGATGCGATCCTCATGCTACCATGATGAGCTTAAGGATTCTCCCAGATCCTTCAAGTGGTATCAGAGCCATGTTAGAGGTTTTGTTAAAATTTATTGCATTTTATTCACGCAGCCCTATTTTATATGTTTTTTCTCCGTGTTTGAATTTTTTAAACACTATCACTTGTATTATGTTGCCCATTAAATAAGGAAACCGTGGGATTTTAGTTTAGGTGATTTAGAATCTTTTTGCTCAAGTTATGATCATTTTAATGAACATGTATCCACTATTTTAGGGATGGCGAATCCTAACATAATTAAAGAGTTAATTACAATTTTTAAATTGCTAGAAATGCATGCAAATAACTTAGGTTGCATGATTTGGATTTAAATTGATTGAGATATGCTAACTTTAGTAAGTGAGGGTCACTACTGAAAATTACTTTCTTACTCAAGAACCTTGTGTTTGTCATCTAATCAATTAGTGAAATTAATGGTTACTTTCTTGAAATGATTATTGACGAATATTTTGTGAAATATTTGATAATGATTATTTCCCTAAATGACATTTCCTTAAAAAAATTGATTAGATATGATCTAGATTACATATTGGTTACTTGATCTTCTTTTCAACCAACAAAGTTGCTTGAATAGGATTGGGAATTTTTTAGCAAATTTCCTTATAATATAAATCAAAATGATTATGATTACTATTATATGGTATATCTTCCGTTGAAAAAACTAACTATCATCTCAAGCACAAAGTGATCAATTGGCATTATCCTAACTTGAGGCGGATATGGTCTCTAGTCAGGGAGCGTTGGGCTAGCAGTTTGCTCCGTGAACAGTCTGTCCCACTCCCGTCGGTACTGGCCATGACAATAGGTAGGGAAGGGATGATGCTTGAAGGGAACATGATGTATATTTCTAATTATAAAAATTGGAATAATACGTATTTTTGAGATAATACCATCCTTTCAAGTACAATCAAGTTTATTGGTTGATTTAATTGGAATGATAATTGATTTAATGTGGTTAAATTAATTATATCCAATTAAAACACTATATTATGAATAGAGTTGTATTTACCTTGAAAGAACTAATCGTAATAAATATGATTCATAATGATTAATTATAATTTGAACATGATATCGAGTATCACATAAGTGACATCCATGGTCTCCCGTCAAGTCGAAGGGTTCCGTCGCCAGGGATTGTATGGAGGTGACGCCTGTCCAAAGTGACAACTCATACATACAATAACATCTAGATCGAGCTCTTGGCTTCTCAAAAGAGTAAGACCGTATGCATAGTGACCCAAATATCAGGTCATCATATTATTGTGGCGATATTGGATTGCGCATAGCAAGTTCTAATCATGTTGACAGTTGGCTCAATTAACGATGAGTCAACATCACCTTAGGGTTGGTGGGATCGGGTGTTAAAGACCGAATTTGGAATGCAAGTAGGACTTGCAAGGCATAGTGTGTCCCTGCTTCTTTTTATCCAAGTTGCAGGTTCTCATATTATTGCGATGTGACAAAGATAAGAAAGGAGATCCCAGATCTTGCATGAGATATAATGGTATGTATACCTCTTACATTGAAAGTGATTAAGGGAATGAACATTCATTGTTTACAAGGCAAGACAACTTTGATATAAAAATTTCCTAAATCAAAGTAAAATATGTATATATAGTTATATATATTTATAAAAATTTATTATTCCAGATAATCCTTCATTAAACTCACTCAATACTATACTAAATAATAAGTAGTAAAAGATCATGGATTGGATCCATAATCAAGATATTGTAGTTGCAGTTGGATACATAATGTATGTGGTTGCAATGTGCAAGTTTCGCCATAATAATGAGGAATGACAATTAAATAGACAATAGACAACAACCTAGGGTTTGTGTGTCTCTATAGTTTCTTGGTCTCTCATCGAATGTACTTTGAAAATGACATGTCGATGATGATCGTAATTGTGAAATAATCCTTTTAAAATCCAGGTAGATGCTTCAGGCATACATATGTGCTTTCGACATTTAATCATGAATGACATGGTTCACTGCATCATCCTGAGTGGTGGATCTATAGGAGATTATGTATTCAGAATATTTGAACACCTAAATGAACCAAAGTTTTTAAGAGTGAAGATGTATATAGATATAAGGAGTGTCATCATTCTACTATCTATACGTAAGTCATTCATGAAGCTTCGTAATATTCATATTTATGAATTGAATGAAACATGTAAAAATATTGAAATACTCTTATATTGAAATATTTTGAGTTAAACATAAGAGATCCTTTGTCTTAATCAATGGTTTTTTATAGATGAAGAGAGCACAGTGGAAGTATGGGTCTGACCAAAATAAGAAGGAAAGTTGAAGGGTTGATTGTACTTCTATGACTTCCATATGACATCCAAAGATATGGATGAATGCCAATACTGTAACAAGCTAATGTGTTGATAGTATGACTATCCAGTCTATCTAGAATCCTTAGAGAATGACTCAGATAGTTCATCAGAATAATCTATGTCTACATATAATAATGGAAATTGACTTTCTTATTTGATAAGATCAAAGTATGATAATTGTATATCATTCTTCTAATAACACTTACAATTGATTGCATATGTTTTCAGAAGACTAGAAAATTTGATTACAAGGTTTAATAGTCATCCACATGGATATTTATGCAATTGGTACAACAATCTCTGTTGGATGGATAGACTTCATAATTTCAGTGGGAGAGCCCTCAGTCTTCGAGAATGTCTCTGTGACCTAAATATTAGGATACACTCATTGTTTATTTCTAAATGTTGGAAATAAACATGAATTCTGGAATAGACCTATCATATGGAGTAATGATGGATATATTTCAGTTAGTAATATGAAGGACTCTACTAAATTAGAATATTAATGAATGGTTTGTCGACATTTCTAATACTGGAAATTAAACCTTTTAAGATCAATAGGAGGATAAAGATCATTTGATTATGATCTGGCATCAAATCTTGGACATGTGTATGTTGATGAGATCAATAGACTAGTAAGAGATGAAAGTTTAGATTGTCCAAAATTTAAAATCTTAAATACTTATGAATATTGTATTCAGAGTAAAAAATGTCCAATGCACCGGTGTTTGGGAATGGTGTTAGATTCCAAGGTATTCACGATCTCATATATATTGATGTATGTGGATCATCTATATCATAATGAACATTAATGATATGTGACATCCATTGATGATTATTTGTGATATGAGATTTCTTCCCTTCACCGTAAAAACCATCGAAATGTTCAAAGATTTCACAATTTTGGTTTAGAACCAAAGTTTGAAGGAAGATGAAATGAATTTGATAAAACCCAGGTAGCTTGTACCCATTAGATGAATTCAAGGAATAACTTATGGAAATAGGAATATCATCCCTATCTCAATCCTAATGCACCTAAACTCAATGGAGTTGTAGGGAGATAAAACCAAATCATGTGTGACTTGATCAATGATGAATCTTAGCATAATAATCTCTTAGTTTTCAGGTATATATATGTAGTAGAGACTACATTATATATCATTAATAACATTCCATGCATATCTAAACCCGAAAACCCTCATAAACTATGAATTGGAAGCTAGCCTAGTGTTGGACAATTGAGGATTTGGGTTGCTTGGTCCATGACAATGTCATGGATGCAAGTAAGATGGAATCTAGCACAAGAGAGTGCTACTTCATTAGGAAATTAAAGGATGGTATTGGATACCTACTTTATGACCTTGAGATTCTTAAAAGATTTAATCTCTAAGGACATGATTCTTACAGGATGAGACTCTTAAGAACCAAGATGAAAATGAAGTGAAGGAACTCATTGAATCTTAAGAAGATAATGAGGCTCCTGAAATCAGAAACTAAAAGAACAATTAAAGATGAAACACTAATACCTCTTCTAATGAGTTTGAGGATGGATTCCATGTGTCAGTTATGTCTGACAATGATCTGACTTCACATGATGAAGATTCAGATGATCATGACATGGAAAGATGGATGTTAACAGTAAAGTCTAAAGCAAACTTCATATACAAGTGTTGCATATGATCCCTCGAGAGATCCACCTATATTGGTAAGACCCATTAAGGTGTAAATGGATCTTCAAGATAGATGGAAGCATATGAGAAGGTAGAAACCTTAGAAGCACGACTCGTATCCACGGGATACACACGAAGAGAAGGCACTGTTTGCGATGAGACTTGCTCTTCAGTGATCTTGCTTGAATCCATCAGAATATTGCTAACTATAGCTACATAACTTGATTTTGACATCTATAATAAGGAAGTCAAGATTGCATTCTTCTATTAATTCCTCATTTACGATATTGATATGAAGTAGCCCCAGGTTTCATAGTTGAGGAAAGCAAGGTACAAGCTGAATAACTCCATCCGTGGACTCAAATAAGCTTCTTATAGATGGAACACCGGATTTGATGAAATTATAAAGGTTATGATTTCAGATAGAATCTTGATGAATCGTGTGAAGCTTAGTGAGAGTGTCATTGTGTTCATCATGCTAAATGTAGTTGATATCCTAATCATTTGGAATGATATAAGGATAATAATAAGTGTTTTATAGATTGGCTAGTCCATTCATAGAGATATGATCTCAAGGATAACTCTTAGATCTTAGTTTTAAAGACGTTCATAAGCAAAGAAAAGAGGGTATTGGGACCGTCACATTAGCGGTACACCTTGGACATTTCCATTGTCTGAAAGATTCTAAGAAAGTCTTATTTCCGTTTAGATATGGTACTAAACTATCTAAAGGGATAACACCACAAAGAGTTGAGGAAGTGAATGCTAAAACTACTTGCCCTTGTGCATCAGTTATGAGAAGCAGTGGGTATGCTAGATGTGTACAAAAGCTAGATGTCTGCCATGCAGTGGGAGTAGTAAACTGTTACTGATCCTACTATGTAGATAAAACACTTAGTTGCAGTAATAACTATATCTTCAAAGATGACAAAACTTTAGAGATAATGATATGAAAGTCTTATATTCAAGAACATAAAACTTTATAGATAGTGATCTAAAAAGTCTTAACTGTAGATACCTTTGGAGATAGAGATTTCCAGGAATAATGGTATTTTTGTAAGGATAACGGAAAATTAATATAGATTATAATGATTAGTGATTTGTAGTTTTAAAGACACTATAATGAACAAGATTGAGTGTTGGTTGCATAAGATGCAACATTGGCATTGGATGCGAGCGCTGTTACTAGGAGATATGCAAGTGACGTAAAAGGACTTGGCATAGTCTCTTGGGAACAGAGTGACTGATCAACTTACCTAACCGTTTTTATAAATAGCTAATTAATGGCTCTTTGGGCTAGTAGAGATTGTTGGACATGCGAGCCCACAACGTGCCATTATGCAATAAATGTTATTGTGTATATCATTCCGTGATCGAAAATGAAGATTAACCACATGCGACTCTCGAGTTCCCTACCATCCCCTCGAAGATGGACCAGACAGACTCGGCATTCTGATTCAGATAGCTGCCGCCACACGCAGCACTCACAAGCCCCTGAATATCTGGCTGGTGTCCTTCAAAGTAGTTATGCACTAGCACCTTAGTCGGTATCTCGTGATGAGGACATCTCTCGGTAAGATCCTTGAATCGATCCCATGCCTCATGGAACGATTCATTCCGCAACAGAGAAAAGTTGGAGATCTGACTCCTCATCAAGTTTGTTCGTCCAGGAGGAAAAAATTACGCAGGAATGTGGACTTCAGGTCAGTCCATGTAGAAATCTCTCCCCCTAAATGATTGAGCCAGTAAAGCACCTTATCTGCTAAGGCGAATGGGAAGGCTTTGAGGTGAACGACCTCCTACATAACCCTAGGATAATGTCGTACCACATATCATCTAGAATTGTTGCAAAAAGGTAAAAGTCTCCTCTGCGGCATTCCCGTAGAACTTGGGAAGCAATGAGATGAAAGACGGACGCAACTCGTATAGACCCAGATTCGGTGGTAACCAAATCCAATGATGTAAAGTTCTGGCACCTGGGTTATACTCATCTTTATGTGTCACGGGAACCACGACATGTGGCAGTGGGTTCCCACCTCTTGCTGTGAGAGCTCACAGAGTCTGAGAAAAATAGCCGTCGAGTCATCATCTTTGATGACAAGTGGATAATCGGGAGAGCACGAAGTCAAATAAAGAGAGATGAGAGAAGGCGTATAAGACACGGTAAGTCACACCTCACAAGCAAACACAAAGCAAATCCCATATTTACCAACACAACCCGATGATGACCGTAAGAGTTCGGTCGTTTATCTTGTCAGTTTTAGTGTTATCATGGCATACAAGTATATTCATAAATTATCGCAAGCTGATGTGTGACCAGAATTTCCATGAAATATTGTATCGAGTCCTTACAGAAAACTATTTATTCTCAGCCAGTATGGTGGTAAGTACAAACGGTTTCCGGCTACCCGTGTTACTTGAGGACGGAGCCTTACACAAAGTCCTCTAAACCCCCTACTCTGCTAAGTAAACTCGGACCGTTTCCTGCTACCAAGGAGTACCCACTGAAGAACAACGATTAGGTGTATGGACTAAGTAGTATCTTTAAAGAAACACGGACTCTGGTTCTATCCTTAAGTGTCGTCCCTCACTCACAATCATCTAGAAATGTACATACAGTTGAAGTGCGGGGATTACTCTCCCAAAGCACATGATCCTTAAGTTTCTTTTAGGGTCAGATATTTAAGCAGTCCTGATTTTATTTTTCGCTTTTATCTTTTTTTTTGGATTTTTCAGACAAACGTCTAACGATTATTATTATTTATTTATCCTAAAAACATACACCTAGGTTGTGAGTCCTAGAACTAACTATGAAGTTGCAAGCAGATATAAAAAAATTGAAAAAAAACCAATGCATGCACCTAGCCTCGTGAAAAACCATGGAAAATCGACGATGCAAGAAAAACCGCGGTGGGCACCCTACTCATCGAATGCACAACACTTGGTGAAGCAAGCCCCGAAAAAAGGGAGGGGATATACAATTCAGGTTTCCTTTACAGGGCCCCTTTATACAAAATACAAAAATAAGGGCAAGTACCCTTAATTAGTTTTTTATTACAAAAATATTACAAGTAAAACCCTAGCTAATTCTGCCCTCAGCAACTGACCCGTGAGAGAAGAGGTCAGTCTCTACACTTTCAGCTGCTTCGGTTTCCTAGGAAGCCGACTGAACTTGCAGGCCCTACAAAAATTAGTAAGAAAAAAAGAATAAAAACACGAAGAACCGTAAATGAAAGAAATTTGAAGAAACATGAAAAATCGTGAAAATCGAAGAAAAAGCAGTAAATTGAAAACCAATCGAAAATTGAGAAAGATTTTTTTAAAAACCAAGAATATCAAGAATTTTTGTAATTAAAACCAAAAACTGATGTAGAAATAACGCCTCCCCAACAACGATGCCATTTTGATAATGTGGCTTTTGCTAGCGGATAGAGATGTCGGTTTTAAAAAACCGCTAAAGCAAGAGTCGTGTTGATTAAACAAAATATCAACGAAATAGGAAAGAGAGAGAGAAAATGAGAATATGCAACTTCTCTCTCCTACTTTGTCTACACTATATTATTTAGCCAAGTAAATATGCCTGGGTCAAACTCGAGGATGAAGAATATTAGTACTTCGATATTCGATAAAAGTAGAAATTCGAAAGTATTCGCTTTATTCTTGATTTTACAAAAGACTCAGAAACTGACTCGAAACTAACTCGATCTTACAAAAATCAAATCAATAAAACTAAGTAATAGAAATCCATGAAAAATAAATAGAAAGGTTGCTTTGGTAGCTATGTAACTACTCTAGAAAATTCAAAGAAAAAAACGACAAAAATGATGTCCAAAACACCCCTACAGCCCATGCGTACAAATGCAAGAAAAAATTAAGGTTCTATTACAAACTGGTCCCTAAGAAGGATTGAAATGCAAAGAAAATAATTTTTTTGTATTTAAGTCCCTGTACGGGGACCTAAATGCAATATCCGGAAATCTCTGGAGCAGAATGAGCTTATGGGTCTTTTTTGGGTTTAAGATGCAAATTTTCTACCCCTTAAAGATCAATGGCTGGAATTAGATGCGTCTGGCTGATCTCGATCGTTCGTGGATGACACGTGGCGCTCAACTGTACACTCTGGCGTGTTCTTGAGGATCTTCAACTACTCTGCTTGGCTGGCGGTAAGGGCGACTTCTCTGGCTTTTCTCGTCGACTTGCACTCGGCTTGAGCCTCCGGCAGGGCAGAGGGGTGACGCCTTCACCCATCGAGCTCGCCTGCGATGGGCTTGCTTCAAGGTGGAGGAAGATGGTGGCTGGGTCCCTTAGAAGATGGTAGACAGTTATAAACTCCAACTAGGGTTGGAAGCTAGGTGATTGGTGATCTTCTCAATAGAGAAGCTCTAGGAAATGGAATTATTAGCTCCGATCAAGATAAAAACCTGCAAGAATCATTGTGTTGTTCGATTCTAGTTTTAATTGGCCTAGGAATTAACAAATTGTAGATCTGAAATTTTGAAGTTCCAGAATATTTGAATAGCAGTGATAGTGGAAGAAATAGATTGCAATTTGGAGTAGTCTGAATTGAGTTTGAGAGGGATTATGGATGTGCGTCTAACTATGGTTATTAGGGTTCCTTTTCACATCATTAGGTACCCTAATATGAGCACTGAGATCGAGAAATAAAATGGGAAAAAGGTGGATGAACTCACCTGGGAATGAGGTTGTATGAACCTCGATGGCTGCTCGATGGGCGGTGATGGCCGGAGCTCTACGCGGCGCAGTGGTGGCGATGCAAGGCGGCGGAGCCTTGGAATGTCTCCTATGATCTCCCTTATTCCACACGGTGGACATGGACAGAGCTATCACCACCTTGTCAGGGCAGAGCACGGTGGTGAAGGTCGTGGATTGACCAAGTGTAAATCAGAAGCTGTAGCTTAGGATCAATTAATTAGGAATGGTGAACATGGAGAGGATTTTATAGGCGATTAATGGAGGGTTGTTAGTATATCAACGATGGACGTGCATCTAGGTTGTTAGAGGAAAAGGATCGATGGATTAGATAGAAGGAAGAGGTTAAGAAGTTGTATGGAAACGAAGGCAAAGATGGGTGGTTGGAACGATTTCCGTCCGACCTTCTCGAAGAAGAAGGTCCCAGGTGCTAACACATGTCAGCACTTGGTTGGCCAGGTTCAAGAAATATATTAGTAA
Organism: Ottelia alismoides; assembly: GCA_037367405.1. Lineage (NCBI taxonomy): Eukaryota > Viridiplantae > Streptophyta > Magnoliopsida > Alismatales > Hydrocharitaceae > Ottelia > Ottelia alismoides. Next base: position 840,552 of record JAZKJV010002552.1, on the reverse strand, counting down.
ACATGAAATAAATAGTAAATAACTTTATTTTAATAAGGTATAAAAACAAAAAATGTAAGTAATTAAAGTATCTAAATTATGGTGTAATTATTTTTAATAAATAAAAATTGTTTTATGAAATATAAATATTACATTAATAAATAAGTATAAATAATACTTAATAAATAGGTTTTGTATTTTTAACTTTATGAATTAATAAATAGTATATCAATTTTTATTTTATAAATTATTAAATTACTAAATAAAATATATACGAATTTTTGTGGATTTTAGTAGATTAATTTATATATTAATAAATACAAGTATAAGTCACATAGTGCATTTATACCTATAAATTAGGATTTTTGATTTATTTACTATAATAAATAATCTCCAAAAATTATGAAATAAATTAGGGTTAAAACACAATATCAAGAAAATATTTAGAAATTATAAAATCTTTAAAATAATAAATAATATTTTTTAAATAAAATGGATAGCCTAGAAACCCAGTTGTGGTGAGGTCCCAAAACTGACCTTTTGCAAACGGACTCCAATTTTAGTGAAATCACTTTCATTAATTAGAGAATATTATTTTATAAACTTTAAAGGTGAGTAGATTGGAATTGGAGTTTGTATGATCAAGTTATGATGTTCGGAAATTTGGACTTTGAGTATTTACAAGTTGGATTTCTTGGCTATATACAAGGTAATATTTATAGCTTATTTTTATATTTTCTATACATTTTTATAAATAATGAGGAAAAGAGTTTGGTGAAAAATATTTCATATGAATTAATTAAAAATCTTTAAATGTTTTGATATTTATTGGATAATTAATGGAGAATGTATGAAGTGTGAAATTAATTATTTTTATTTGTTTTCTTCCTTATATCCCCCTACTTATTTTTTGTCGACCAATCCATGATGACTTGTTCTCGAGGATTAGGATATAAATATATCTTTCAGGTATATTTTTTCTACAAGTCATATAGTACATATATACATATCTACAATTTTCCTTTATTTTTATTTTCTTTATTTTTGTTCTTTTATTTATTTACATGATTTTAATGCATAAAAGTGGATTTAAATTCATGACTAAGATTTTGTTAAAAAGGGAAATTTAATGGATATTTATATGTATTTGTTAAGGGTTTTAAGACAAAATGTAGACAGAATGTTAATGAATTGTGGATTCATCAGTCCCTTAGTACAATTAGGGTTATGTACCATGGCCATCTTAATGATCGTACATCTGTTGACTCAATTTTCGAATCATAGAGGCTGATGCTTGGATGAATCTCTAAAAGGAGTTAGATTGTGGACTCTTCAAGCACCACCAAATGATTATTAAGAGATGATCTTCGACCTGAGTAGGAGATGGCAATTATTTCTCATTAGGCTGATATCTGACCGACATCTTGATATAGGTACTCTGCATAGGAATAGCGATTCAGAGATGTCAGATTATTTAGGTCAAAGAGTCAACTTAATGAGATCGAGATAACCAAAGTCCTATGTTGTATACTATCATGATACAGACACACATCCTCTGACAATAGGTAGATGTGTTACTATATGTCTAAGTATGTACATTTGGTAGACCAATAGTTGATGACCTAACCAAGGTCTATAGACCAGCGGGTTGGTGTGCATTTGAGGGCATGTGAGTAATACGATATCACAAATGGATCATACATGTTCACTTGTGAACCGGAAGACATGAGCTCACTCGTGAGGTATTGGGACCGATCAAATTCCATGCATGGTCATCGTGCTATGGAAGCATGCTAAGAATTTGTAGGTATGATATATGCTTTTGGAAAACATATGATCGATACAAACTCCCAATGACCAAGAATGAGAAACTTGATTATGAAACCCTAAAGATGACAATATAAAATTGATCTATATATTTGGGTTTATCATAGGTCTTACAGTATGCGAGATGTACATGTATTAGGAATACCTGAGAGTGATATGATCATAAACGATTGATAACCATGACGTTTTCATTCTGAGGGTGTGATGAAACAATTTTGGATTTTAGTGACTCCTCTCAGTAGAGAAGTGATCTGATCTTGGTCCATATGTTGGACATTGATCTAAATAAGATCCAAATGCAATGAGAAATTTAGATTTATCGCCCTAATTTAATCAAGCATCTATGAGAGGTCCATGAGATCTGGATATGAGATGCGATCTCAATATCCAAATCACTATACATGGAATATACAATCATCATGTCCTTGTCTCCAAGTATCTGTGAAGAAAGCACATTATTCTTTAAAGAGTAAAAAAATAATCCCATTGTTGAATTATATCTATGCATTGAGAAATGGATAATTGAATATGATTTAATTATCATGAATAATGTGAATTTGATTCAGATTATTTTGATGCTTGAGAATGATGATTCAATCTAATTAAATGTGATTTAATTACTATGGTTATGAATAATGTTGATAACACTATCCAATTTTTCATATATATTATAAATGTGATTTATAATGTATTAGAGAGAGACAATTGTGATTTCTATTTATTGATTAATTATTGACGTGAATTGGATAAATATTGGATGATTAATTGAAAATATAATTTACATTTTGTTTTTAGGGTGTGAATATGACTAACATATTTCCAAAGGCATGATTGCAATATTCACAGGATAATTATGAATATTGTTACAACAAGTGTTGTTGTAAATCTTGGAGATTTCTTGAGACAATGTAATCTCATAAAATAATCAGGAGTTTGCCACCTTCCATCCTAAGAGGGTGGATGACCACCTACTTCCATTAGGAGGGGATGACCGTCCCCCCTTTTTAGGGATGAGGGAAATTTCCTCCCCATTTATTTCCAAGATTATTTTATTTCATTTAGAATTAATTATATTGATTTATCAATATATATATTAATTTAAACAAAATTAATTGTTGTTATATTTTTACAACAAAGTCATGGCCATTGAAATAAAAACAAATCAATCTCATCCATTGATTTTGTGATGTCCATGGATGGAGATCCATGGACTCCTAAAACCCTATATAAGATGTGGCAGCCCTTGCTCTTCAAAGTTACAACAATAACTTCTCTCTCTCTCCTTCTCATGGCAACCTCTCTTTCTCTCTCTCCTTCTCACGCCAACCTCTCTCTCTCCTTGAGTGGCCATCCGCTTCATCCTTAGAGAGATGGTTGCCGTTGTCATCGCATCATCGTTGTGTTGCCGCTTCGACAACTCTTGGATATCTGTCTTCTTCGGTGTGCCTCGCTTGTGAAGAAGACGTTCGATCTCGTGAGATGAGATCAGGAGATCCATTTCTTGGATCAACAACTTGGATTGCGAGAATCACACAACTCATCTCTGCGCTACCAAGAGTCTCCTCTAACGAATCGGACTTGAGACAAGAGGTCTCTTCTCTTAGAGCATCGATGAAAACCATGCTAAAAGAGGTATTCCTTTATCTACTATGTGATTAGATGAAACAATCCAAGAAGTGTTCTTGGATCATGTGGTTTCATTGATTAATTTTTTTAAATTCTGCCACACCGAGCGACTAGTGTGACTAGACGCTCTCGATCGTATATGATGTGATCCGCACGCTTCCTTGATTCTCTTAAGAATTATCCCATATCCATCATAGCCATTGGCTACGAGTCATTTCTTGATGGTCTCTACCTTCACATCATATCCCCTTTTTCTCTTGAAGATCCATTTATACCCAATTGGTTATCCCATTAGGTGGATCCTCTAGGGTCCATACTAGCATCCATCTATCCATGTAATGATCTATGAGTGCTTTATCATATGAAGTTAGACCACTGTAAGACTCTTCTAACACATGGAATTCATACCTTTCTAGCTGTCTAACCACACTCGATTTCTTTCGAAAAGGTATGGGAGTTTCATCTTCAATGAACTCTTCAGTTTCTGTCTCAGGAATATCATTGTCTTCTGAGGATTCAATGAGTTCCTTTACTTCATTCTTGTCTTGAATTTTAAGGAAGTCATCCTCCATGAATTTTACATCCCTATAAATGAATACCTTTCGAGTCTCAATGTAATAAAGTTGGTATCCAATACCATCCTTTACATACCCGATGAAGTAGCAGTATGTAGTGTCATATTCCAACTTTCTTACATCCATTTTTTAGCATGGACCAAGCATCCCCGAATCCTCAAGTGTTTGACACTGGGCTTGGTTCCAAACTAAAGCTCATTAGGGGGTTTGGGTATGGATTCGCTGCGGAATATTGTTAAGCATATATAGTGCAGTCTCAATTGCATGTCCTCAGAAAGTAAGAGGTGACTATTTTGTATTCATCATTGATTTAACTGTATACATTATGGTCATGTTGCATCTTCCATAAACACCAATTTTTTGGGGAGTCCTAGGAGGAGTGATATTGGTTACAATGACTTTCTCTTTAAGGTATTCCTTGAATTCATCTGAAGGTACTCGCCACCTCGATGAGATCGAACTCATTTGATCTTCCTATCAGTTTGTTTCTCAATCAAAGCCATGAATTCTTTAAACTTTTTAAAGATATCAGAGTTGTAACTTAATTGGAAGACCAACCTGTATCGCGAAAGGTCATAAATAAATGTCACATAATATCGTTGTCCATTTCATGTCGCACTACTGAAGGGATCATACACAACAGTATGTATAAGGTCAAGTATACCTTCGCATCGGGTACCCTTACTCCGGAAGGGTTCTCTGGCCATTTTACCTTGAATTCAATGTCCACATGTATGTAAATTTTGGACTTAGAAAATCTAATGATACATCCTTTACCAATCTATTGATCCTATCAATAGACAAATGACCAAGTCTTTGATGCCGGAAAATGGTTAAATAGTCTCCATCCTCACTACATCCTTTAGGGGGTTTATCAGTCGTAGTAACATTCATGACACAATCGTTAAATGCACAATTCATAGAGTCCACCAGTAGTTTAAAAACCTTAAGCAATAATTAGGATAATGACTTATGAAAAGTTTCTTACATAACATGAATGTATATCCATGTCCAACTAGCTTAGAAACAAATATTAAGTTTCTTCTAACATCTGGAACATAGAGATACTCTCTAAGTACTTGGAATCTTCCACTAGACTAAGATAGTCTGCAAGTGTCGATGGTGACTGCTACAACAGTTGCATCACATCATCTAAATATCTATATTCTGTTCATCGAGCTTTTTGGTTTCTTGAAATAGATACAACAAATGGGATACATGAACAGAAGCATCAAAGTTAATTACCCAACTACCTTCTCTTCTTATGAGAAAATTGATTTCAAGGATGAAAGTAGATTTCATACATGCTGGGGTTTTATCTTTACCCTTCTCCAAGGTTTTCAGATAATATGGATAGTTTTCTTCCAGATATCTGCCTTCTTATAGTGATGACAGACATCTGTTTTATTGGATGTCAGTGTTTGGAAGCTTGAGAGGATGAGCCAACGCTTTGACTTTTCTTCTTCTTCATCTAGGTTTGACCCTTCTCAAACCCTTGCTTCTGATCGTGCTTCCCTGTCACTTGTGAAATTATTAACCTGCCAGTAGGATTTGCCTTCTGCATAATATCCTTCGTAGACTTCAATGAAGACATAATCTCAAACTTCATCAATGTCAACTTGTTCATGTGGTACGATACCACGATGTTGTTGAAAGACTTGGGTAGAGATAGCATAATGAAGTCAGTTTGCATGTCTGCATCCCTCTTAGACCCTAGGGTATCCAGCTTTGAGAGGTAACCTAACATTTTGATTACATGGTCTCTAACCGACGCTCCTTACTGCATCTTCCGGTGTACATGTTCTTTTATTAGTTTATAGCACTATGTGCAGTTTACACCACCGAACATTTGTTTTAGATTCAACATTTTATCATGGGCATATTTCATGTCCACATGTTGCTTCTGAATAACATTGAACAAAGATCTTAGAATATAACAATAGACCATTGAGTGGTCATCATCCTTTTTTTCATTATATTAAATTTTTCCACTAACACAGGGTTCTCAAACTTGGTCTTCTTGAGCACATATGTGACGCAGTCAACAGAAAACAAGTTCCAAATTATGGAGCCAGTATGAGTAATTTGGTACTATCAACTGGTTGACTTTCAAAAGCTTGCTGAGTAGGTTCATGGATTTCATATGAGATTAAAACATGCATTTATTAGCATATATTTAATGAAATTATTTATATATATATATGCTTCTTTGAATTTGAGAATTTTAAATTAAAGTTGTCTTGGTTTATAATAATTTAAAAGTTGATTCCCTTATCCAACTTTCGAATCAAGAGATATACTCACTGCTACATCTCCATCATGATCCAGGATCTCCCTTCCAACTTTGTTGCACCAAAATTATATGAGAACATGCTACTCCGATGAAGAAAGTGAAAACTCTTTCTACCTTGCAATTCGAACTTGTGTTCCCAATTCGTTCTTTAACACCCAAGCCCACCACTCCTAAGTTGACGTTAACCCATTCTTTATTGAATAAACCGTCAATAGGAATAGAAATCACAATGTACAATCCAATACCCCTCAATTATACGGGGAGAAATATTAGGGCTTTCGAGAAGAAGAGAGCATGATCCATGTGCTCTTGTATATTGGATCTATTACTACACATATGCATCTCACAGGTACGTATTGTTCTAATCTTAGTAATTAGAGTACAACTTGACTTACTCATATTACACTTCATCGAAAATGGATCCATCCAGATACTCGAGTATATGTTGGGAGGAAGCATTTCCTTGATATGCATGGTGCCAATTAGTAAACCAAGCTAGCTTAACCAGGTCTAGACAGCTTCACCATCTCGATTCAGAAATGATACAAATCAAATCAATGAACTTGCAATTATATCGATCATTCCTTTAATGATCGTCGTGATACTATATGTAATATATACTCAGAGATTGAAGCATGCTAAAACATTTAATGATCCTAAATTTCTAGTCATATCAAGCAAAAGCATTTGGTTTTGTATGTTAAAGCTGCCCTACAACTATTGTAGGATAAACTAGGGTTTTCATATCATGAAGTAATCATTCAAGGTTGTTGTATGTCATGTGATTCTCTAAAAAATGATAAAAGAATTAATCAGGATTAATTACAAATTTCCATGATTAAATTTAATGATAAATACATTAGTAAAGTTCATGTGACGATCTAATCATCTTCTGACCCATCTTCACTAAATATGGAATATCTAGGGAAAACAGAGTTGAAATCACGTGAAATAAATTCAAGAGATTTGTTGGTTTAACTCTTTACTTAATTAATGTCTTTTCAACATCTTTCATGACAAAACCAACAATTAATTTGTAACAGATCCAAGTTTACATGTAAAATAATATACCGCGAGAACTTGTTGCATCCGAATATTTGCCGATCATAGCCAACCATTGGCCTGATTTTTGGGGTCACATTTAGACATTCTAAACATGGTAATATATTACAAAAACATCCATAACAATGACATTATGCATAAACATTAAATGCTTGAAAAAATAACTCAGAATCACACAAAGCAATGTTCTCACAATCCGTTATCCAAGCCTAATCATCATAGGACTATGGATCATATCCAAGACCTTTGAACAAGGCTCTAGTACCACTTTGAAGGACATTTTAGGCCTCACACATTACAGAAGCGTGTAGATCGAATCATATTAGGTTGAATCGAAGCATTCGTCATACGAATAAAGATAGCAACATGATTTTAAAATTAAAAATAAATATGAAACCACATGGATTGGGAACAATTCCCAAGTCGTTTCATCATTACACACGAGTACGGAATTGCATTTGAAGCGTGTATGCGATCCTGTAGTCTCAAAATCAAGAAACCTCCTATTATGTCTGATCCGATGAAGACAACACTTGTGGAAACAGAGATGAATCGCTATCTCCCACAATCCCAAAACTAATATACTTCCTCGTTAGGGTTGAAGCAAGAGATGGGCACAACATAATAGGAGGAGGAAGAGACATCCAAGGAGAGAGATGGATGTATAGAGAGAGAAAAAGAGAGAGACTGTTTGCTTGAATCAACTTTTGGGATCATCAATTGTATCTCCTTATGTACGAATTTGGATCGATATGATTGCAATCCTTGTTGCAAAATCAATGGTCAAGATTGAAGGAGCTCAAACTAATTTTAGGATTAAATTAGCTCTCAACAACCATAGAGGATAAGCATTAATAACTAATTATTAATTCAATAATCCATTAAAACAAACAATATGATAATTAGGATAATAAAACAGAGAGAATTCTCTCTAAACATGGTAGACATCCAACATGGTGGAACCCACCATAGACGTTTACTCTAGTTAGAGTAGGATTATCCTATCCTTTTTAGTTTCTTTAATTACAGTTGGTCTTAGCTCCAACAAAGTGTCCACTTGTTTATTTAAAATAAATAATTTGTAAAATTTCAAATTATACCATTAATTTATATGAAACGTATTCATTTATCCAAAACTAAATGTAAATCCAATTAATATTTATATTGGAATTTGATTCCAATATGTATATATAATATATTTTTGAATCCAAATCACAAAATCAAGTCTAAAAAATAATGTGGATCATATCCACACTATTACATAAAATTGTTGTGGAACACTATCCCCATTAATTTTATTCCAGATAATTAAAGATAATTTAATTATCCCAATCTTCTCTCTTATCCTCTTAATTGGATTTTTTTATTGCAATGATCAGTGAAGTCTTTCATGGACATTACCTTCTTTGCGAATACTTGGAGGTAGAGTCAGGGTAATTGTATTATCCATGTATAGTAACTTGGATATTGAGGTATAATCCCATATCCAGATCTAAGAGACTGATCAATGTTGTCTAATCATATCAGACTATTTATTCTATTTTCTCAACACGGCTGAATCCAATTCAGACTATGTCCAACATTTGGACCAAGATAGAATAATTAATTCACTGATAGGAGTCATTAAAAGCCAAACCTATTTCATCACACTCTCAGAATGGAAGCATCATGGTAGACAATTATTTAAGATCACATTACCCCAGAGTATTCCTAACACCGTACATCCTACATACTGGAAGATTATGATGAAACATGAAGTTTTATTCTTAATGGAATGGTCTTCTTAACAGTTTTATCATCAAGTTTCTCATTTGATCTTTGGGAGTTGGTATTGATCACATACTTTCTAAAATTGTACATCATACGTACAAATCTTGTCTCATTTCAAAAACAAGACGGCCATTGAAGGAATTTGGTTTATCCCCGTATCTTATGAGTGAGCCCATGTCTTCTGGTTCAGTAGTGAACATGTATGATCTCTTCGAGATATCATTTTACTCATATGACCTTATATGTCCACCAGCTCGTCGGTATATATACATTGAATAGGTCATCAACCAAATGGTCTGCTAACTGCCCATAATTAGACATATAGCAATACATCTATCTCTGATCGGAGTATGCATACCTATTTCTTCACAATATATACGACATAGGACTTTGTTATCTCGATCTTCCTATGTCAACTCTTTCCTATTGATCATCCAACACCTCCGAACATCTATTCCTATGTAGAGGACCTACATCAAGAGATTGGTTGGATGTCATCATTTGGAGTAAGGACTGCCATCTCCTTCTCAGGCTAGAGATCCTTTCTTGATAATCACTTATGGTGCGGTTGAGTCCTCAATCTAACTCTTTAGAAGTTCAACTCAACACTAGCCTCTATGATTTAACAATTGAATCAATGTATGATCTCAGACAAGGTACTAACCCTATATGTACAAAGGGACCCGATAAGTGCACGAGTATTATAAACTCAAAAAGAGAGTGAAAATCAATAACTTTTATTTATATTTATTTTACAATAACATTTATTGCTTAAATGGTTTGTTAGGAGCTCACATGTCTAGCATCCATATCTTTTTTGTGCAATCGATATTGTAAGGAATTTTAGTAACTATGTCCTTGGTTAACTTTGGTATGTAGACTTCTATGAGTACTGTCCAGAAGGGTGGGTCATCCTTATCAGAATGTCATTTTCCTTGTGGTTACTGTTCAACTTAATTATGTGGTATGTGTTGTCGATAGGAGGTAATAAGCGAACTAAATATACATTACAATGCCTACTGGGATTTAAAATCTCACAAAATAAGTCAGTAACAGACCATGTAATGTGGGTAGGATGCATCTGTTTTGATTAATCATGCAACCATTGATCCCTCCATACATTAGTTGCTTTTACATTACCAACAAGCATCACCGAGTTTCTAAATAGATACTTTTTGCAATCAATGATGGCTTTCGATAGGGGACGTATGTCGTTGGTAAAGGTGCATCCCAGAAATCTACCAACCTCAAATATTTTGCTTTAAGGATTTTCTTCAAAAGTCCTAGATAGGGTTCCATGATTTTCCAGTCTAATTTGAGAATTAAGGACTTGTTCACCGTATGAGATTGTTTACTTCCAATTCACCTACATGTTTCGTACAAGGAAATAACATTTCAGGATTTGATATAGCAATGCCTTTTGTCATCCAGGAAGCTATAAATTGCATGTAATTATATGTATCTAAATCCAAAATAAAAGAATAAAGAAAAGAAAAGGAAAATAATTGAAGTATAAAAGACATTGAATGACCTTAAAGTTGGAGACCAAGTCAATATTGACTTGGTTAGCAAGGAATAAAATAGAAAGAGATAAGGATCAGACACTGTACACAAAACCCGAATTTTATACTCTAAATATAGGCATTTTTACACTATTTTATTATTTATTTTAAACACCTCAAACTATAAGCTGGTCAACATGAAACTTGTAAATATTAATATGTAGAATATTATAAAAATAATAGTCAATAAAAATAATGCATAGTATAATTGGACACAAATGAATAAACAACAAATTGAACTTACCGGATCAATATTTTCTCCTTATGAACTCAAATTGAACTAAACTCACCTTTATTGTATTTTAAATTAAATCATCTATAAAACGAAGATGGTTTCCAGACAAAATGGAGTTAAGATATAAAAGCTGGTTTTGGGGGGTACTATTGTGTTGTGTATCTGTATATATTATTCATATACTTTATACTTTACTTTTTTACTCTTCTTATATTTCTAAATAATTTTACATATTATTCAAAACATATTAAAAAAATAAATATAAAATAAAACCATTAAAAAGACAACAAAATAAATTTTATAATTCATATAGTATATATGTATTTATTTACACAAATACATAAAATCATAAAAATTAAACAAAAATATGTAAAAATGTACAAAATAATGATATAAATTTAAAAAATATGTAAATATAATATTATGTATATTAAATACAAAAAAATAAAATATGTGAAGTATAGCTAAATATACCTATAAATATACATGTAAAATGTAACACCTATCAAACAATGTAATACAAAAATAAAAGTCACAGGATTTTTTATTAAATTACCAACATTTTTGTCTTAAGTTTTAATTAATAAAAATCATAAACTATTTATTATCAAATTAATAAAGGATTTACTTTCTATTTTGTCCTCAAGGGTCTGACGTGGACCAATGAGGCCCTTTTGTTTGTGGACTTGTGGGTCAACTATCCTTCCCACACTCTGACACTTGTCTCTTCTCCCATTTTCTACTCTTCCTCCGTTCCTTCTCCCATCTCGCCATCTCCTTCATGTTCCCCAGAACTTCCTCTTCCACACCCAAGCTAAAGGTTTCACCAACCCTTTCTTCCCTTCACGCAACCTCCTCCCAAAGTTGTCGTCCACCTTGTGTATAAATAAACACCTCCAAATATCGTTTCCTTTTTTATCCCCATTAGCTTTATGTAACACCAATCATATCAGTTCTTGAGCTTCTTGGTGATAGTAGGAAACCTACCAAGATGTCGGTGAGGAGAAAGAGAGATAGAAGTGAGGTCCACCATCATCGAGCTTCTCCTCCTGCAAAAGTCTCTCCTTCTTGATCTCCAATCTAGTATGAGTTGTTTTACTTAGTTCCATGACGCATTTTCATTCCAAGGTTCAATCATGCATTCCATTTCATGTTATTAAGTTGATATTTAGCTTTAATCCTTAGATTTGCAGTTAATTATAGAACTAGGATTTGACCATGTATTCACTATGATATGACTATTATCTCAACCTGCAAACAATCCCTTAAGCTTCCCCCTTCATTTCTCCATCAAGCCCCCTCACATTCCACCCTTAATTTTGCATGAATCGAGGAGTCAAATCTCCATCCTTCATCATTGTCGGAGGTCTTCGTCAATCACCATCTTCTTGCACTACAAGCTTCATTCTTGGTTGAGGATACTTCCCCTCGAGCCGCTTACCTTTTGGTGCAGGTAGGAGACGAGAACCCTGGAGCTTGAGTTTGTCGATGAACATGACTCACAAGTGGTTGATCAAAACTCAACCTCCAGGACTCCTCCCACAAGGATTGGATCTATGGGAGCCCATCTATCGATGCGGGAGCCTCCCAAGAAGCTGACGAGACAATCATTAACCGGAGAGAATGGCATAATGATCAGCAATGAACGGTTGAAGTCCAAGGAAGTGCATGTTCTTCCACGTTCTTCCATGCTATCTTCTAACCGTCAAATCAAGCGACAAACCTAGGTCTAATCCAAGCCATCTATTCAAGTTGAAATGTCACCCCTCTTGGGTTGTTCATCCATAAATGGCATGACGTGGCACATCACCAGTTGACCAATTGTACCTCACACGCACCGCACACGAGCTTCTGGGGTATATTTCATAAATCCTCCCCACACATTTTGTATTTCATAATAGCCATGTAAAAGTTAAATATAGTGCAATAATTTATATATAAATGGCAACCAGACCCAAAAGTTCTAATGTATTTTCACTTAGGTCCTCCTACCTCACTTGTAGCAACAAGTGTGGTGCTATAAATATTATATGTATCCCTGAACATGCTAGACCAATTATTAAATGTATATTTAGTTTATCTATAACATTTTTATTTTGTGTATACTCGTCATTTTAATTATTTTATTACTCTAAAGATTGAAGGAAAATTAGGATGAGTGCCTAATATCATGCTTGTTCACCTATAATTTTATGTGTTTCCTATTTTCTAAAAATGCAAAAATTTGCATTTATTCTCTACTTAGATATAAAACTAATAATTAATATAAAGAATTTCCACTAATTACGAAATATTATATTAGCTATATTATAATATATTACACTATATATTTAAAATCACTAAAAAATACAAAAGATAAAAACTAGAAATCACAAAACCGTAAAATGCATACAAAAATTAGTAAAAATTAAAGAAAATACCAAAAATTAGCTTTCTATATCTGATTTTTCTATATTATATATATTATCTATTATAACAGATTTGAGTGAATTTTGACAAAAATACATAATTATTAAACACAAAATAATCTAAGATATTTATTGTATTCACTATTTTGTATATTTAGCAACTTTAAAAATCCATAAAAATTAGAAAAATTATACAAAATTACCAGAAATAAATAAAAATATAAAAATCACAAAAACATTTTTTTGAAATATAATATTTCGACTTAATTATAAATACAAATATCTATATTGCTTATATTTACTATATTAAATACATAAATCACTATAGTATTTATATAATTGTATATATAATTTTAAAAAACATAGAGGAAGTAAAATTTTTAAAATAAAAAATATAAAAAATTAAAAAAATTAAAAACCATGAAATTTTAATTATAATTAAAACCTTATATAAAAACAAGAAAAAAACAAGGAAAATACAAAATAATAATTATTAATTAGAAATAATTATTAATAATAAACTACCATACTATTTGCTCTCTTTAATTCAACAACTCTACCTATCAGCACTATACACATTTCTTATAAAGTTAAATAAAATAGATTTTAACTAACATTCGCATAGCTTTGATTTCTTTATCTTACGTCGTGGGTTAGTTATTGCTTATTTGAGAGTCAGTCATCACAATGATTATTGGCCTAGCTTGTTAGGTCAGTAGACGGGTCTCTTAGGTAAACAAATGACATCATAGTTGGGGAGCAACGCGTAGTGTAGTTTGTACATATATCTACTTAATTGATTTCTTTCTATTCTTTAATTTTGGGTTTTTATCAGTTGTGCCCCTCTGAGATCTTGCAATTTCAGTTATGCACCTCCCTTTTTGGGAATATCAGTTGCGCCCCCGAACTTCTTGTCGTTCTATCACTTGTGCCCCTCCGGTTAGTTGTCATTCATTCCCAATGTAAACAGACGTTAACTTTGGTACATAATGGGAATAAAGTTTAAAATAAAGACTGAAAAGGTCATTTTATCATTCTTTCTTCCTCCTTCCCATCCTCTTCTTCCCTTCTCTTCCTCCTCCCAAGCCTCTTGCTCCTATACGTCTCCTCCCCCGCCGCATGGTGCGCCCTTTGCCTCGAGCTCCTTTTCTCGCCCTTGTTCTGCCTCCACTCTGCCCGAGCGCCTCCCCCAGCCTCATCCTCCACCCCGAGCCCTCAGGTCAGAACCCCTACACCGAGACCATGCGCCTCCCTCTCCCCCCCGCTTCTTCCACAACCCCCTGCACCTCCCACTCCCCCTGCTCCCACCGCCCCCGCGCCTCCCCCTCTCCCGGCTTTCGCCAGCCCCCCGTGCCTCCCCCTCCCCCAGCTCCCGCCTCCCCTACGCCACCCCTCCCTCTCCTCCCGCCACCCCACGCGTCTACCCCTCCCCCTACTTCTGTCACCCCCCGTGCCTCCCCCTCCCCCTGCTCCCGCCGTCCCCCTGAGCTTCCCCCTCCCCCTGCTCCCGTTGTTCCCCATGCGTCTCCCCCTCCCCTGCTTTTGCCGCCATCTGCCCTGCCTCCTCCCCTCGTTCCCAAGTCACCCCCTGCCCTCGTGCCCTCGCACCTCCCCCTCCAACTGCTCCCACCGCCCCAAGTCACCCCCCATACCTAGAGAGAAAGGGGATGAAGGAGGAGGTGCAATGAAGGAGAAGGAGCAAGGGTGCTGAAACCGGAGGACTTTTAGTATTTGTTATGCTAAGATAAAATTTTGATTAATTGATTCATGAAAATTCACTAAAACAATCAATAAATTTCACCGTTTGATCCGTAATAAGTGATATATCTGTAAAAATACAAAAATATTAGAGATTTGATGGATGCACGAAGGTGTAACTAAGAGGGGGAAATATGAAGAGAAAGGAAGAAGAACAATTGGAGGAGGAAGAAGATGAAGAAAGAGTCTAGACAATTATACCCCTCTTAAATGCACCATGGTTTGGAAAAACCATGGTTAAGCTAACTTATTGACGGTTAAACTAACGGAGGGGCACAAGTAATAGAATGACAAGAAGTCGGGGGCACAACTGATATTCCCAAAAAGGGAAGGGCATAACTGAAATTGCAAGATCTCATAGGGGCACAATTGATAAAAAAAACCTTTAATTTTATAGTTGTTTATCTATTCTAATCACATCTTATATTTTCTATTGTTTCTAGGTCCCGTAGAGCATGGGTAGTTCTCTTAGGGGGTCGACAACAACTGAGAGAGGCGGAGATCGGCTATTCAGATTGAGCCAACAAGAGAAAGCATCAAGGAGAGCTGAAAGCCGAGTCGAGCAGTAGGAATAATGTATAATGGTTTAGGTTTTTATTTTATTTTGTATGTGTGAGAGAGTGATTTTCAAATTAATTGTAATAATACAAGACAAACACTGTGGACACTTAGAAACTTCGGGTCTATTTTACCAAGTGTCTATTCACTTAGGGACCCACATGATTTTTACGTTTTTTATTCACCTTCTTTATTTTATTCTCCCTAATTTTCTCCTTATTTTCATTTATTTACTATGATATATGTTTCACCCTTTTTATATTTTACATGTTTGCTGATGAACCCATAGGTATTATGGTTGCTTGCTCGGTAAACTAGGTCCCAAGCCCTAATTATATGCATGTGTCTATAGTGACTACACTTGGAATTAGTCAAATTAAATTGGTTCTTCACACTAATAACATTTCTTGTATATAAGGAAATTTCATCGTTGCATGTACATATGGATTAGTTTAATCTATATGTACGGATCATATTACATATAGAGTGTTGGAGCAAGGTATGCATTTCTATCTCTACATGCATTCATAGATTGGCATGCATTGGCTTTTCTGAATTTCTCCCCCTGTTTTCTTGGATTTAAATAAAAAAATAAGTTTTTTAGGTAATATTTACTGAAAAGTACTAAAAAAACTGAAAACCCATAAATTAAAACAAGGGGACTGCTAAATAAAACTTTATCCAAATAAAATTCATAACAGACTTCGTTATTTTGGGTTCCTAAAGACCACATTGTATTCCGGTATATTCCAGAATGAGTAAGGCATGATGCCTAAGGATTAGAGCTTGAATCCCAACATGTGGCTACCTTCATTATCTCCTAGGACTGTAAAGTAGTAGCTCTTATATCATTGCATGGGGATTAGGGATAAGTCTTCTTACGGGCTCAGTCTGAATTACTTGAGCATAGGAGAACTGCAATGGTGGGTCACTATCTCATCGGTCCATGTCTGAGTACCATGCAAGGGGGAGGTATTTGATTTGCTACATAGGCTTCCGCTCTCGATTCTTTAGTAGACTAACATGCCCATATCTGATATCAAGGACCTTAAAAAGTGAAGACTATTGGTTACAAAGGTAGTGAGAAGTTGTTGACAGGGAATTCGTGGGGGTTTGGAAAAAATGTTGAAAATAATATGTCATTGTTATCCCCATGATCCCGTGACAAACAAAAATTATTATTTTTTTATTTTTGCTACTTATTAACTTGTATAGCGGACAAGGTCGAACTCAGGGGGGATACAATATCGAGGGTTATTCAATTAATCAGAAACTAATTAAAAGAAAACGTGAATCTCAAAGGACAACTATCCTTGGTTATTGTTATTTTTTATCTTTTATTTTTTTATTTTAGATTTTTTTTATTTTATGATTTTCAATTTTTTAGTGATTTTGATTTTGCAATTTTTTTATTTTTAAAAATAACACGAAGTAATATAAACAAGATCAAGAATATGCACACCAACTCTTTTTGCAATTTTTCAATTAGTAAAAAATACTCAGAAAAATTCAAAGAAAATATTTTTGGGTTTTAAAAGTTTTGAAATATTTTTGAGAATTTTTGTGGAATTTTCAGATGATTTTGTATTTTTCTAAGAATCAAACAGTGAGAAAATAAGAAAATGTGCACAACCTATTAAAAATCTTTTAAATACCCAAAACACCTAGAAATTATTTTTATGACAAACTACATGCAAATATCTACAAACAGGAACTGAAATTAAAATTTTTGGATTTTCGTAGAATTTTTTATGATTTTTAGAAGATTTTTGATATTTTTCATTTTTTTAGTTTTATAAATAATTAATGCATTTGGTCAGAAATTAAAAGACAATGAAATACAACTACTAGATTTTTTTTTGAATTTTTGGAACAATATTTGAATTTTTATGAATTTTGGAATTTTAAACAGGGAAAAATAACATGTTAATAATGCTAAGAAGATAATCACATCAGGAGCATAGAACAATTTTTACAAAATTTTTGGATCACAAATAACATTTATTTCATTGAAAAGTACAAGCAAATTCAAGTTCTGAAATTCAGGGACTAAAATGTAAATAATTAAATGTTTTTGCATCAAATAAAAAATAAAAATAATTAGGAGAATGGAAACTGCAAATTACCTAGAAAATAGGCGTGCACTACACGTGCTTGGGGCTAGCAAGGGGGCTTCTTCTACAATTTTCCCACACAATTTTCCCAATATAAAATGTGGCAAGTGATCTTCTACAATATTCAGAACTTCCAAGGGTTTGCTTGTAGTTTATCTAAGAAATATTTTTTAATCAAAAGCCCCCTCCCTTGGGTTCTTATGTTCGTTCTTCAAAGGAGGGAGTAGGCGGGGCTGCCGCAGTCGCCTTTCTCCTTCAGCAAGGTGGAGGTGCACAAGCGGTGCCGCTCAACGACGAGGCGCTGTGCCCACGCACGCGGAGGGGATGCTGCTGCTGGACGGAGGAGGTCGGCCGCGCTGATCCGTGCACGGAGGTGACGATGGTTGGTACGGAGCCACGCGTCCATGTCTGGAGGGGCCTGGCGGAGCTCGACGGCGTCAGGTCGGGGTGGAGGCGCGTTGGGCTCGTTGGCGAGGATGAAGGAGCACGGGGAGCGTGGGTCTGTAGCTGGGGTCGAAGGCGGCACCGCTGGAGGTGCGTGACTCTGGAGACTCGTAGGTTGCCTGGAGGTGCGGAGGAGCAGGCGACGCCTGCGCGGCCGTGCGGGGCAACGACTTCGGGATGCGTCTTGCGACCGACGGAGGAGGTGCTTCAGGGCAGCGCGGCGAGGCCGGATTATCGCGGGAACAGGCGGTTGTGGCTGCACGAAGGAGGGGTAGTGACCTGGGGCAGTCGTCCCTCTTCTTCTTCTTCTTCTTCTTTATTTAAATTTTTTTATTTGTAATTTTTTGTGATGTAACAGAAAATAATTTTTTTTGATTTTTATGAAAATCCGAAAAACAGGAAATAAGAAGGATAAATTTATTTTTTTTATTTTTTTATTTTTTATGATCCTGCAAAATAAATGTTAGAAAACAAAAAGAGACAATTTTTAGAAAAATGAACGGGGATTCGGCGAAGTTGGAAGGATCGAATCCGACACTCCGACCACCGTGTGTGGTCGAAGTTGATAGATCGTGGAAGGTAGAATAGAATGCGTGAAGATCGAGAAGTGAAATGAAAATTCGGAATCGGAGATGGATAAACTCGAAATGGAATTTGTAATGATCTAGAAAAACAAAATGACGACGAATAAAAATGCGACGGAGTAAACAACGATTAGCCTAGATAAAAATAATAAAAATGTGGATCTCACCTTAGGAGCAGAAAATGATCGTGATCGCCTCGACGAAGGTCGACTCGCTGTCACTGGATGGCTCGGAGGCTAGACACCTTTTCTCAACAAGAAGACTCTCGGAGATCGGGCTCCTCTCTCTAAAGATTGATCAAGTTGGAATGAGGGAGAAGGAGCCATATAAATAGAAAAGAGATGAAATTTGAATTTTTGAAATTTTTTGAATAAAGAGAGATGAAAATTGAAATGAAATTTTGAATTTTTTTTGGTGCATGAGAAATTCAAATTGAAAATGAATTTCTGTTTTTTTTTGTGAAAGGGATAAAAGAGATGAAATTTAAAAAGAGGTAAAGATAAAAAGAGATGAAAGTATTTAAACAATTATCTATTTTTTTGAATTTTCGTCACTTATTTAATTGGATTAAAAAAATGTTATTTTTTATTTTTTTATGGAGGTTAATTAAAAATAGCAACTATATACATATATTATATACATATATGACATTATATACAAGGGTAAATGACGAAATTAGCCTTTTATTGTTTTTAAAGAATTTTATTTTTTTATTTTTATTTAATTAGTGAGAATAATTTACAAGTAAATGCAAATACAATATGCATAAAATACATGGAAAAATTGCACAAACCACCCCAGAAAATTGACTTTTCAACCGTTACTCCAAAAATTATTAAAATACAACTTTTTAAAGATAATTTAATTTGGAATCCAATGGAAGTGAGATTGATTCAATTTGATTCATATAAAGCCAGAATTGGTCTTTCAATTAGTGCTTAGTGGATTTTTTCAAGTGTGGCTACTTTTATTCTATACATGATTTAATTGTGCTATTATTTTTAGTAATTAGAACACATTTTTATTTACAACTTTGGTTTTGAATGTTATTTGATTAGAGGTCAATTATGGTACAAATAAATTAGTGTCAGTTTTATACATGTATATACAAAATAAGTGAGAACACATTTTTTTGGATTTTCTAGTTAGGGACCCTATCTCCCCCTACTTTATTCCTAGTTGATCAGGTCAAGTCTTGACCTTCTCTCAGGGTTCGGGTCAGCATGTATACAGTCTTCCTTTTTTTATTTTCTTTTCTTTATTTTTCCTTTCTTTCTTTCATTATTTGTTTTAGGTTAAAATTAGTAAGAAGTGCACACTATTTACACACAAATGCAAGTTAGTAAGAGTATGGAGTTAGTGTTATATGCAGGTGTTTTACAAGGTATTTTAAGTAAAAATAAATGAATAAAGATGACGAATCGCAGATTCATCATCCCCCTCTGCTTTACCTTTGCTAGTCCCTTAGCAAACACTTATTTGAAAGAATAAGTGAAGGAAAAGAAAAATAAAGGGAAAATAAAGAAAGTATAACAACATTGAGTATTAAACTTATCTTCATAAAATTGTAGTTTGGAGCTCTGTTGGACCTTTGGATTATTAGTGTGTCGGAACTTCGATGAGACTTAGAATTTTAAAATCGACAAGTTTCAAGTTCTACACATCATTGTCACAGTTTTGGCTCAGAAGTCATCTTAGATCAATCCTCTTCCCAAAGCACACCTTATGAACATTGAACAATCTACTCATGTGTGTGAAAGGTTTTAGCTCTTCCCATCCAGAATGCCGGACTACCATGCAAATCTCCTCTCCAATAACTCATCCTCGGGGAGTCAGGTATTTCCTTCTAAGGTCTGTCGCGCTGTGTTCACAATCGAATTGGGGGAGAAGTTAAAAGAAGAAGAAAAGAACTGGAGGGTGGCCAGTGTAGTCACCTCTCCTTGTAGAGCTGGCCAGTGTAGCCGGGTCTCCACCAAGATCTGCAGGTTTCTTGAAGCTTGGAATGTTTTTGTCAGATATTTATTTGGTGGTGGCTTCTTTGTATTTGGATTTTTGGTGGTTCTGCTTGGATCTTGTTGTGCCCTGACGGATATAGAATCTTTTTGTTTCCGTACATTTTTTGGGATCTTAGAAAAATTGTGCCCAGCCGTCCATCCCTTTTCCGAAGCTTTATTTCAAAACGTACTTCGGTCTTTAGATTTCCACGCTGCCAGAAAAGAAATTCACACAGTCTTCCAACATCCCATCTGAGTTGAGCTAAGTGCATAGTGCGAGAGTACAAGTTGATTCCCTATTACAGAGTTATACCCAGAATAAAGAGACCAGGTTAGACACTAAGAGTCAAACACTGCACATTGCCATGTGGAACTCAAAGAATTAAGTCAAAGACTTGAAGCTTCTAAAATCTATTTCTCGGTGAAGTTCCTTTGAAAATTAGGTGGGTTAAGGTCCAACTAAGCTCCATTCTTCAATTTTTTTCCAGACATAGTTTAAATGTCAATACTATCCTAAAAAATGCTCATGAAAATGCAACATATGAACAATGTAAGGTTTTTTTTTGAAAAGAAATGATGCACCTGTGAAAAAGACTTTTTAAAAAAACAATTTTCTAATTTTGAACTTTTTATTTATTTTGGAGGAAAAAAATGCAGATGCAAAAGAAAGTTTTTTTTGGATTATGCAAATTTTTATAGATTTTTGGTTTTGTAGTTTTTTTAAGGACAAAGGGTTAGTAAAATATATACAAGTATATACAAGATTGTTTTTGTTTGTTTTGTTTGTTTTTTAGTTGATTTTTTTGTTTTGATATTTTTTGTGTTTTTTTTTTGTTTTTTTGTGTTTTTTTTGTTGATTTTTTTGATTTTTTTCTCCTTTTTTTCTTTTGTTTGTTTTTTTATTTTTTACACACGTGGATTTTACAAAAATTATATACATAACCCCCCCAAATAAATGTAAATAAAAGTATGAGTTATGTCTAAAGTATATATACAATATATACGACACCCCCTATACTTAGCTCGAACTATGTCCTCATAGTGATCAGAGAGCGAAAAAGGAAGACATAACTCGTGTTAAGTATAGAAAAGTGAAAAAAACTCCTATGATACAACGACTCAAATAGAAGATAAAAAGAAGAGAAGTTGGTGATCCCACTATACTTAGGATCAAGTAATCCTAAGTATAGTGGAGTGTACAAAAGAGGAAACCAATGAAGAGAATGTACATACCCAAAAATAAAAAAAAGACACGACATGAACAACATCACCCCCCTATACTTAGGGTAGAGTATCCCTAAGTATAGACAACAACAAGAGTGATGAATAGGATGAATATGAACAACACAGATCGTTCACCCCCCCATACTTAGGATAAAGCACATCCTAAGTATAGCATATATACACACACGGAAAAGGGGTGAATGATAAAACGGGAGAAGAAAGAGTGAAACGAAAGGATATACAAGAGGAGTGGATGTACAAAGGTCAATAAGGTAAAAAACGAGCCTTCTTGCAGGACCGCTGAGGTATTTATTTGACAAGGTGTAGGTCGATATTGGGATCATCATTAGACATAAATTGAGTAGGATCGACCAAGAATGTATCCTCAGCGGTTTCAGATTGTGCAGGCCTAAACCGATTATTTGAAGTAGTATGGTCATGTCTGGCCTGCGAAGTCTCGCAAACATCAAAGTAAAATGGCTCGAAATCATTATCAGAAAAAGTAGTATCAATTTCAGCCTGGCGAGCCTCTACTGGATCATCATCTCTATCAAAAGACCCAAATTCCTTTATAAAAGCAATCAAATCAAATTTGGCCTGATCGGTCTCATCTGCATCAGGGTGAATAGGAACAGACTCATTAGAGGAAGTAGTCAAATCATGTCTGTCATGTTTAGTCTCAGATTCTACCTTCCCCTCTAAGGTGTCTATCGTGTAAATTCTGCGGATGTCATATATGCATCACCGCATACCAGAAGAGGGAACTCCAAGGTCTATGGTTTTCGAGTCTTCCTCATTCAAGAGGAATTCCTGGGTTTCCTTATCATCTAACATATAATAAGAATCTCTGATATTATCATCGACGTCAAATTCCTTGGGGTTGGCTAACACGGACGGGTTCTCATGAGATGTTGGTTTCTGGACAGTAGTGGGTGTAGTGATTAACACATCGCTCTCTACATCAGAATAGAAGTGAATCTCTCCTGAACCATAATCAATAGCGACTCCCGCACAGGCGAGGATAGGTCGTCCCAGGATGATTGGAGGGCGCTCTACAGGGGCGGAGGTCTCCATGGGCATTACAACAAAATCTGAAGTGAAATTCATGCCCTGAATAAGAATGACAACGTTTTCTAGAATAGCCTTAGGCCTCTTGTTAGATCCATCAGCAAATTGAACTATCATCTTGGTTTTCTTGAGAGGCCCAAGATGAAGAGACTGTACCATAGAGAAGGATATTACATTAATTGACGAACCGCCGTCAAGGAGAGTGTTATCACAAGAATAATCAGATATGGAGCAACTCACAAGAGGTTTGGTCGTGTTCCCTTTCTCAAAATACGGACGGTAAGAGATGGCGTAGGCAGTGGCCATGGTCAAGATGTGACGCTCAGATCTTCTCCTTGGCTTCCTCTTCTTGTGTTGAGTAGTAGATAAATCTGTCATGTCCTGTTGAAGTTGAGCTTTAATGATCTCATGAAGGGTGGCTACCACTTTGGGTTTAGTCAGCATTTTTTTGAATTTTTGGACCTCATCCATACAAGGGAGGAGGTCGGAATCAACATTTACACGAGGATTGCAAAGAGTTGTCTGTATAATGGAATCCTTGGGGTCAAGATCGGGACATGTGGTGGATATATGTGTGGGTAAATGATCAGGCATTTGGATCATCTCCTCACAAAATGAATGGATAATATGTCTCCCAGAATCTTTTTAGCTTTTTAAATTTTTCTCATTTTTTGTATTTTGGGCGATTGCAAGATCTCATGATTATCCTCCAGTGAACCCATATCCTCAAATAGTGGAGAAGCGTTCTGGCTCGTATTTATGTTAAATAGATTGCTAATCCTCGAATTCATATGCTGCACGATTTGGTTCAGTGTCTCAAGTGTGAATACCATGAAAGGTGACTCTAAAATCCCAGTATCGGGTGGTTTGAATGTGGGTCGGTGAAAATCATCACCCAGTTCCTGAAATAATGTGTTAGGCGGATATGCACAAAAATCAGGGGGAAAGTCCTCCTGGAAAAAGGAAGGTGGATCGTCTGGAGGGTACGAGGTATCCACGAAGATCGGATTAAAATAACTCTAGTCGGTCATCTCCGAAACAAAAGACAAGATCAGGAGAACACGAGGATCAAGTCAAAAGATATGGAGAAAAAGGCACAAATGCACAGAAGGATCTAGCAAGCACATAAGCAATCAAAAACAATACAAACCTATTGGAAATGCGAGCCCACTGCGAGCCATTATGCAATAAATGTTATTGCAAATATCATTCCCTAATCTGAAATGAAGAATAAATAATTTGCATAATAGGTCCCTTAGTACAATTAGGGTTATGTACCATGGCCATCTTAATGATCATACAAATGTTGGTTCAATTATTAAATCATAGAGGCTGGTGCTTCGATTAATATCTAAAGAGTTAGATTGAGAACTTATCAAGCACCGTCAAATGATTATTAAGAGATGATGTCCGGCCTGAGTAGGAGATGGCAATCCTTTCTCAGTTAGGCTGATATCTGACCGACCTTATGATGCAGGTCCTCTGCATAGGAATATAGATTCGGATGTGTCAGATTAGTTAGGTCAAAGAGTTGACTTAACGAGGTCGAGATAACCAAAGTCCTATATCGTATGCTGTCATAATATAGGCACACATCCTCTGACCGGAGACAGATGTGTTACTATATGTCTGAGTTTGTACATTTGGCAGACTAATAGGTTGATGACCTAATCAAGATCTATACACCGGCGCGCTGGTGTGCATATAAGGGCATATGAGTAATACAATCTCTCAAAGGGATCATACAGGTTCACTATTGAACCGGAAGACATGAGCTCACTCATGAGATATTGGGAAGAATCAAATTCCGTGCGCACGGTCGTCTCTCTTTGGAAGCTTGACTGAATTTGTAGGTTTAATATATACTTTTGGAAAGTATATGATCAAGACCTTGGTATGATATGTGCTTTTGGAAAGTATATGATCGATACAAACTCCCAATAATAAAAATGAGAAACTTACTGATAAAACCCTGATGTAGACAGTATAAAGTTGATCTAATACTTTGGATTTATTCTGAGTCTTCCAGTATGCAGGATGTACAGGTATTGGGAATACCTGAGGGTGATGTGATCATAAATGATTGTATAACCATGACGCTTCCATTCCTAGGGAGTGATGAAACGGGTCTAGATTTTAGTGACTCCTCTCAGTAGAAGTAATCTGGTCTTGATCCAAATATTGGACATTGATCAGAATGTGATTCAGATTCAATGAGAAGATTAGATTTGCGGTCTTGATTTAATCAAGCATCTATGGGAGGCCCGAGATCTGGATTTGAGATATAATCTCAATATCCAAGTCACTTTATGTGGAACAATACAATCACCATGTCCTTATCTCCAAGTATTCGCGTAGAAAGCGCATTATCCTTGAAAGAGTTCGTGGATAATTCTATTGTTGATATATGTATCTGAGCATTGAGAAAATGTATAATTAAATGTGATTTAATTATCATGAATAATATGAATTTGATTCATATTATAAGGAGAATTATCTTAGATAATTAAATGTGATTTGATTATCAAAGATGTGAATAATCTGAATGTGATTCATATTATATGGACACATGAGAATAAGTTATCCAATATAATTAAATGTGATTTAATTATTATGGATAAGAATAATATGGATAGTTATATCTAATTATTTATAATATATTATAAATGTGATTTATAATGTATTAGAGAGAGCTAATTATAATTTGTATTTGTTGATTAATTATTAATGTGTATTGGATACACATTATCCAATTAATTGAAAATGTAAATTATATTTTGTTTTGGGTTGTGAATGTGATTCACAATTTTCCAATGTCAAGATTGTAATATTCCCAAAATTAATTGTGAATTATTTTTGGTGAATAAATCCCAACAAAAGTTGTTGGAAATAAATAATGGAGAAAATCAAAGAGGCATGCAATCTCATGGAAATCCATGAGATTGCCTCCACAAGGAAGGAGGTGGGTGGCACCCAATTCCTATATGGAATGGGTGGCCTTTCCCCCCTTGGATGTACATGGAGATGTAATCTCCATGTATATTCTCTCCTTATTTATTTATGTGATTTGGGATTGATTTATATTTGATTTTGTCAGATATATTTTAATCTAAATTAAATCACAAGTTGTTGGCTTTTACCAACAACAATCTTGACCATTGGATTGACATAAATCAATCTCATCCATTGATTTTATTTGTCCCATGGATTGAGATCCATGGATCCCAAAACCTTGTAATTAGAGAGGCATACCCATGCTCTCTCTTTACACACAATGCTTGAGAAGCATATATCTCTCTCTCTCTTTTCTCTCTACACGTCAGCCCTCTCTCACCCTCTCTTGGCCGTCCATCATGGATGCCCTGGAGAGACTCTCCATCGCCGCAGCGTCGTCGTAATGATGCTCGATGGTTTGCTCGTGGAACTCCGTCTACTTCGACGTGCCTTGCTCATGAAGAAGACGTCATATCTCGTGTGTCGAGATCAGGAGATCCTACCGCTTGGATCATCAACATGGATTGCGAGAAGCATGCGGTTCATCCCCACGCTCGCAAGCGTCTCCTCCTTCGGATCGGACTTGAGACAGGAGGTCTCTTCATTTGGAGACTCGATCACAACCACGCTTCAAGAGTAACCCTAATACTTGATTGTGGTTTAGACAAAATGATCCGAGAAGTGTTCTTGTATCATGTGGTTTCGTCGTATGAAAAATTTTAATTTCCGCTGCATAGAACAACTAGTACGACTAGTCGTTCTTCGTCGTATCCGATACGACGATCACGCTTCCGTGATGCGCTTGAGGATCTAACCATATCCTTCAAGTGGTATCAGAGCCTTAGGTCGGTGGTTTTGGATACGATCCATAAAACCGAAGGCGACTTGGGTTCGTTAGGGTTGCGAAAGTTTTATCGCATTTCATTTTCGCATCTCTGTTTAGTGTATTTTTTCGACCCTGTTTAAATTGTTTAAACATTAAAAACACTTGGATTTTGTTCCCCATTAAATAAGGAAACAATAGGATTTGAGTTTACATAATTTGGATTCCGTTTGCTTGAGATATGGTTGTTTAAATGAACATGTATTTACTGTTACGGGAACTGCAAATCTTGACGTAATTAAGGAGTTAATTACTGTTTAGAGACGCCTCGAAATGCGTGCAAATCACATAGGTTCTGTTGTAAATCAAGTTAGCAAACTATGGAAACTTACTTTGCTTAATTTGGATTTAAATTGATTGAGATATGCTAATTTTAGTAAGTAGGGGTCACTGCTGAAATTACTTTCCTAATCAAGAACCATGTGATTGTCAATTAGTGAAATTAATTATTAATTTCATGAAATAATTATGGAAAATATTTGAGAAATATTGGATGATGATTATTTCCTTAATTGACTTGGCCTAAACCAATAAATTGATTAGATTTGATCTAGATCATAATTGGAAACACAATCATCAAACTCCTTGCTTGAATAGGATTGGGAATTTATCTAGCAAATTTCCTTATAATCAAAAATATTTTGATTATTACTATATGGTATAATTTCAGTTGAAGAACCGACGGTCATCTCAAGTACAAAGTGATTGACTCGGCATTATTTTTTCCCAAGGCGGATATGGTGTCTAGTCGGGGATCGCTGGGGTAGCGGGTTGCAACGTATGCGGTCCGTCCCACTCCCACCGGTACTGGCCATGATAGCAGGTAGGGATACGAATGATGCCTGAGAGATCATGATGTATTTTCTAATTATTAAAATTCGAATTAATACGTATTTTGAGATAGTACCATATATTCAAGTAAAATCAAGTTTGTTGATTGAATTGGATTGAAAATTAATTTAATATGATTAAGTTAATTATATCCAATTAAGAACACTGTATTATGAATAGAGTTATTATTTCCCTTGGAAGAATTATTTATGTGAATATGAGTCATGATAATTAATTAGAATTTGAATATGATATGGAGGATCACATAAGTGACATCCATGGTCTCCCGTCAAGGCGAAGGGTTCCGTCGCTAGATATTATATGTAGGAGACGCTTGTTCGAAGTGACAGCTCCTGCATATGATCCATTTGGATCGGGCTCGTTGCTTCTCGAAAGAGTAAGGACATATGCGTAGTGACCCCATTATCAGGTCCTCATATTATTGGGGCAATATTGGATTGCGCATAGCGAGTTGTATTCCTGTTGACGGTTGGTTCAATTAATGACGGGTCAACATCACCTTAGGGGTGGTGGGCCCGGGTATTAATGACCGAATTGGGAAATGCAAGTTGGACTTGCAAGGAGGAATGCGTTCCTGCTTCTTTTTATCTGAATTACATGTTCTCATATTATTGGGATGTAACAAAGATAAGGAAGGAGATCCCAGATCTTGCTTGAGATATAATGGTAAGTATATCTCTTACATTAAAAGTGATGAAGGGAATGAACTTTCATTGTTAACATGGCAAGACAACTTTGATGTAAAATTTCTAAATCAAAGAAAATTATATATTTATATATGTCTATGCAAATTTCTTATTTCAGATAATCCTCTTTGATCCCACTCAATATTATACTCAATAATAACCAGTAAAATATCATGGATTGTACCTATGATCCAGATATTGTACTTGCAATTGGACACATAATATATGTGGTTGCAATATGCAAGTTTCCTCATTAATAATGAGGAATGATAATTAAAAAGACAATATGACTGAAACCGTAGGGTTTGTATGTCTCTATAAGTCTTGATCTCATCGAATGTACTTTTGAAGTGACATATCGATAATGATCGTAATTATCAAATAATCCTTATAAAATTCTAAGAAGATGTTATGGCATACATATGTGCTCTCGAAATTTAATCATGAATGATGTGGTTCTCTGCATCATGTAGAATGGTGGCTCTATAAGAGATGATGTATTCAAATTGTTTGAGTACCTACCTGAACCAATAGTTTAAGAGTTTAGATGGATGTAGATACGATGAGTGTCATCATTCTACTGTATATACTCTGGTCATTCATGATGCTTCGTATTATTCATATTGTATGAATTGAATGAAGCTTGTATAAATGTTGAAATACTCTTATATTGAAATTTTTGATTTTAACATAAGAGATCCTTGGTCTTGAGCATTGGTTGCTTATAGATAAAGGAAGCGCAGTGGAAGCATGGGTTGGACCCAAGTAAGAAGTACAGTCAAAGAGTTGACTGTACTTCTGTGACTTCCACGTGACATCCAAAGAGTTAGATAAATGCCAATACTGCAATAAGTTGATGTGTTGATAGTATGACTATCAAATCTACCTAGAATCCTTAGAGAAGGAATCAGATAGTACATCAGAATAATCTACAAATAATCATTGAAATTGGCTTACTTATTTGATAAGATAAAGAGTAATAATTGTATCTCAATCTTCTAATAACACTTGCAATTGGTTGCATCTGTATTAGAATATTAGAAATTTGATCTCAAGGTTTAATTGTCATCCATGTTGGAAGTGATGCAATTGTTGTAACAATTTCCATTGGATCAATAGACTTCATATTTTCAGTGGGAGCCCTTAGTCTTAGAGAATGTCTCTATGACCTAGATATTAGAATACAGTCATTAATTATTTCCAAATGTTGGAAATAAACATGAATTCTGTAATAAATCTATCATAAAGAGTTATGATGGAGATATCTCAGATAGTTATCTAAAATCTTGTGGACTCTCCTAAATTAGAAAATTAATGAATGGTTCATTATAATTTCTAATACTGAAAAATAAACAATTAAAGATCAATAAGAGGATAAAGATCATTTGATAATGATCTAGCATCATGTTTTGGACATATGTCTGTTGATATGATCAATAGACTGATAAGAGATGAAACTTTAGAATGTCTAAAATTTCAAAACTTGCATACTTATGAATATTGTATTCAAAGTAAAATGTCCAATACACCGTTCTTTAGGAAAGGTGTAAGATGTCAAGGTATTCGGGATCTCATACATTTGATTTATGTGAATCATCTATATAATAGTAAAAATTATGGATATGTGATATCTATTGATGATTATGTGTGATATGAAATTTCTTCTCTTCACCTAATAAACCTTTGAAATGTTCAAAGATTTCATAATTTTTGTTTAGAACCAAAGTTTGAAGGAAGATGAAATGAATTTGATCTAACCAAGGTAGCTTGTACCTATTAGATGAATTCAAGGAATACCTTATGGAGATGTGAATATCATTCCTATATCAATCCTCCTAATGAACCTTAACTCAATAGAGTTGTAGGGAGATACAATTGATCATGTGTGACATGATTTGATCAATGATTAATCTTAGCATAATTATCTCTTAGTTTCCAGGTATATGTATATGTGGTAGAGACTACATTATATACTTAATAAGGTTCCATGCATGTAAGCTGGAATCTAGCACTAGAGAGTGCTACTTCATTAGGAAAATAAAGGATGGTATTGGATACCTACTTTATGACCTCGAGATTCTTAAAGGATCTCATCTTTGAGAATGTGATTCTTAGAGGATGACTCTCTTGAAAATCAAGATGAAAATGAAGTAAAGGAACTCATTTAATCTTGAGATGATAATGAGGCTACTGGAATCGGAAACTAAAAAGACAATTAAAAATGAAACACTAATACCTCTTAAAATAAGTTTGAAGATGGATTCCATGTGTCAATTGAATCTGACAATGATCTAACTTCATATGATGAAGCTTCTAAAGATCATGACATGGAAAGATGGATGGTAGCAATAAAAGTCTAAAGTAGACTTCATATACAAATGTTGTATATAGACCCTCGAGGATCCACCTATAAGGGTTAGACCCATTATGGTGTAAATGGATCTTCAAGAGAAAGAGGGAACTTCATGAGAAGGTAGAGACCTTCAAAGCACGGTTCGTAGCCATGAGCTACACACCAAAGAGAAGACCGCTTGCGATGAGACTTGCTCTCTAGTGACCTTGCTTTAACCCATCAGAATATTGCTAACTATAGCTACAAAAATTGACTACGACATCTTCATGATGTGAGTCAAGATTGCATTCCTCTATGAATACCTCTCTGAGGATATTCATATGAAGTAGCCCTGGGGATTTATGTTTGAGGAAAGAAAGGTGTGCAAGCTAAAGAACAACATCTTTGGACTCAATCAAGCTTCTTATAGTTGGAACATAAGATTTTATGAAATTATAAA
The DNA here is from genome assembly GCA_037367405.1 of Ottelia alismoides. Classification (NCBI taxonomy): domain Eukaryota; kingdom Viridiplantae; phylum Streptophyta; class Magnoliopsida; order Alismatales; family Hydrocharitaceae; genus Ottelia; species Ottelia alismoides. The sequence continues at coordinate 809,264 of JAZKJV010002552.1, read as the reverse complement.
TGTTATGATTTCAGATAAAATCTTGATAAACCATGTGAAGCTTAGTGGGAGTGCCATTGTGTTTATCGTGCTAAATGTAGATATTATTCTAATCATTTGGAATGATATAAGGACAATAATAAGTGTTTCATAATTTGTTTGTTCCATACCTTGAGATATGATCTCAAGGATACCTCTTAGATCTTCTGAAGTTGTTCAGAAGCAAAGAGAAGAGGATATTGGAACTGTCACATTAGTAGTACACCTTGGACATATTCTATTTTCCAGAAAATTCCAAGGAAGGCTTCTTTCCTTAAGATATGGTACTGACCTATCTGAAGGTATAGCACCTCAAAGAGTTGAGGAAGTGAATGCTAGTACTACTTGCACTTGTGCATCCGTTATGAGAAGCTGAATGTATGCTAGATGTGTACAAGAACCAGATATCTACCATGCAGTGGGAGTAGTAAACTGTTACTGATCCTACTATGGAGATAAAACACTTGATTGCAGTAATGATAATATCATCAAAGATGATGAAACTTAGAGATAGTGATCTCAAAGTCTTATCTTCAAAAGTTTAAGACCTTGTAGATAGTGATCTATAAGGGTCTTAACTGTAGATTCCTTAGGAGATAGAGATCTCTAGGATTGAATGTATTCCAATAAGGATTATGGGAATACTGGTTATGATAATTAATAAGATGTAGTGTCAAGGACACTATAACTAACAAAATTGAGTATTGGTTGCATAAGATGCAACATTCGCATTGGATGCGAGCACTGTTACTAGGAGATATGCAAGTGCCGTAAAAGGACTTGGCGTAGTCTCTTGGGAATAGAGTGACTGATCAGCTGAACTAGCTATTTTCTAAATAGCCTATGATTGTCACATAAGTATCGGTTTAAATGATTAGCCCATTAATGGCTCTTAGGGCCAGTGGGAAATTGTTGGAAATGCGACCCCACGGGGAGCCATTATGCAATAAATTTTATTGCAAATATCATTCCCTGATCTGAAATGAAGAATAAATAATTTGCATAATAGGTCCCTTAGTACAATTAGGGTTATGTACCATGGCCATCTTAATGATCATACAACTGTTAGTTCAATTATTGAATCATAGAGGCTGGGGCTTGGATAAATATCTAAAGAGTTAGATTGAGGACTTATCAAACATCGTCAAATGATTATTAAGAGATGATCTCCAGCCTGAGTAGGAGATGGCAATCCTTTCTCAGTTAGGCTGATATCTGACCGACCTCTTGATGTAGGTCCTCTGCATAGGAATAGAGATTCGGAGGTGTCAGATTAGTTAGGTCAAAGAGTTGACTTAATGAGATCGAGATAACCAAAGTCCTATATCGTATGCTGTCATAATATAGGCACACATCCTCTGACCGGAGACAGATGTGTTACTATATGTCTGAGTTTGTACATTTGGCAGACTAATAGGTTGATGACCTAATCAAGATCTATACACCGGCGCGCTGGTGTGCATATAAGGGCATATGAGTAATACGATCTCTCAAAGGGATCATACAGGTTCACTATTGAATTGGAAGACATGAGCACACTCATGAGATATTGGGAAGAATCAAATTCCGTGCGCACAGTCGTCTCACTTTGGAAGCTTGACTGAATTTGTATGTTTAATATATACTTTTGGAAAGTATATGATCAAGACCTAGGTATGATATGTGCTTTTGGAAAGTATATGATCGATACCGACTCCCAGCGATCAAAATGAGAAACTTACTGATAAAACCCTGATGTAGACAGTATAAAGTTGATCTAATACTTCGGGTTTATTCTGAGTCTTCCAGTATGCAGGATGTATAGGTATTGGGAATACCTGAGGGTGATCTAATCATAAACGATTGTATAACCATGACGCTTCCATTCCTAGGGAGTGATGAAACGGGTCTGGATTTTAGTGACTCCTCTTAGTAGAAGTAATCTGGTCTTGATCCAAATGTTGGACATTGATCTGAATGTGATTCAGATTCAATGAGAAGATTAGATTTGCGGTCTTGATTTAATCAAGCATCTATGGGAGGCCCGAGATCTGGATTTGAGATATAATCTAAATATCCAAGTCACTATACGTGGAACAATACAATCGCCCTGTCCTTATCTCCAAGTATTCACGGAGAAAGCGCATTATCCTTGATAGAGTTCGTGGATAATTCTATTGTTGATATATGTATCCGAGCATTGAGAAAATGGATAATTAAATGTGATTTAATTATCATGAATAATATGAATTTGATTCATATTTTAAGGAGAATTATCTTAGATAATTAAATGTGATTTTATAATCAAAGATGTGAATAATGTGAATGTGATTCATATTATTTGGGCACATGAGAATAAGTTATCCAATATAATTAAATGTGATTTAATTATTATAGATAAGAATAATGTAGATAGTAATATACAATTATTTATAATATATTAAAATGTGATTTATAATGTATTAGAGAGAGCTAATTATAATTTATATTTGTTGATTAATTATTAATGTGTATTGGATACACATTGTCTAATTAATTGAAAATGTAAATTACATTTTGTTTTGGGTTGTGAATGTGATTCACAGTTTTCCAATGTCAAGATTGCAATATTCCCAAAATTAATTGTGAATTATTTTTGGGGAATAAATCCCAACAAAAGTTGTTGGAAATAAATAATGGAGAAAATCAAGGAGGCATGCAATCTCATGGAAATCCATGAGATTGCCTCCATAAGGAAGGAGGTGGGCGGCACCCAATTCCTATATGGAATGGGTGGTCGTCCCCCCCTTGGATGTACATGGAGATGTAATCTCCATGTATATTCTCTCCTTATTTATTTATGTGATTTGGGATTGATTTATATTTGATTCTATCAAATATATTTTAATCTAAATTAAATCACAAGTTGTTGGCTTTTACCAACAACAATCTTGACCATTGGATTGATATAAATCAATATCATCCATTGATTTTATATGTCCCATAGATTGAGATCCATGGATCCCAAAACCCTATAAATAGAGAGGCATACCCATGCTCTCTCTTTATGCACAATGCTTGAGAAGCATATCTCTTTCTCTCTTTTCTCTCTACACGTCAGCCCTCTCTCTCCCTCTCTAGGTTGTCCATCATGGATGCCCTGGAGAGACTCTCCATCGTCGCAACGTCGTCGTTATGTTGCTCGATGGTTTGCTCGTGGAACTCCGTCTACTTCGGCGTTCCTTGCTCGTGAAAAAGACGTCGGATCTCGTGTGTTGAGATCAGGAGATCCTACCGTTTGGATCATCATCATGGATTGCGAGAAGCACGCGGTTCATCCCCGCGCTCGCAATCGTCTCCTCCGTCGGATCGGACTTGAGACAGGAGGTCGCTTCGTTTAGAGACTCGATCACAACCACGCTTCAAGAGGTAACCCTAATACTTGATTGTGGTTTAGACGAAACGATCCGAGAAGTGTTCTTGGATCATGTGGTTTTGTCGTATGAAAATTTTTAATTTCCGCTACATAGAACAACTAGTACGACTAGTCGTTCTTCGTCGTATCCGATACGTCGATGACGCTTCCGTGATGCGCTTGAGGATCTAACCATATCCTTCAAAACCCTCAGTTCACCAACTCAACTCAAAGTGAAGACTGTGAAGGTTCGGTCAATTATCTTGTCAATTTTAGAGTTTGATGAGAATACAATATATCTGAGTGGTTAGAAACGAGCTATTAGGAACCCAATGCTCTCAAGAGACTGGCCTATTATCAAATTAGATCTTCCCAGCCAGTATGAATTGTGGCCCGTTTACCGGCTACCCGATCAATTCAATCTATTAAGGACGTCACGGTCCGCTTTACCGGCTACCGGAGAGATCCTTACTGGAGAACGACTAACCCAAGATAGTAGTCTGAAAAGAGTTCGGGCGTGGCTCTATCCTAGTGTACGGATCGCTCTCTCGCTCAAGCAAACCAAACAATGAGGGAGTTACTCTCCCCAAAATAATAATTTTCCTTGTATTTTTTAGGGTCGAGTTTTCTTTAGCAATCCCGATTTTAGCAGTTATCACTTGGTTAAAAATATTTTCAAAAAATTGCCTACCGAGTATCCAATTTCCTTTTTAACTTAAGTGAGTGAAAACAAGAAAGGAGATCAGAAATGCCAATGCGCGATTAAAAACAATGATGCATGTAGGGGTTAGAGATGCGTACCTTGTTGCCAGCACTCTACATGCAAGTGATCTACGCAGAATAGAAATAAACTATCCTATATGCAAATGCAAGTAAACCGTCCTAGATGATAGCTTCTATTAACGGGCAAGAACAAATTAATTTGACTAAGTCCAATTTACACTCTACTCTATAGGCACAGAAATTTCTTGCTTATGGTGTTTGGACCTAATTAATTACCTGGCTCAAGCAAATTAATTAAAGCAATCAAGAGGTGGCTCATGAAATCCGCGGGAAATAAAGAAAAATAAAGGCGATGAAAACCAATCCGGTGAGGTCCCCCAAGTGCACCGGCACATGGCAAAACAGACCCCGCAACAAATGAATGTCCTTTTACAAAGTTCAAATGGAAAAGAAACTCTCTCTCTCTCTCTCTCTTTTCAAAATATTTTTTTTCTTTCATCTCCTTCACTTCTTCTTCTCTTCTCCTCACGCTATCTTGCGGCTTAGTGAAGAATCAAGCCGCCTCCACATCGCTTGGGTGCTTCGGCTCTCCTAGGATCGCCTCCTTCGCTCAGCGGACCCTCGCAAGAAAAGAAAAGAAAATGTGCACGGAAAATAATTATCAAATATGAGAAAAAAATAATGAAATGAATGCAATGGATATAAATAGTGAAGTGAATGGAAAAATATACAACCAAGAATAGCAGGTCAAAAGAGAAACCTAACTACCCTCGTCATGCCTCCCCGACAACGACGCCATTTTGTTGACAGGGAATTCGTGGGGGTTTCGAAAATTTGATGAAAATAATACGTCGTTGTTATCCCCAAAATCCCGTGACAAATAAAATTTATTTTTTTTATTTTTGCTACTTACTAACCTGTATAGCGGACATGGTCGAACTCAGGGAGGCTACAATACCAGAGGGTTATTCAATTAATAAGAAACTAATTAAAAGAAAACAAGAATCTCAAAGGACAACTATCCTTGGTTTTTGCTATTTTTAATCTTTTATTTTTTATATTTTTGATTTTTTTGTATTTTCGGATTTTCAAAATTTTAGTGATTTTGATTTTGCAATTTTTTTTATTTTCATAAATAACATGAAGAAATATAAACAAGATCAAGAATATGCACACCAATTCTTTTTGCAATTTTTCAATTAGTCAAACATACTCAAAAAAATCCAAAGAAAATATTTTTGGGTTCTAAAAGTTTTGAAATATTTTTGAGAATTTTTGTGTAATTTTCAGATGTTTTATATTTTTTCTAAAAATCAAACAATGAGAAAATAAGAAAATGTGCACAGCCGAGAGTAATTTGCAATTTAAAAATCTTTTAAATGCCCGAAACTCCTAAAATTATTTTATGACAAACTACATGCAAATATCTACAAACAAGAACTGAAATCGAATTTTTTGGATTTTTGTAGAATTGTTTTTTATTTTTTGAATATTTTTTATATTTTTCAATTTTTTTGAGTTTTATAAATAATTAATGCCTGAAAATTGGTCAGAAATTAAAAGACAATGAAATACAACTACTCTAATGTTTTGGAATTTTTGGAACAATATTTGAATTTTTATGAATTTTGGAATTTCAAACAGGGAAAAATAACATGTTTTTGATTTTTTAATAATAATAAATTATTACAAAATGTAATGAAAAAATTATGCTAAGAAGATAATTACATCAGGAGCATAGCACAATTTTTACAAAATTTTTGGATCACAAATAACATTTATTTCATTGAAAAACACAAGCAAATTCATGTTCTGGAATTTAGGGACTAAAATGTAAATAATTCAATGGTTTTGCATCAAATAAATAATAAAAATAAATACGAGAATGGAAACTACAAATTACCCAGAAAACAGGCGTACAATACGCGTGCTTGGGGCTAGCAAGGGGGCTTCTTCCTAATTTCTGAAATATCGACGGAATCCACGCAATTTTCCCAATATAAAATGTGGCAAGGGATCTTCTACAGTATTCAGAACTTCCAAGGGTTTGCTTGCAGTTTACCCAGGAAATATTTTTTTAACCAAAAGCCCCCTCCCTAGGGTTCTTCTCTTCGTTCTTCAAAGGAGGGAGTAGGCAGGGTTGCCGCTGCCTTCCTTCTTCAGCAAGGTGGAGGTGCACGGGCGACGCTACGCAACGGCGAGGCGTGGTGCCCACGCGCACAGAGGGGATGCTGCTGCTGGATGGAGGAGGTCAACCAGGCTGCTCCACGCGAGGAGGCGACGGTGGTTGGTGCGGAGCCGCACGCCAATGGCTGGAGAGGCCAGGCGGAGCTCGACGACATCAGGTCGGGGCGGAGGCGCGTTGGGCTCATCGGCGAGGATGAAGGAGCGCGGGGCTGCAGCTGGGGTCAAAGGCGGCACCGCTGGAGGTGCGTGACTCTGGAGACTCGCAGGTCGCCTAGAGGAATGGAGGTGCGGGCGGCGCCCGTGTGGCCGCGCGGGGCAATGGCTACAGGGGGCGTCTTGCGGCCGACGGAGGACGTGCTTCAGGGCAGCGCTTCGAAGCCGGAGTAGCGCGGGCACGGGTGGTTGAGGCCGCATGGAGGAGGGGTGGCAGGCCTAGGGCAACCATCCCTCTTCTTCTTCTTTTTTTATTTAGATTTTTTTATTTGTAATTTTTTTGTGATGTAACAGAAAATAAAAAAACTTTTTTTTATGAAAATCCGAAAAAGAGGAAATAAGAAGGATAATTTTTTCATTTTTTTACTTTTATATGATGTTGCAAAACAAATGTTAGAGAACAAAAAGAGACAATTTTTTTATTTATTTACAAATCAGAAAAATGAACGAGGATTCAGCGAAGGTGGAAGGATCGAATCTGACTCTCCGACCACCGTGCGTGGTCGGAGTTGATAGAACGTGGAAGGTAGAATAGAATGCGTGAAGATCAAGAAATGAAATGAAAATTCGGAATCGGAGATGGATAAACTCGAAATGGAATTTTTAATGATCTAGAAAAACAAAACGAAGATGAATAAAAATGCGACGGAGTAAACAACGATTAGCCTAGATAAAATTAATAAAAATGTAGATCTCACCTTAGGAGCGGAAAATGATCGTGATTGCCTCGACGAAGGCCGACTTGCTATCACCGGACGGCTCGGAGGCTAGACACCTTTTCTCGACAAGAAGACTCTCGGAGATCGGGCTCCTCTCTCTAAAGATTGATCAAGTTGGAATGAGGGAGGAGGCATATAAATAGAAAAGAGATGAAATTTGAATTTTTGATTTTTTTTTGGATAAAGAGAGATGAAAATTTAATGATTTTTTTATTTTTTTTGGTGCAAGAGAAATGAAAATTGAAAATGAATTTTTTTTGTGAAAGATATAAAAGAGATGAAATTTAAAAAGAGGTAAAGATAAAAAGCGATAAAAGTATTTACATAGTTATCTAATTTTATTGAATTTTCGTCACTTATTTAATTGGATTAACAAAAAGTTATTTTTTTATTTTTTATGGAGGTTAATTAAAAATATCAACTATATACATATACTATATACATATATGACATTCTATACAAGGGTAAATGACGAAATTAGCCTTTTTTGTTTTTAAAGAATTTTTTTATTTTATTTAATTAATGAGAATAATTTACAAATAAATACAAATACAATATGCACAAAACACATGGGAAAATTGCACAAACCACCCCAGGAAATCGACTTTTCAACCGTAACTCCAAAAATTATGAAAATAGAGCCATTTAAAAGATAATTTAATTTGGAATCCAATGGAAATGAGATTGATTCAATTTGAGCTCATATGGAGCCAGAATTGGTCTTTCAATTAGTGCTTAGTGGCTTTTTCCAAGTGTGGCTACGTTTATTCTATACATGATTTAATTGTGCAATTATTTTTAGTAATTAGAACACATTTTTATTTACAACTTTGGTTTTGAATGTTTTTTTGATTTGAGGTCAATTAAGGTACAAATAAATTAGTGTCAGTTTTATACAGGTATATACAAAATAAGTGAGAACACATTTTTTTGGATTTTCTTGTTAAGGACCCTATCTCCCCCTACTTTATTCCTGGTTGATCAGGTCAAGTCTTGACCTTCTCTCCGAGTTCGGGTCAGCCTGTATACAGTCTTCCTTTTTTATTTTATTTTCTTTATTTTTCCTTTATTTATTTATTTATTTATTTTTAGTTAAAATTAGTAAGAAGTGTACACTGTTTACACACAAATGCAACTTAGAAAGAATATGGAGTTAGTGTTATATGCAGGTGTTTTACAAGGGATTTTAAGCTAAAATAAATGAATAAAGATGACGAATCGCAGATTCATCAGAAGTACAAGATGCTTGTCTGGTAGTACTCACTCACCAAAATGGTTAGCGCTTAGGATATAAGTTTGAATGATTGCTTGATTACAATGAATAAAAACTACCAAGATAAAAAGCTGAACTTTGTGGCTTTACCTCTGTTGGGTTGGCGAACCGATTTGCGTCGGTGTTTGTTTCAATCTAGTTTAGCTCAAAGAGCTAGTCTCACGTACTTATGACTTTTCTTTACACCTTTTATACTTATTCACATTGCTCATTTTGAGCCTTTTCTCATTTTCTTTTCATTTTATTTCTTGTGTGTCTCCATGATCACTATTCCTCATCTTACTTCCTTTTGTTTCCAAGATGTTGGGTCATGGATGTCTTAGTTTGGATTCCAGGATACCAACACTGATTCCTCGATTTCAATATCTCCAATAATATTATGCTATTCAAAAAAGATCTGTTCGGATTTTGCGAACCACTCTCAAGACTCCCCATCTTCTCTATCTCAAATAAATCGGGATCAATCTTGTCCCAAAATCCCTCCTTCTTGGATGGAGATCGATATATATCCATACACATTGTCTGATATAATAAAGTTCAGATTGACCCTAATTCCAAACTCTTCTCTACATTTGGTGCACAATTCTAGTCTAATTAGAATACATTTCCTTTTATAGCTAAAAGACATGATCCGCATCGCTTCCCAGATCAAGAAATCGAGAGGGCCCCAAAAGAGAGGTCACATCAAGTTGAGCAAAACAAATTGAACGCATAGATTCTCACCTCCATATAAGAGATGTAGACGCATATGACTGCATAGGCTAAAGCTCAGGATGCCTTCTAGGAGATATTATTATAGCCGAGGACAGATAGAGAGAATAAAGGATGAGGAGGAGGAGGAGAAGAAGCATATACAGATGGACCCGGTATAGGGGAAGACAAGTAAACAAGAGAGGATCCTAAGCCTACTTTATAAGAAACTTACAATCATTGTGCTAGCTAGTGTTTCGAGTGGATCCTAATTCCTTCGATCCACAAACACTTTGAATTGAAGCCACAACTCCTATCTCTTCTTCTTTTGTTCCATGGGTACAAGAACGAGGAACCTTAGATCAATTTACATCAGTTTGGCTACACCTGTGGCACTACACATTACCCCAACATTCCGTTGGGTGTTGTCAAAATGATCGCCTTCCCATTTAGCCTTCAGGATAAGGCAATATATTGGATCAACCACTTGGGGAAGGAGGTGACGACCTGGGTGGAACTGAAATCTATGTACCTACACAAATTCTATTTCCTATTTCATATGAATCAGATGCATGCCCGCATCTCGAGCTTCTACCATAGACCCCACGAATCCATTCTTGAAAACTGGAAGTGATTTAAGGATTTGAAAGAGAAGTTCTCTCATCGCGATATTTCGAGGACCATCCTGGTCCAACACTTCTTTACGATCATGAACAAAGAAATTCTTAGGTTGATTAATGTCACATGTGCTGGATCTCAGCTTAATAATGATGAAGACATTGTGTGGTAGATTTTCTAGGAAATAGCCAAAGGAAAGACCACAATATCTTCATCTCGTGCATATCAGAGACAATCGTAGATCCACCAGAAGACCGTCAGCATTGTGGCATCACGTGAAGTGGATAGGGACAAGAGCTCTAACCTGAGAATCATCGAGAGACACCTGTCCAAAGCTGATATCATAGAGAAACGATCACAAGACTTGAAGAAATTACATGTGATCGAACAAAGAACTAAGAATATGGACAAACTCGACCAAATCACTAAGCAGTTGGAGCGACTGCTCGGTATAATTAACTCATGTCAGTATGTGAGCCCATCTACTGAGACATCTACCAAGCTAAAGGTATCGTCACCGCTGCAATGTCAAGGGCAATCGTCATCGGTCCAACATGTGTATCATATGCAAGCCCTCGATCAGGTACCATGACCATAGCCACAGACTCAAATGATTGTGTACCATCCATAGCCCTAGCCTCAATATATCGAACCATTTTTCTCACCCATGTGGTGAACGACATTTGGAACAACAATGCACAATTGACCTGTCCAAGCAGACATCAACATATTCAGTCCTCTGCTATCATGCCATACCACCAACCTTGTGGTGGGAAATTTGTCCGGAATTAGCCTCCAAATACCACTATCCACAAAATTCGAACACCTGAAGACAAAGATATCAACAACCATCATATTGGCAATATCAATTTCATCAGCAGTAGTCGACTGCTCGTCACTACAACTAGTATACCCCTCCTCCATATTATTAGTAGCAATATCCTCCTCAACATTATTAACAGAATAATTAGTCACAACGTCCTCACCACCACCTTAGTCAACGTAGTTAGCACGCTAAATGCTGAGAGGATGCGCCTGGCAACCCAACCCTCGATTGTTTTGCTCAATTGATGAATAACATAGATGAGTTAGATGCTTCATGACATCACTGCTACCACGATGATTATCTCAGTGCAAATTGAGGATAACCCCAATAATTTGAAGCGCAATGAGCAGGTAGTTTGTGATGTTTCCTCTAAACCCGATGAGTCATGTATAGATGCATTTAATTATCTAATAATATGACTCTCTAAAGTAGTAGGATATTGTAGCTATATATATTTTCCAAGGGAAGATTAAGGTGTCAAATAGCAAATCATCATCTTATGTATCATCCAATCCAACAACAAGTCTGTGTGAAGAAGAAGGAGAAGGAGGAGTTGCACATGATCACAAAAAAATCAAGAAAATGATACACTCCAAAAATGGAATAACAATAGAGGCCAAGTTGATTTAAGCAAGGAGAAAGTGCAACAATAGCCTGATGAACCGCATTTTCATTGCTTTAATGGTCATGTATCTTATCATAGTACATGCGGTGAAAACAATCCATGAAAAGACCACACCTTCAAATATGTGGAAATTATTTTACTTAGCAAGATACCAAGGTCGAACACAAAGACAAGAGCTTCCTCATATATCCACCAAAAATTATTGATTAAATGATGAGTGATTAAATTCTCAGGTCTAGGTCTCCAGATGCATGTACAATGCATGACATATAATGATACGCGGATACCTCATGCAAACAAAATGATGTAGAGACAAAGTTATAAGATGCATGCATTTTTATTTGTTTTTATGCAGTTTAAATGAGATGCAATGTGTATGTTATGCAACAGATAACCTTGCATGAAACCATGTATAATTATGCCCTAAGAATATGCAAGTCAATGAGCAATAAAAGATAAGTTAATTTCAAAGACAAATTGAGCATTAAAATTTAGGCATCTATTAATGGCAATATTTAGAGAGAGAAATATTCCACATATCTTTAAAAATTATCACATTTATTTAGGTGTCCAAATAACAAATTAACTATGGCATTATATAGAGAATAAAACAAGCATTAAAATTTTTTGAAATAAACTCATTTGAAGTTCATATGCTCAAGTTATGAAGAAAATAGTGCAAGGGAAAAAATGCAATAAAAAAGGAAATAAAATGATAACTACAGAAATAAGTCCCTGATGGGGGTATTTCTGCAAACATGGAAACCCGACATGACCTACTTGCAAAATACCCCAGGCACGCACGTGAGGCATGTGCTTGAGGACCCGGATGTGGTTGTGAAAACTTTTGGAGGGTTTTTATGAAATAACCAAGCCCGCACGCACGTGGGCTAGGCTTGGACCGAGGCATGGGCTTGGGCCACATGGATGATCTACGCGCTAGAGAAGGAGGCTGGTAACACCCGAGGCTGCAGGTACAGTAGTGAGGCCCGGAGATCATCTGAGCCATACAATCTATATAACCAGGCGATATCTTCATCATTTTTGTACGCCTCATGCAACATCGAGGGGCCTGGGCTTCAGCAGCCTCCCTCAAGTACCACCTATGCTATGCTCGACGGTGGAGGATCGTGGTAGCTCACGGAAGTTTCGACGAAGGCCGGGCTGAAGTTGCAGAGGAGCATAGGTGTCTGAGGCGGCATAGCAGTACTCCTTCGTCAGAGACAGTGGAGAAGAACGGACCCGAGGTGCGAAGTTCGATCAATGAAGCCAAGCATAGGTTAGTATATAGCCGAGGCATGGTGCGACTGGGGTGGAATGAAGGTCCCATCCGTGGAGAGGAGTGGAGGACCTGGGCTTCATCTACAGCAGACCATAGATGAAATGGGGCGAGGTGGTCGGGGCTTTGGAGAAAAGAATTGGGTGAGTAGAGGGGTCAGCAAAGGTGTTGGTGGTGTTACAGATCTTGATGGATGGTCGAGGGAAGGTGAAGTACATCATGTGTGGTGGGATTAATGTGAGACAACATGAAGAATAGGCAAAAATCATACCAAGAGGGATCGAGGAGGAAGAAGGGGCAGAATGGAGCTGAGCTGAGGTTCCATTGGAACCTCAGGTTGTCACACATGTTGGCCAGCTACTCCAATGAGCTTAGCGGTTCGTAGGGCAGTTGCAACATGGCCATGGCGGCCATTGGACGACACCTATCCTGGAGGCACCATTAAGGACCCTCGCTCGACCTTCGTCTGTTGCAAGGAGGTGGAGAGGGTCTAGGGCTTAGGCATTGTAGTGGTGAATGCTGGAGAAATGAGGCAAAGGTGGAGATATTAAAGGTGGTGGATCGACGGTTTCAAGAGAGTGGGGCGGTGGTCGATTGAATGCTCTAGAAGTCCAGATAGGGAGCAATGAAGGGTTCACAAAGATGGTGCAACTTAGGGTTTCGAAGTGGTGGCATTAGGTTTCAGAGAGAGAGAGAGAGTCAGAGGTGATGGCTAGAATAGGAAGAGGTGGAGTGTTCTGAGTGTAACAGACGGGAAGGGGAGATGTTTTGAGGTAGGTGATGAACAGGGATCATTGGATCTCACGATCCAACGGTCTATGTGTGAGTGCAGAGGAGCGGGTGAGATTAAATCAGTAGATGTGATCGAGCGGTAGAGATTTAGGCATTGGAGAATGACATAGATCAGATAAGGAAATCTGATCAAGCAGCTGAGATATGGGTGCTAGGAAATGGTGGGTATGGAGCTTTAGGTTGCATCCAACAGTGGAGGTGGTTAGGTGATGTGGAGGCAGATTGGCCATTGGATGCCAAGCCATCCAACAACAGAGGCTGTGGCGGAAGTGAGTGGCTCAGATACATCAAGAGGATGATCTAAGGGCTGATGGAGACCTGGAGATGGACGGTGGGGATAAAGGCGGGAAAGGGGTGATCCAAGGACAGAGGAGGATTGCGGGTAATATAGGAAAATAAATGAAAAATAAAAAAGAATTAGAAGGATGCCGAATAATAAAAAGTCAAAACATGATAGTTGTAGATCTCGATGATATCTACATGTTTCATGTTGAACAAAAAGTCAAAAGCAGTCAATTATACAAATTAATATTTTTGGTAGTATTTTTAATAGATAAAAACACTGTATTTTGATTGGTTTGTGATTTGTTTGTATTTTAATTTTTTTAAATTCAAGATTAATATCTAAAATATTTATCTATTTTTTGGGAATTTTTATAAAAGAGAAAATACAGAAAATGTTAGTGATAATTAACATTAATTAGGGTTAGTAATTACGGTTAATTACATGACAGATGATTATTGCTAAATATGTTGAATTAATGAAGAATAGCAATGAAGTTCTTATTCTTCGAGGATAAAAGGAGAGAATCGTTTTGATCAATAATAAATTCATCACTCCGCTATACTTAAACTATGCTCGTCCTTGATCATCTAAAGAATGAAGGAGATGGATTAAATCCTGACATAGCATGTGAGTTTTCAAGGCACAATTCATCGAAGACCCTTAATTTAGGTGATCGTAAAATTCTGGGCTCAACAATGCTCTAGCCAAAAGGAATCCGACTTCTCTAATTATCAGACTCTCTATTTGTACGTATAATATAAGGATATGACATTTAGTGTACTGCAATCATGACAGTCGAGTCGAGATGCCACCCAAGGCTCCAGTCCAAGAGACTTTCCTATAGACCTAATCTTCAACACTAGGGAATAATTCTTTTCTTGCATTCAGTCAATCGTCTCATTAGTTTGTCAGACTTAGAAGTGTAGATGGAAGGTCAGATGATGGAGGGTATATGATTGTGTATTTTCTTCTCTCCCTCGCATAGGAACAAGGATCCTCTCAAGTGCCTTTTTACTCGACACATATATATTTTTGTTTGTTGATCAATGTGTCCGTCAAGAGAGCTCGGAGTTATCTGCACTTGTTTTCCTAGGAGTTCACCGAGGTGTGTCTCTTTTGAGTATCTAATATACCTTCGACACCCAAACTTGTATCATTATACGATGTCGTGCCCTTTTTAGGTGCTAGCCTGACTCCTTGGTCCTAATAGCTTTGGTCCAAGTGGACACTTCGAAATGTTTGGGAGCTCTCACCATTATTAGAAGCTCTTTGAATTTGTATTTGTAATTAGAGAGCTTTTCCTTGTATGAGAGAACTTCTCTCAAATTTTATTTCATTAATGTTTGTCTAGCTACACTACTTCTACCCAGAGTTGGTGCACATTGATCAATAATTATTTAATTTCATCACACCCTGGCACATAGGTAAATAGCAAAAGATAATATGTGAACTTTTTCGCATACTATTCAGGGTTTGCTAACACTCAGGTTTCTTGAAGCCTTCATTGACTTTATACCATCCTCGAGCATTATTAAATCGGGTCTAAACTCAAATCTCTAGTCCCACTTCCTCAAGTGATAAATCAACTTATCACATCAATCATTCAGTTGTGAAAGTGATGTGCTGATCATATTCTTTAGAAGGTACAGATGAAGAGTGAAATGTTGCGCTCAAATCTTTTAAACTAGGGAAGTGTGGATTATTAAGTTTCAAAACCCTAATGACTAAGGTTGATTTCCTCATACGCTCAAGATATTAGAAACTAAGTATCCTCAACTCCCCATGCCTCGAGTGATAGTAAATATGTCACAAATATACCAACTCCAAAGTTAGTGAATTTTTGTGATTTTTGAATTTTGTAAATTTATCGAATTTTTTAATCTCAAGAGTAATAGTCACTAACTCAAGTTTATATGAATAGCTCCATCCATTTCCATCCAGTATGGGTGTAAGTACAAACCATTAGACAACTACGTGTATTACTTCAAGACAGTTCCATTCGCATTGTCTTTTAACCACCCACTCTATTAAGGGAGACCGTATTTCCATCACTAAGAAATGGATACTCATTTTAAAGCTTAGTAGTCAGAATCGTTGCTCAAAAAAGATTTTAATTTCAGATTTTTATGTGATTTTTGAAAAAAGGTTAATAGTAATTACAAAACAAGAAGGTAGTCCCTCATTTTTGAAAAGATTTTTGAAAAGATTTTCAAACCATGTCCCATAATAAATATATAGATTTTCAATACATTTTTCAAAATATTTTCAAAATGAGTAAAACCCCAATTTTCAAATGAATGTCAAACATTTTTCAAAATAGTGTCACACAGTTAGAAAATTTTTCAAAGCATTTGCAAACATTTTTTACAAAAATCTCTTCACTAGATACTAATACCCTAGACCTTAAAAAGTTTCAAAATTTTCTAAATATAAATTATGGCTAAAGTATGTACGGTATACGCCCTCTACTTAACTTTTGATATGAAGCCATCTCAAGTCAAGTACAAGATGATATATCATAACTAACTCAGATAGCCCCCTTGTACTCAGTTGAAAAATAATGTAATTATAATAAGACAAGAAGAGGGATGAATGACTCAGGACCCTCTATACTCAGGCTGAACAAAGACCTAATATTGGATATGAAATGAAGATGGAGCGACCTGTTGTGAGTGATCAGTTACTATACAAGGTTCTCTCTATACTTAGGATGAAGATTAGCCTAAGTATTAGGATATGTAATTAGGGATGGGGAACATATGATCTTTTAGGGTTAGAGGATGGAGTGCATTTACACATATGAATGTGTGGAGAGGGTGTGGTAAATCATCTAGGGCTACGGGAAGGTTGGGATAAGACACAATTGGGCTCAACCAAGCAGATAATAACCCATGTTTCACCAACACACACGTGAAGACCAACAAAGGTTTGTCATTTATCTTTTCATTTTTATTAGTGATCATCGAAAATCAAATCTCATTATGCTGGTTTTAGGGCTAGGATTCGGGCACTGTCCTAGGGGTACATCCTCACCTCTCAACAATCAAACATCCTACGTACAATGATGGAGGTAGCTCTCGCACAAACCAAGAGTAATTTTTTTTCCAATTTATTTCATCGAATTGTCTTACAGTCCCAATTTTAGATTTAGGTTATCATTGAAGTTACATGAAGACCAATCAAACAAAATTCGTCTAGCGGCCAATCCCGATTCCATTAATATCATAAGTGATAAATCACGAGAATATGGAGAAAAACCAATGTAGTCATGATAATCGTGATGCATGCTTGAGAAAACGAACTTACATCGCCTCCAATAATCTTCATGCATGTGCCAGATTGTATTGAAATTTTATGCTACATACTTGCAAGTCGAAGAAACCATACTCTAAACATGCTTCTATTAGCAAGAAAGAATTCGATTTAATTTGGATAAGTGAAGTAATGTATGTGTGTCTAGTGATTTAAGTGTGTCCTAACCTATAAGGCAAACACAAATGATAGAAAAATAAAAGAGATTGAAGAGTTATGTGCCTAGCCCTAGGTCAACACTCAAGTGGAGCCTCTCTCAAACTGGGGTGAGACTTCACACACCACATATAGTGTTCGAGTTCATATTTACACAAGCGAGCCCTCGAACGAGGACCGCTAGAATTGCAATGATTACAATGTTTTTCTCTTTTTTGCTTTTTTTAACAAATGCATGAATAAAATGTTGACTATGCTCCATGTACCCTCCTGAATTTCCCCTACGGCTCCTCGTAGTAGGAGCTCCCAACTCCCCGCCTTCATGTAGATTGAGCATCCTCCATCTTCATTGGCCCTACCACAAAGGAAGAAGTCAGGAACAATATCAAGAGATTTAATGACATAATGATGCAAAAATGAATAAAATTTGAAGACCTAAAATTTTAAAAATAATCACATAAAAAATAATGCAATAAAATTCAATAAACAAATAGGATGAGCCATGTCTCTGCTAATGATGCCATTTGATGAATCGCGTTTGCCGCTTTAATGGTCGTATATCTTGTCATATTACAAATGGTGAAAATGATCCATGCAATGACCACACCTTTGAAAATGTGGCAATTATTTTACTTGGAAAGATACCAAGATCTAAAAAAGATACACGATCCTCCTCGTATATTCATTGAAAAATATTGATTAAATAATGAGTGATTCAATTCTCAGGTCTAGGTCTTCATATGCAGTACAATGCATGATATAGAATGATATACGGATACATCATGCAAACAAAATGATGTAGAGACAAAGTGATATGATGCATGTGTTTTTATTTGTTTTTATGCAGTTGAAATGAGATGAGAAGTGTATGTTATACAACAGATAACAAGACATGAAACCACATTTAAATTTGCCCTAAGAATATGCAAGTTAAAATAACCAGACAAATTGAGCATTAAAATTGAAGCATCTATTAATGGAAAATAATTAGAGATCAAAAGACTCTATATATCATTAAAATTAGTACAATTAATTAAGTCACCAAATTAAGAAATTAGATATATCATTAGATAAAGAATAAAACAAGTGTCACAATGAAATTGAAATAAACTCATTTAGAGTTCATATGCTTAAATTATGAAGAAAATAGTACAAGGGCAAAAATGTAATAAAAAACAGGAAATAAAATGATAATTATGCAAATAAGTCCCTAGTAGGGTCATTTCTGCAAATATGGAAACCCGATAGGGACAACTTGTAAAATACCCCAAGCATGCATGTTAAGGCTTGCGCTTGAAGACCTAGATAAAATTGTGAAGACTCTAGAGGGCCTCTATACAAATAACCCAGTCCGCACGTACGCGACATGTGTGCGGGCTAGGTTTAGACCGAGGCACAAGCTTGGTCCACGGGGACAATCTAGGTGCTACTGATGGAAGCTGTAAAACCCAATGTTGCAGGTACCATAGTGAGGCTCGGAGATCATCTGAGCCATCTAATCTAGATAATCGGATGACATCTGCATCGTCTTGCTCTGCCTCATGCGGTGGAGAGGAGACTGGGCCCCGGTGGCCTCCCCCAAGCACCACTTGTATTATGCTCCATGGTGGAGGATCGTAGCAGCTCGAGGAAGCTTCGACGAAGGTCGGGTTGAAGTTGTAGGGGAGCTTATGTGTCTGAAGTGATGTAGTAGTGCTCCTTCATCGAAGATGGTGGAGAAGAACGAACCTGAGATGTGAAGTACGATCAATGAAACCCTGTAGAGGTTAGTAGATGGCCAAGGGATGGTGCATGTGAACTGGGGTGGAATGGAGGTCCCATGAAGGCGGAGTGGAGGACCTTAGCTTTATTTCTGGCAGACTAGAGATGAAATGTGGCGAGGTGATCGAGGTTCTGGAGAAGGGAATCAGGCGAGCGGCGGGGTCGACGAAGGTGTTGGGGGTGTTGTGGAACTTGATGGATGGTCGGGGGAAGGTTAAGTGCATTGTGTGTGGTGGTATGAATGAGGGAAAACACGAAGAAAAGGCAAAAATCATACTTGGAGGGATCGAGGAGGAAGAAGGGGCATAGCGGAGCTTGGGCTAAGGTTCCATTGGAACCTCTTGTCGTCGCACATGCTGGGCAGCTTCTCCAACGAGATCAACGATGCCTACAACGTCCGCGACATGGCTATGGCGGCCATGGGTCGATACCTATCCTGGACGTGCCATTATGGCCCCTCGCCCGACCTCCGTTTTTCATAGGTAGGCAGAGAGGGTCTAATGCTTATGCATTGTTGTGGTGGACGAGAGATAAGTGAGGTGGAGGTGGAGATTTTAAAAGGGGTGGAGCGACAGTTTCAGGTGAGAGGGGTAGTGATTTGAACGGTCGATTTAAGGTGCTAGAAGTCTGGATCTGGAGCAATGAAGGGTTCATGAAGATGGCGGAACCTAGGGCTTCGAAGAGGTGGCGTTTGGTTTTGAAGAGAGAGTTAGAGAGATGGATAGAATAGGAAGGGGGTAGATTATTTCTGAGTGTAATAAATGAGAAGGGGAGACATTTGGAGGTAGGAGACGATAGGGGACCATTGGATCTCATGATCCAACGAGGTGTGAGTGCAGCGGAGCAAGTGATAACAGAAAAGTAGATCTGATTGAGTGGTAGAGATTTAGTCGTGAGCGTATGGCATAGATCAGATCACGAGGTATGATCCAGCGACTTAGATGTAGGTGTTAGCGAATGGTGTGGATGGAGCTGTAGGTTCCGTCCAACGATAGAGGTGGTTTAGGTGATGTCGAGGCATATTAGCCATCGGATGCACAACCATTAAATGACAATGGTTGAGGTGGAAGTTTGCGGCCATATCCATTAGGGGGACGATCTAAGGGCTGAGGGAGATCTAGAGATGGATGGTGAGGATAAAGGCAGGGAAAGGGTGATCCAAGGAAAGAGGACGGTTGCGGGTGGTGCAAGGAAAAAGGGTCGTGTAGCGTCTCTAGAGAGAGCCACGTGGCCCAATGAAATTATTAGAAAATAGGAAAATAAAGGAAAAATAAAAAAGAATTAGAAGGAGGTTGAAATAACAAAAAGCAAAAAAGGAAAGTTGTAGATCTCATCGAGATCTACAAGTTTCATGTTGAACAAAAAGCCAAAAGAAGTCAATTATATAAAGAAATATTTTTGGTAGTATTTTTATTAGATAAAAACACTATATTTTTATTGGTTTGTGTTTTTTTGTATTTTTAATTTCTGTTTAAAGGTAAGATAAATATATAATATTTATCTATTTTTTGGGATTTTATAAAAGAGAAAATAAAGAAAATGTTATTGACAAATAACATAAATCTGGGTTAGTAATTAGGGTTTATTACTGAACAAAGGATTATTGCTAAAGATGCAAAATTATTGAAGATTTGCAATGGAATTCTTATTCTTCGAGGATAAAAAGAGAGAATAGTTATGATCAATCAGAGATTCATCCCTGATCCCGTGCCAGTTGGCGACGTCGACTTTCCAATTCTCTCTTCCCCTGCTAGTTTTGAATGAATGCATCCCTTCTAGTCATTCAATTGTAAAAGATGATTGAGTTGTAAATAAGAACAATGCTTTTAGTTCTTCAAATAATCTTTCTCCAGATGTAATGAAAAAATCTAAAAAAATGTGAAAATTAAAAAATGCATTGTTTGATCTTACAGTCGTTGATATTCTTTAGAATGTGTTTCTTGAAATGCCTGTATTGAAAGACATTGAATACATGCCTTTTGTGAAGAATATACTAAAAGATGTATGTACATCAAAGCGTCAATCTTGCAAAAACCCACGTAGTAGATGAGAGAACTCATCCTTACCATTGATATTGTGATTGTGATCAGTGACCTCCCAACAAAGAAGAAAGACAAGAAAGAGCCTTTAATCATATGTGAGATTTTCTATCAGATATTTGAGCGAACTTTTCATGATATCAGTTCCTTCATTAACCTCATGCCCATATCATTGCTTAAAGAATTCATGTTTGGTCTGCTTAAACTCATCTGTGTGATCCTTCAATTTGATGATCGATCGATTAAGCGACCAATAGGTTTATTGTAAGATGTTATCGTAATTGTGCAGGACATGATATTTCAGTGGACTTAGTTATCTTGGACATGGATTCCCTTGCACCTTTACTCCAAACTCCCAATTATTCTTTGTTGACCATTCCTTCTAACATCCAAAGAAATAGTTAATTAGGGGTCTTGAAAGATCATGTTTGGCTCCTGCAGTGAAAAAGTTACAATGGATATCATCACTGAGCCAAAAGCTGTAAAGAGCACATATGAGATATGAGAGCCAAAATCGACTATGGAAGATAGGAAAAATATCGAAGATATCAGAGATACAAGCTTATCTTAGAATGATATTGAAACCCAAGAATTCCTCTTTCCATAAGAGGACTTGGAAAGCATAGTCAATGTTTTGTCCTATACCGATAAGAAGATTGATTCAGAAGAGAAGATCAATTTATTGGAAGAAGATTCATGTCAAACTGAACAAGAAGAAATTATTGTAGATATGTTCGGTAATTTATTGCCTGAGCCAAGAGTGAAAGAGATGAACAACACCATATTGACTATAGATCATGCACCAACCAATTCAGTTTTAGAAGTCGCAGCAAAGCTGACTCAAAATTTACCAGAATTAAAGTCGCTTCCAACAGATCTAAAGTTTGCTTTCCTTGCGGGTGAGACGAATGTATATCCCATCATCTTCATCAGTAGCCTATTTACCACAGATCAAGAATCTCTCTTGCTAGAGATTTTTGAGAGAAACCACAAAGCTCTTGGTTGGAAAGTTTTAGATCTCCGAGGGATAAATCCGGTCGTAAGTTAACACCATATCTTCTTATAGGATGACTGCAAACCATCCCATGAATTTCGACAAAGGTTGAAATCTACTCTTCAGAACGTGGTCATTAACGAGATTACAAAATGTTGTGAGGTTGGCTTCATCTGTACCATCTCTGACTCGAAATGTGTTAGCCATTGCACGTACTTTTGAAGAAATTTGAAATTATGGTGGTTATAAATTACTAAGGAGAGGAGATATCTACACAAGTACCCACGTTATGGATCATTTGTGTTGATTATCAGTGCCCAATTCAGCAATTAAGAAGGATCACTTTCCTCGCCCTTCTATTTATCAAATTCTTGAAAGGTTCGCAAGGAAAGAGTTCTTTTGTTTCTTTAATGGGTACTCGGGGTACAACCTAGTGGCAATCACTACTGAGGATCAAGAGAAACCAACTTTTACCTGTCCATTTGGCACTTATGTTTTCAATTGAATGTCCATTGGATTATGTATTGCACCCTCTACATTTAAAGGTGCATGTTGGTTGTTTTTGCCGATATGATATGTAGTTTTCTTGGGGTCATTATGGATGATTTCTCGATGTATGGTGATAGTTTGATTATTGTCATGCACATCGAGACCGAGTACTTTAGAGATTCTATGAATTCAATCTTGTTCTTTCATGGGAAAAGTGTCACTTCATGGTAATAGAAGGAATTTTTCTGGTCCATGTCATCTCCAAACAAGGTATGGAGATTGACTCGGTAAAGGTAGATGCTAATGTAAAACTTGAGACACATCATAAAGTAAGGAATGTGAGGTTATTTTTGGGGCATGTTGGTTTTTATAGAATGTTCATCAAGGACTTAAATAAGCTAGCCTAGCCTCTAACAAGATTTCTAGGTAAGGAGACTGATTTTATTGTCGATGATAAAGTTCTCTAGGCCTTTATTCAACTGAAAGATCTTATCACTCAGGCATCTATCCTACAACCACCTGATTGGTCTTTCCCAATCAAAGTCATGATGGATGCATCGGATTTCACCATTGGGGACCTGTTAGGACAAAGATATGAAGAATTTCCTTATATCATTCATTATGCCAACAAAATATTTGATTATGCACAAAATAATTATATAGTGATAGAGAAAGAGCTGCTAGTAGTTGTTTTCAACATTGAGAAGTTCAGATCCCATCTTTTCAGATACAAAGTAGTTATTTATACTGACCACTCTACTATTCAATACCTACAGTAGAAGAAAGATTCCAAGTTAAGTCTACTCAGATGGATCCTTCTCCTTTACGAATTTGATTTGGATATTTGAGATAAACCGGGAGTTCAGAATGTAGTAGCAGATCATCTTTATAGAATAGAATTGTCGGAGACTCTGTTAAGCCATGTTCCATCAATGCAACATTCCCTTATGAATCAATTCTCGTTGTTTCTTCTTTCCAATGGTATGCCAATATTGTAAACTATCTCGCTTCTTAAAATGTTCCACAAGATTGGACATGAGTAAGGAAGGACAATTTTTTTCAACATTCATTTCTACTAGTGGTAAGATCCTTACCTTTTTTGGGAAGGTATGAATTGCATTTGGCATCAGTGCATTCTTTTGGAGGAGTACACAAGTGTCCTCAAGCACTATCATAAGCTCGAATATGGAGGATACCATTTTGAAAGAAGAATGATAATGAAAGTATTGCAGTTTGGCCTTTTGTGGCCTACACTATTCAAGGATGCCATATTATATGTTAAGGTTGCATCGACTGTCAAAAAATGGGAGTGATAACCCAAAATTCCCAAAGACCCGGGTGAAGGTAATAAGACAAGGGTCGTTGCGACCCAGATCTCAGAGGATAGGTATATCAAGAAAAATCAGACCACTCAAATCACGTAAAATCAATCAAGCACAAAAATAGCGGTCCAGCTATGAGATTAACCTGGTATAGCACCCAGGGTCGAACACAAGGAGCACGGGTTGGCCGAAGGCCTATGAAGTAGTAAAATTAAAATAAAATAAAAGACAAGTATTTTTAGTGGTTTTTACTGATTTTTATATTTTTTGTATTTTTAAAATGTGAAGAAAATAAAAGAAAGCAAAGACAAGCACACTTTAGCAATTTATTCAATGCATCAAAAATTAAGCAAAAATTCAAGAAAAAAAGTTTTTATGTTTTTTAGGTTTTCTAGTGTTTTTGGTGATTTTTTGGGATTTTTATAATGTGTATTTTATTTCCTAAAAATCAAACAGTACTAAAAAGACAAGGTACTGTCCAGCCAGGCCCAAAATCCAAAGATAAAATATCTAAGGATCTCAGAGGGACCTGTAGGTAATTTTCCTGTATACTAGAGACAACTAGGAAAATTAGAGCACCAAGATAGTTGTTTTTGGGTTTTTATATTATTTACTAGAATTTTTATGAGTTTTTAGGTGTTTTTGAGTTTTTAGGGTTTTTAAGCAATGAAAAATAGCCAAAATTGGCTAGAAAATAAAGAAACACAAAAGAAACAATACCTAATTTTTGTAGAATTTTTGAGGGAGTTTTTATATTTTTTTGAGATTTTTAATTCTAGACAGTAGCTAAAATAGAGGTTTTTGAATTTTTAAAAATAACAAATAAAATCAAAAATGTCCTCAAAAATTCTCAAAAACCCTACAACATGGCAGGAGCCATGTGTCAAATTTTCATCGAATTTGGAGGTGATTTGATATTTTATTCAAAAATCAAAAGAGGGCATTGTGCACAGGGACGAAAGTGCAAATACCCGAAGTTCTGGGGGTCCAGGTGCAATTTTCCCAGCAACTCACGCGCGTAGCGCGTGCCTGGGGCACTCAGGGACCTTTTGGTAAGAAAAACAAGTCCGAGGACCTTTTGGTAACTCGTACCAAAAAGTCCAGGGCCTGTACTGCAATTAACCCACAAAATAGGCGCACATGCGTAATTAAACACTCACAGGGGCATATATGCAATTACCAAAAAGTTTTCATTCAATCATAAACATCCAGAACTACAGGACTAGAGTCGCAAATACACCAAAACTACACGTGACGAAGCACGTGTCTCACGCATACAGGGGCATAAGTGCAAGTACTAAAAAGCACGAGGTCCAATGTGCAAATAACCCAACGTAAATAAAAAGCACAAAATATTTACAGGACTGAAACGTAAAGCATAAACTAAGAGGGGGCCTACAGTAAATTACCCCTTTATTACGTCGACGGCTAGATGATGGACGCGTGGCTGTTCGGACGGTTCTGGACGCGGGCGCCTCTCTCCTTCCGCGCGTGGGCCTGATCGACGTCTCAGAGGAGGGCACGTGGAAGATCTGACGGCCTCGGGTGCTGGTGCCTCTCTCTCTACGCTAACGGTCCAGATCGTCCCTCGGGCTGATCAAGCGGTGGTTGCAGCTCCTGAATGGATGGACGTGATGAGACCTGGGGCGCTGAGGGTGATCGGACGGTGCTCGAGGATCCTGGAAGAACAGTCGGCCGGCGAGCTTCGCCGGCCTCGTGTGAGCGCGGTGGTCCTCGTCAGCTGCTCCTGAGGTGCGGGAAAGCTTCGCCGTGAAGCCCCGCACCCGATGCTCTGCTCCGATGGAGGCGAGGAGCTCCAGAGAGCTCCGGCGACGTCCAAGAGCTGGAGCTGCTGTGCCCAGAAATTCCGACCTCCAGATGAGGTCGATTGGCCCTGAAACCGGCACAGTAATGAAGCTGGGTCGAGGGCAAAGTGCCTCGCCCGTCAGAGCGGGCGGAAGGTGACTGGTGCGGCGATGCGATGGCTCTCCGGCGAGCGGCGGGGGGAGGAGAGCTGAAACCCAGCTCCGGGGCGAGACAGGGGGAGTGAAGTGGTGGAGAAGGTGGATAGGAGTTAGGCGAAGGTGGTGGAGTGGTCGGATGGTCGAGTGCGTGGACGGAGACGGCTGGCGGAGGCGGCGGAGCTACACTACTGAAAATCGCAAAAATCGAAGGCTACGCTAATCTACGGGCTAACTAAGCTACCTTATGGATGCTGTCGACTGGGCTGGAGCTGGTGGAGCTCCCGGTCATTGCCTGCAAGGGGGCGTCGCTTCCCCGAGGCTGAGCGCGCTTGCGGCGGCGCACGGTGGTGTTCTCCACCGGATCAGTGACTCCCGGCTGCCCGGGCCTCGCTGCAACTCCAAGGGACCACGGCTATCACTCAGGGACTATGGAGGAGCTCACAGGCGCCGAGGGGAAGATCAAAGATGGCGTGAATAGGTCGCCGGTGACGACGTTAAATATGATGGGGGATCCGAGAAGAAGGAGGTCAGGCGAGCTGCATGCGGTTCGGATCCACCAAACCCACCCCGGGCGAGGGTCCTGGATGATCGGAGTGCAATCGGAGCCTGGGGTTTGGGTCGATGGCGGTCGGGTCAGGCGGGCAAAAGATCGAGAAAACGGGTCGGTTGCCTGACCCGCGAAAGAAGAAGGTCCGCGAGGGAAGTTGACCGGGGTCAACAAACCCCCGTGGACCAATCAGGAGTCGCCATTTATTGAATTTTTTATTTCTGTATTTGAGGCCAGAAAATGACCGATTTTATAAAAACTTAAAACATGAAATGTTTTTATTTTATTTTTTCCTATTTTTTGGTGATTTTTAATTAATTTTTGAAAATAAAAATAAGGTAATTACATTATAGCTATACATAGGTATATATACAATAGGTAGGTTTTTGATTTTTGATTTTTAATTATTATTTTTGTACAATTTTATTCCCATTTTATATTTTCTTTATTTATAGAATAAAATGAGGAATAAAAGGGTATTTTTATTTTATTTTTATTATTTATATACATAGGTGAAATAAATAGTTATGTACAACTATATACAAGGCATATATACAATGTATTTTATATTTTAATTTTGTAATTTTTATTTGATTTTTGTTTTGCTTCTTTTTATTTATTTTATTTACAATATATAATATAGGATATTTACAAGAAGTTTTGAAAATAATTTTATTTATTTACAAAGTTAAATAAATATAGGGGTGTGGTCTATGTACATGGTGAAAGGGTATTTTTGGTCTTTTTGGTTTTTAGCTTTTTGTTTTGTTTTTATACTTTATAAATATGTACAAATATTTACCAACATATTTTTGGGTGAGGAAAACATTTTTATTTTTATTTACAAATATTTACACATGAGCCCCTATCTCCCTCTACTTTGGCTTTTATGCGGTCAGGCCCATGCTGAGCCCTCCCTTGGGTTAGGTTGCTCAATATTTATTCTAAATATTTCCCTCTTTTTCTTTTTCATCTTTATTCTTTTATTTTTGCACAAAAAACATGCTAATTATAGATTTTTACAAGATGCATGCTTTTGCTAATTATTCCTATTTACAAGTATCTACATGCATTTGCATAGGTTTTTGTAGCTAAAATATAAGAATAAAGAGTGATGAATGGGTATTCATCACCCCCCTATACTATACTTTGCTAGTCCCTTAGCAAACACTTATTTGAAAAAGAAGTGAAAAAGAAAGAAAGAAAAAGAAAAAGAGGATGTACATGGATCAAGGTTGATTATTGAACTTGCCTTCATTAAATTGAGGTATGGAGCTGAATCAGATCTTTGGATTATTAATGTGTCGGAACCTTATTTAGACTTAAGCTTAAAACCTAACAGCCTCTAAGTTCCACTAATCTATAACCAAGACTCCTCAATGCTCCAGATCAGAACAAGTCATCAATCACAAACCCTGAAGACCATGAATCTTTCCTTGTCCTATGGATGTGAAGTCTAAGCTCTCCACCTCAGAAATGGCAACTTGACAACCCTCCCTAACAAGGTAACTCTATGACCCCAATCTGGCCACTCTTTCCTCGAGGAGCGGGGTATTCCCTTCTTAGTTCAAGTACAACCGGCTCAAGAAGAGGGGGAAGAAGAGAATGGGTCAAGGCCAGTGTAGCCAAGTACCCTTGGGAGCTTGACCAGTGTAGCCAAGTCTCCCTGCTGCAAGCTACAACAGGTGGGACATGAAACCAAGCTTTGCTTATTGCACTTATATACATACTCCGGTGGGATTATCATTTTCTCTCAGACCCGCCACTTTTTTGGAGTTCTTTTCTTTTTGCACATTTTTTTTTTCGAGTGCCTCTATACAACATATACATGTGCAGCATATATACAAGGAATTTTTCCTCTTGAGCCAGTAGACTATCCCTCTTCTGAAGCTTTATTGCAACCCACAACTCCCGTCGTTAGACTTCATGGCAACCAGACCAAGTTGAGACGCACTTCCTTCACTATAAGAAGAAGAGAGGTTCCGCCTAGAAGTACTACCCTCATATGCTACCCCAAGTCAAGGAAGGCTGCCTCCTCACCACCTCATCCGTAGAGAGCTCGGTGCATAGTGCTGGTGTCCAAGTAAAGCCATAATCTATATGAGTCATGTGTTGTTGTTAAGTGCTCTACATAGGCTCATTGAGATGACATGTGATCATAGCCTAGTGGACTCAAAGAATTAAGTCACCATGGACCTGAAAAGCCTTAAACCTAAGCCCTATAAGGTTCCTCTTAGAATTAGGTGGATTAAGATCTTAATCAAGCTCCATTTCTCAATTTGATTCTAGGCTAGTTTAAATGTCAACTATCATCCAGAAAAACTATATACATATGTACAAAAAGATGCTTATTTACACAATATTTTACAATCATGCAAAATTTTTGAAAAATGTTTTGAAATCATGAATGATGATGCATGAAGTGCAAGTTTTGCAAAAAGATATTTTCACACATTTACACAAGATTTTTGCAAACTTTTGACTTTCAAAACATTTTGGAAAAATTTTGTACTATATACATAATTTTGATACAAAAATATTTACACAAGCTTTACACAGAAAAGATTTTTGAAATCATTTTTACAAAAATAATTTGTACACTAGCTATGTATGTGCAAATAAAAGAAGATTATGTACATGAAAATTTTTAAATTTTTTGTGGTTTTTAGCCATTTTATTTATTAACACACTCACACAAAGTACCAGTTATGGCTAAAGTATATATGAAATATATACACACCCCCCTATACTTAGCTCGAACGATGTCCTCAGAGTCAAGAGCGATGAAGAAGACATAACTCGTGCTATGTATAGGGAACTGAAAAGGAAGGCTATAACAAAGGGAAATGAAAAGTCAAGAGGGACTCAGGTCTCCCCTTTATACTTAGGATCAAATAATCCTAAGTATAGCAGGCTGTATACTAAGGGAAAACCGAGTGGAGAATGTACATGGTCTACCCCCCTATACTTAGGGTGAGATATCCCTAAGTATAGGCAGCAAAACAGGGGTAGCAAGACACGAAGAAAATCACGGATATATACAAGAAGGACGATCATCACTCCCCCTATACTTAAGGTGAAGAACCTTAAGTATAGGCAACAACAGGAGTGATGGAACAGAACGAAGAACAACCCGGTGTTTTCACCCCCCTATACTTAGGATGAGCAATATCCTAAGTATAGCAAAGATAATCCTAAGCGAGACCTGGGGTGAAAACAAGAACGGAAGAAAGAAGGATCAAAATAAGACGAAACACGTATATACAAAAGAGTACAATGTTGAGGTGCCTCTCAACAAGCGCTAGATTTTACGCCCCTAGCTGGGCGCAAAGGCTAGGATAATGCAGTATCAAGGTTCAGGACGGCATCGGTAAGGCGAATACCGTACTGTCGTCGCAGTCTCGGTGTGAGAACAACGACGAACTCAACAGTGTAAAGTAAGACACCCAGGTATGCAATCAGGCGGGTGTCTGCTACCGGCCAGAGTTATGGAAATAAATGATTGGGATCCGGTAGCACAAAAGAAATCGTCGGCTCTAGATCAGACTGGAGTGAGAGTGTGGAGCCGAAGAAATCGAACGTGGAGAAAGATGGATCAGTAATAGAATCCTCCACGTTAATCAGTGTCTCAAGCAGGTATGGACAATCAAGATCAGGAGACTCTCTAAGCAGACTGATATCCGATGAATAGAATGGAAAGAGATCAGGCAGATCATCGAATATCTCCAGGATGGGCTCATCCTCGCGAGGGTCGTCGAGGTGAGAAGAATCAGAATCAGAATGATCTAAGGACTCGGTTTCGTGTTCTGCCAGATCGGAAACACTCTCAGTAGGTGAAACCGAGTACCCATCGAGTGCGGTGTCCTCCCGCAGATAACCCTCGGGGAGAGATGCAGGATCAGAAGTGCGAAGAAGAGGATCAGGATCTAGATGGGCATCTGCGCTGCTATCAAGTATCCACTCAGTGCACCAGGCTGCATCATCATCTGAAGTGTAAGTCTCAGCAATCTGGAAGCAGGAGAAGGTACTAGTCAACACCGCGGAAGCTGGAAAAGTGTCTGCAGCTGGTCCTCGCTCTGCGGCTATGCTGGCTGTCAGCTGGTCCTCAGGAAGTGTATCTATCTCAACAAAGTGGAGGACCAAAGGCTCGAAGACGGGACTCTCTATATCTATGCTCTCAAAGTGCGGTCCCTCCTCAAGCTGTGGCTGCTGGGCTGAGTCCTAGTGACTGTCTGCATCCGAGAAGTGTCTCTGCAGGAAGGAGACTGACTCCTCCGGGACTGGAATCTGAAGTGTCTGAATCAATGGCTGTAAAAGCTGGGGCTCCTCCGGCTCCTGGAGTATCAGAAGATATGATATCCAAGACTCGTCAACTGAGAACTCTGGGACTGACTCGAGTTCCAGCTGGAAAACCAACGGGAACTCGAGTAGACTCTGGGTCCGAACCTCTGCTATCGCGGTCATCTCCTCTGTCAATGGAGCGGCATCATCCAAATCCTCGGGCTGGTGTGTAGAAGCTGAATCACCATGTAAAGTGACACACCGCACTGGTACAGCATCGTCCACATGTGTTGTCCCGACCAAGGCATCTCGTGTAGAAGAACTCTGTGAAAGTAGCCTCGAGATGGTATCCAGAAATTGAATGTCGGAACTGCGGTGTGAACCGCCACATGTGGTAATCACCAGTGCTATCTGCTCTGCGGTCATCCCCCGCATGGAGATCTCTATCAAGTCTGTAAGTGGAAGTCCGTGCTCTGGAAATCTCCTCAAGAGGTCAAGAAACCTCGGCCATGCCTCGTGCAATGGCTCTTGGGGGTCAACTGAAAAGTCCATGATCAAAGACCGCATGAAATCTGCTCTACGTGGAGGGAAGTATCTCTGCAAGAACTCTCGGCGTAGCTCTCCCCATGTCTCGAATGTCCTCCCCAATCGTCGGTGCCATCTCATGGCTCTGTCGTAAAGCGTGAATGGGAAGGTCCTGCTCATCAGCTCCTCGGCAGTGACGTCTGAATATCTCTGTGCTCTACAAAACTCCTCGAAAGCTGACAGGTGGATATATGGCTCCTCGTGCGCCTCTCCTGAAAACGTCGACAGTCGCTGAATGTAATCCAAATCCAAGACGAATGGACCTAATGTAGAAGCTGACTGAGCTCCATGTGCTATCTGCTCCTCCATCCATCCGGAATAGGATATGTCTGCTAATCTCCACTGCTCTCTCTGGTCACCAACGGAGTGCGCTCTCAACTCAGCAACAGCATCGTCCGGGTCTCGCATCTGCTCTAGCTGGTATCCTCGGACGTCTAGCACAGCATGCCCAGAGTGATGAGATGAAAGGGAGGGAGGGAGCGGGAGGTTGGTCGGAGATCCGACCTCCCTAGAAGGTGGACTGGAGTGATGGTCAGAAAACGGAGAAGAAGCCGTAAGAGTCGGCTCGTAGTGAGGGGAATCCATCATCCAGGGATAAAGAAGAAGCAAGTGGAATGAAGGGAGGTGAGGGAGGGTGATGAGAAAGGATCGAAGGGATCTGGCAATCAAACAAGATGAACAAGCAAACCCCAAATTCACCTACGCACACAGAGCTGAAGACCGAAGGGATCGGTCAATTATCTTGTCAATTTTATTTTAGGTGATCATCCAATCTATCAGAGCGATTACGTGAGGTCAATAGGTATCCAAATCTCTCTCAACCAACTGTCCCGTACTGAAAGCCGGTAATCAGTCAAGAAAAGATCGGAGACTCTATCCTAATGTGCGGATCACTCTCTCGCTCATCCAAACCAGACAAGGAGGGGATTACTCTCCCCAAGACAGATTTTTCGTGAGGTGTCTTTTAGGTCAAGTATGATTAGCAGTCCCGATTTTATTGTTTTTGTTTTTAGGTATTTTTCAATAAAAAGAAACGCCTAACGAATTTTTCGGTTCTCCTGGTTATTAAGTCCAAAACAGGGGGGAGAAGACGAAAAATCCGATGCACGAAAAATCAATGATGCATGCAAAGTCAGAAATGCGTACCTGCCTCTAGCTCTCTGCATGCAATATGATCCGCGCATAAAAGTAAAGACAGAAATAAAACTAATCTAAATGATGCAGCGGGAAAAGCCGAGTCCTAGACGAGCAACTTCTAGCGAAGAACCGTCTAACCGGTCACCGACCTCCAAGCCAAAGAGTCCGGTCTTGGCCCGTCCCTCCTCTGTCCGACAAATCGGGGGTAGGAGAAAGCGCTTTACAGGACGGGCTACGGCACGTAGGCTACGGAGGCTAGCGAGCCGGTTATTTTTATTATTGATTTAAAGTAGGTCCAATTACGATCTATAGGAACAGATATGCAATTAGGTGTGTGGATCCTACTAATTACGGCACATTCACCAGAAAATCCTAAGTCTAGGGGCTCGAGCAAAAACCGCAAAAAAAACGGAAAA
Organism: Ottelia alismoides; assembly: GCA_037367405.1. NCBI lineage: Eukaryota > Viridiplantae > Streptophyta > Magnoliopsida > Alismatales > Hydrocharitaceae > Ottelia > Ottelia alismoides. The sequence goes on along the minus strand of JAZKJV010002552.1, from coordinate 776,639 downwards.
GATAGTAAGAAAGAAAAAGAAAGCCGCGAAGAAAACCGCGAAAAACCGCGCAAGTCCTAAAGGGTCCCCCGAGCACACCGGTGCTCGGCGAAACAGACCCGCTACGGTAGAAGTCCAAGTCCAAACAGTCCAAGTGTCCCTGTATTATTACAATAATAATAGAATAATAAATAAAATCCTAATCTAACCTCACCCACTCAACTCTCTCTCTCGCTCTCTCTTGCGGCTTCGTACAGAAGGAAGCCGCCTCCAAGTTCCTCGGCTGCACCGGCTCCTTGAAAGTCGCCTCCGCGGTCCTCGGGCCCTCGCAAGACAAAGAGAAGAGTGGTCAGACCGGCAAAACTAATCAACTAATAAAGAAAAAGAAATGAAAATAAAAGTGAGGGTATATATGCAAAAATGGAAAATAAAATAAACACACAAAATAAAACAAAAATAAAAAATAAAAGAGAATGGAAAATAAATCAAAATAAAACAAAAAGAAAATAGATACAAAAGCCGTGAAAAAGCCGCGAGCTCCGAAGAGCCGCGAAAAGCCGCGAAAACAAAAACGAAAATAAAACGAAAAGAATTACTAAGCCGTGCTCCCCGGCAACGACGCCATTCTGATAACCCAAAATTCCCAAAGACCCGGGTGAAGGTAATAAGACAAGGGTCGTTGCGACCCGGATCTCAGAGGATAGGTATATCAAGAAAAATCAAACCACTCAAATCACGTAAAATCAATCAAGCACAAAAATAGCGGTCCAGCTATGAGATTAACCTGGTATAGCACCCAGGGTCGAACACAAGGAGCACGGGTTGGCCGAAGGCCTACGAAGTAGTAAAAATAAAATAAAATAAAAGACAAGTATTTTTAGTGGTTTTTACTGATTTTTATATTTTTTTTGTATTTTTAAAATGTGAAGAAAATAAAAGAAAGCAAAGACAAGCACACTTTAGCAATTTATTCAATGCATCAAAAATCAAGCAAAAATTCAAGAAAAAAAGTTTTTATGTTTTTTAGGTTTTCTAGTGTTTTTGGTGAATTTTTGGGATTTTTATAAGGTGTATTTTATTTCCTAAAAATCAAACAGTACTAAAAAGACAAGGTACTGTCCAGCCAGGCCCAAAATCCAAAGATAAAATATCTAAGGATCTCAGAGGGACCTGGAGGTAATTTTCCTGTATACTAGAGACAACTAGGAAAATTTGAGCTCCAAGATTATTGTTTTTGGGTTTTTAGATTATTTACTAGAATTTTTATGAGTTTTTAGGTGTTTTTGAGTTTTTAGGGCTTTTAAGCAATGAAAAATAGCCAAAATTGGCTAGAAAATCAAGAAACACAAAAGAAACAATACCTAATTTTTGTGGAATTTTTGAGGGGGTTTTTATAGTTTTTTGATATTTTTAATTCTAGACAGTAGCTAAAATAGAGGTTTTTGAATTTTTAAAAATAACAAATAAAATCAAAAATGTCCTCAAAAATTCTCAAAAATCCAACAACATGGCAGGAGCCATGTGTCAAATTTTCATTGAATTTGGAGGTGATTTGATATTTTATTCAAAAATCAAAAGAGGGCATTGTGCACAGGGACGAAAGCGCAAATACCCGAAGTTCTGGGGGTCCAGGTGCAATTTTCCCAGCAACTCACGCACACAGCGCGTGCCTGGGGCACTCAGGGACCTTTTGGTAAGAAAAACAAGTCCGAGGACCTTTTGGTAACTCGTACCAAAAAGTCCAGGGCCTGTACTGCAATTAACCCACAAAATAGGCGCACATGCGTAATTAAACACTCACAGGGGCATATATGCAATTACCAAAAAGTTTTCATTCAATCATAAACATCCAGAACTACAGGACTAGAGTCGCAAATACACCAAAACTACACGTGACGAAGCACGTGTCTCACACATACAGGGGCATAAGTGCAAATACTAAAAAGCACGAGGTCCAATGTGCAAATAACCCAACGTAAATAAAAAGCACAAAATATTTACAGGACTGAAACGTAAATCATAAACTAAGAGGGGGCCTACAGTAAATTACCCCTTTATTACGTCGACGGCTAGATGATGGACGCGTGGCTGATCGGACGGTTCTGGACGCGGGCGCCTCTCTCCTTCCGCGCGTGGGCCTGATCGACGTCTCAGAGGAGGGCACGTTGAAGATCTGACGGCCTCGGGTGCTGGTGCCTCTCTCTCTGCGCTAACGGTCCAGATCGTCCCTCGGGCTGATCAAGCGGTGGCTGCAGCTCCTGAATGGATGGACGTGATGAGACCTGGGGCGATGAGGGTGATCGGACGGTGCTCGAGGATCCTGGAAGAACATTCGGCCGGCGAGCTTCGCCGGCCTCGTGCGAGCGCGGTGGTCCTCGTCAGCTGCTCCTGAGGTGCGGGAAAGCTTCGCCGTGAAGCCCCGCACCCGATGCTCTGCTCCGATGGAGGCGAGGAGCTCCAGAGAGCTCTGGCGACGTCCAGGAGCTGGAGCTGCTGTGCCCAGAAATTCCGACCTCCAGATGAGGTCGATTGGCCCTGAAACCTGCACAGTAATGAAGCTGGGTCGAGGGCAAAGTGCCTCGACCCGTCAGAGCGGGAGGAAGGTGACTGGTGCGGCGATGCGATGGCTCTCCGGCGAGCGGTGGAGGGAGGAGAGCTGAAACCCAGCTCCGGGGCGAGACAGGGGGAGTGAAGTGGTGGAGAAGGTGGATAGGAGTTAAGCGAAGGTAGTGGAGTGGTCGGATGGTCGAGTGCGTGGACGGAGACGGCTGGCGGAGGCGGCAGAGCTACACTACTGAAAATCGCAAAAATCGAAGGCTACGCTAATCTACGGGCTAACTAAGCTACCTGATGGATGCTGTCAACTGGGCTGGAGCTGGTGGAGCTCCCGGTCATTGCCTGCAAGGGGGCGTCGCTTCCCCGAGGCTGAGCGCGCTTGCGGCGGCGCACGGTGGTGTTCTCCACCGGATCAGTGACTCCCGGCTGCCCGGGCCTCGCTGCAACTCCAAGGGACCACGGCTGTCACTCAGGGACTATGGAGGAGCTCACAGGCGCCGAGGGGAAGATCAAAGATGGCGTGAATAGGTCGCCGGTGACGACGTTAAATATGATGGGGGATCCGAGAAGAAGGAGGTCGGGCGAGCTGCATGCGGTTCGGATCCACCAAACCCACCCCGGGCGAGGGTCCTGGATGATCGGAGTGCAATCGGAGCCTGGGGTTTGGGTCGATGGCGGTCGGGTCAGGCGGGCAAAAGATCGAGAAAACGGGTCGGTTGCCTGACCCGCGAAAGAAGAAGGTCCGCGGGGGAAGTTGACCGGGGTCAACAAACCCTCGTGGACCAATCAGGAGTCGCCATTTATTGAATTTTTTATTTCTTTATTTGAGGCCAGAAAATGACCGATTTTATAAAAACTTAAAACATGAAATGTTTTTATTTTATTTTTTTCTATTTTTTGGTGATTTTTAATTAATTTTTGTAAATAAAAATAAGGTAATTACATTATAGCTATACATAGGTATATATACAATAGGTAGGTTTTTGATTTTTGATTTTTAATTATTATTTTTGTACAATTTTATTCCCATTTTATATTTTCTTTATTTATAGAATAAAATGAGGAATAAAAGGGTATTTTTATTTTATTTTTATTATTTATATACATAGGTGAAATAAATAGTTATGTACAACTATATACATGGCATATATACAATGTATTTTATATTTTAATTTGTAATTTTTATTTGATTTTTGTTTTGCTTCTTTTTATTTATTTTATTTACAATATATAATATAGGATATTTACAAGAAGTTTTGAAAATAATTTTATTTATTTACAAAGTTAAATAAATATAGGGGTGTGGTCTATGTACATGGTTAAAGGGTATTTTTGGTCTTTTTGGTTTTTAGCTTTTTGTTTTGTTTTTATACTTTATAAATATGTACAAATATTTACCAACATATTTTTGGGTGAGGAAAACATTTTTATTTTTATTTACAAATATTTACACATGAGCCCCTATCTCCCTCTACTTTGGCTTTTATGCGGTCAGGCCCATGCTGAGCCCTCCCTTGGGTTAGGTTGCTCAATATTTATTCTAAATATTTCCCTCTTTTTCTTTTTCATCTTTATTCTTTTATTTTTGCACAAAAAACATGCTAATTATAGATTTTTACAAGATGCATGCTTTTGCTAATTATTCCTATTTACAAGTATCTACATGCATTTGCATAGGTTTTTGTAGCTAAAATATAAGAATAAAGAGTGATGAATGGGTATTCATCAGGGAGCAACCCTCACTTCCTAAGATTCAATTCCTCTAAAGTTTACTCAGATCTCAAATGTTTTTGATGCTTTAGACAATGACTTCATGGATCCATTTCCTAACAATCAAGGATTTGAATACATCCTTCTCGCCATTGATTATGTGAGTCGTTGGGGGAAGCCATTCCTGTTGATCTGTTGATAGTCGTACCATTTGTCACTTCCAAAAGGATAACATTATTTCACAATTTAGGATTCTAAGATTCTTGTTTCACACAGGGGTATCCATATTATTAATAAAGAAGTCAAGAAACATGTTAAAGAGTATTGCATTGATCATCATATTGCATCTCCTTACCACCCGGAATCAAATGGTTTGGTTGAATTATTAAATAGGGTGATCAAGACCATCTTGCAAAAACTTCTTAGGTCGGATAAGAAGTATTTGTCTCAACTTCTTGATTCTGTTCTATGGGCTTAGTAGACTGCCTACAAGTCTCCTTTGGGTATGCCTCCTTATCTCCTTCTGTGGGAAAGCCATGCCATCTGTTAGTGTAATTCATCCAAAAATACCTTTAGATAATAAATATTTGTAATTTGGACTCACAACAAGGTGGTTAAAACAAGAAGATCAATATGAAAAGACTACTGGAAGTCAGAAATTATATAATGATAGCAGCCATGTGTACATGGAGAAAGTCAAATGCTAGCATGTCAAGCACATAAGAAAAAAGACTTTCCAGCCTGGATAAAAGGAGTGGCTATTTTATGCGAAGTTAAAGTATTCCCGAGCAAATTGAAGAGGAAAATTACATGGCCATTTATAGTAAAAACTGTGCATGATAATGGATGCATTCTGAAATTTGAGTTCTCGCCTGACGCACAAGCATTTGTGGTCAGTGAACAATTGTTGAAGTTGTATTTAGCGCATGATATTTTTAAACATTTGAAAATAATCTCTCTGTAAAATATTTGTAAAAAGTTTTTAAAATTTATATGTAAAAATATTTTTGAAACATTCTTTGTAAAATTATTTGTAAAATAAGTTTAAAAAATGTTTGACAAATGTTTCTAAAATGTTTTCAACTTATTTTTAAAACCTGTAGATAATATCCCTTAAAATTCTTCAATGAAAACAAGTACATACATGTATCAATTTTTTTATACACTTGTATAAAAACTTGTATATAACTTTTATAAAATATTTTGTTAATATGTATAAACATGCACACATCACTTGTAAATAAATTTAATCTAATAACCACTTTCAAAATTCCATAAACATTTGTAAAATTTTCAAAAATCCATAAAAAATAGAAAAATATTTTCAAAACTCCATAAAAATTTGTAAACTTTTTTCCTATAAAAAGTTCAAACCAGAAAACTCGATTCACAAAAAATTTTCTCTACACTGCATAATAATTTTTAGAATGATATTGACAATTGAATAAGTCTAAATTAAATATGAAGATTGGAGCTTAGTCTATATCTTAATCCATTTAATATCATAGGAACCTTACAAGAACTGGAATTAAGACTTTTCAAGCTAATGAGACTTAATTCTTTAAGTCCACTCAACAATGTTCACATGTCATCTTGACCAGCCTAAACGGAGTATTTCGAACAACACACATGGCTCTTGCTGATAATGACCAAACTTGAAAAAGCACTCTACACTTTGCTAAACTCTGATGAGGTGGTGAGGGCATGATTCTTTAGCTTGAGAAGCACACGTGAGGAAACATATGTCGCCCCAATAGGTGGCCAATGCCCCTCAACCTGATCTAGTGGAATGAACGTCTAAAGACAAGATGTTGTGGGTTGCAATAAAACTTCAAAAGAGGGATAGTCTACAAGATCATGAAGAAAAAATTCCTTATCTAAATATTGTTGTATATATTATTAAAAATGTAAAATCAAAAACTCTAAAAAAATAGGTGGGCAATATGTCAGGTAAAATTCAATCCCATCAGAGTATATATCAAATAAGCAAGGGATTGTACTTCTAAGTCCAAAATCTTAAGGTTGCCAGCAGCTGGAGACTCGGCTACAATGGTCAAGCTCCACAGGATATGTCACTACCCTAGTCGCAATCCTTTCTTCCTCTTTACCCCCTCCCCTTGAGCTGGTTGTACTTGAACTTAGAAGGAAATGCCACGATCCTCGAGGAAAGAGCAGTTAGATTGGGTATTTAGGGTTATCTTGCTGAGGGGATCTGTTTCTTGCCATTTCTAATGAGAAGAGCTACATTCACATAAATTATACAAGTGAGACTCATTTCATAAGGGTTTGTGTAAGAAAAGACTTATTCTGACATGACTATTAAGGCGAACTAAAGAAAGGACTGTGGAACTTGAGGGATGTTATTTTTTAGATCGTTCTCCCGATAAGGTTCAAAGAAATTAACAATCCAAAGGTCTTAACTAATCTCCAAACTTTGATTTTGTGAAGGTGAATTTAGAAGTTATAGTTAGTCTATGTTCTTAATTTTCCTTTTCTTTATTTTTCTCTTTTGCATCACTTATTCTACCAATAAGTGTTTGATAGGGACTAGCAATGGTAAGTATAGGGGGGTGATGCATAGCCATAAATCTGCATTTATTCTTCTATTTTGTATTTAAATATCTAGCAAAACAACTATAATTACAATTAATTTGTGCACATTAGAATTCAATATTCATTTGTAAAAAGTATGTAAATAGCATGTAATTATCTTTAATTCTAAAATAAAAGAATAAAGAAATGAAAAGGAAAATAAATGGAGTAGCAAAGATACTGAATGACCATAAATCCTGAGACAAGTGATATTGATTTGGTTGACAAGGAATAAAGCAGGGTGAGATAAGGGTTAGGCACTATACAAAAAATCCTAATTTTATACTCTATATAGGCATGCTCACACTATTTTATTCTTAATTTTACATACCTCAAACAATAAACTATTCAATATGAAATTATATGTATTAATATATAGAAAAGTATAACAATATAATCCAATAAACTTATTGCACAATGCAATTGGGACACAAAATGAAAAAGCCACAAATCGAAATGCACAGATCAATGTCTTCTCTCTATGAACTCAAATTGAACTAAACGCATCTCCATTGCATTCTAAATTAAATTATCTATCAAATTTAGTAGTTTCATTAGAATTGGAGTTAAGATGCAAAATTCGGCTTTGTCGGGTACTATTGTGTTGTGTATCTGTATATATAATACATTTTTATTCTTCTTATATTTTTAAATAACTGCATATATTTTATGAACATATGAAAAATATAACAACAAAAATAAATAATATCTAAAAATATATAGGTTGTTATCCATGTGAGCCTGAGGTGAACCATTCCAACAATAGATGTTATAGCAATATTAGATTTACCAATAAAAGTTATTGATTTTTTACTCTCTCCTATATGATATTAAATGAATGAATGCAACATAAGGTCCTTCTGTACAATTAGGGTTATGTAACACGGCCATCTTAATGATCATACAACTTTTGTTTCAAAAGTTGAATCATAGAGGCTAGTGCTTGGATGAATAACTAAGGAGTTAGATTGAGGACTCATCAATCACCGTCAAATGATTGTTAAGATGATCTCCAGCCTGAGTAGGAGATGGCAATCCTTTCTCATTAGCTCGATATATGACCGACCTCTTGATGCATGTACTCTGCATTGGAATAGAGATTCAGAGGTGTCAAATTAGTTAGGTCAAAGAGTTGACTTAACGAGATCGAGATAACCAAAGTCCTATGTCAAATACTGTCACGATACAGGCATACATCCTTCGACCGGAAACATATGTGTTACTATATGTTTAGGTACACACATTTGGCAGACCAATAGGTTGATGACCTAATCAAGGTCTATACACTGACGAGCTGGTGTGCATGTGAGAGCATATGAGTAATACAATCTCTCAAAGGGATCATATAGGTTCACTTGTGAACCGGAAGACATGAGATCACTCACGAGGTATTGGGATCGATCCAATTCCATGCATGGTCATCGTGCTTTGGAAGCATGACAGGAATTTGTAGGTATGATATATACTTTTGGAAAGCATATGATCGATACCAACTCCAAGTGACTAAGATCGACAAACTTGATTATGAAACCATAAAGATGACAGTGTAAAATTGATCTGTATCTTCTGGTTAATCATAGGTCATCCAGTATGTAGGATGTACATGTATTAGAAATATTTGAGGGTGATGTGATCATAAATGATTGTATAACCATGACCCTTCTATTCCAAGGGAGTGATGAAACATGTCTGGATTTTAGTGACTCCTCCAAGTAGAGAAGTAATGTGATCTTGGTCCAAGTGTTGGACATTGATTTGAATGAGATTCAAATGTAATGAGAAGATTAGATTTACGACCTTGATTTAATCAAGCCTCTATGGGAGGTCCATGAGATCTAGATTTGAGATATGATCTCAAAATCCAAGCTACTACACGTGTAACGTATAATCATCATGTCCTTATCTCCAATTATTTACGAAGAAAGTGCAATATTCTTGAAAGAGTTCAAGAATAATTGCATACTTGAATTATATCTAAGCATTGAGAAATGAGTAATTAAATGTTATTTAATTATAATGAATAATGTGAATTTGATACATATTATTTTTATGCATGAGAATGATGATCCAATGTAGTTACATATAATTTAATTATTATGAATAAGAATAATATGGATAGCATTATCCAAATAATTCATAATATATTATAAAAGTGAGAAAGCCTTTTATGATTTATTTTTGTTGATTAATTATTAATATTCATTGGATAATTAATTGGAAATGTAAATCACATTTGTTTGGAATGTGAATGTAATTCACAATTTTCCAATGGCAAGAGTGTAATATTCACAAAATAATTATGAATTATTTTTGTAGAATAATTACAACAAGTGTTGTTGTAAATCTTGGACATTTCCTTGGAATAATGTAATCTCATGATACTACATGAGATAGCACCGTTCCTTAATGGGATGAGGATGGCCACCCACTCCCACTAGGAAAAGGTGGTCGTCCACTCTTCTCCTATGAAAGGAGGATATCTTCATTCCATATTCCCCAATGCGTAATTGATTTAATTTGGTATTAGTTTATATTTATTTATCAATATATAATCTAAATTGAATTAATTATTTTTGTATTTTTACAACAAAATCTTGTCCATTGATAGAAGAACAAATCAATCTCATCCAATTATTTTGTGTAGTCCATGGATTGTAATCCATGGACTCCCAAAACCCTATATATGAAGAGGTACCCCTTGCTCCTCAAAGTTACAAAAACTTTTGAAGCATCAAGATCTCTCTCTCTCTCTCTCATTTTCACGGAGTGGATGTCCACTCAAACCCTAGAGAGAAGGATGTCGTCATTGTCGCATTACCTTGTGGTGTCGCCATGATTGTCGTTGGTTCTCCATCTTGTATGGTATGCTACGCTCGTGAAGAAGACGTTCGATCTCGTGTGATGAGTTCACGAGTTCTTTTGCGTGGATCAATGACTTGGATTACAAGAAGCACACGACTCATCTCCGCGCTCGCAAGCGTCTCCTCTGACGGATCAGACTTAAGCCAGGAGGCCTCTACTCTTAGAGGCTCGATCACAACCACGCTACAAGAGGTATTCCTTTATCTACTATGTGGTTAGATGAAACGATCTAAGAAGTGTTTTTGGATCTTGTGGTTTCATTGATTAATTTTTTTTAAACTCTGTTGCACAAATCATCTAGTGTGACTAGTTGCTCTCATTCGTATATGATGCGATCCTCACACTTTCGTGATACGCTTAAGGATTCTGACATATCCTTTATATGTATACTATACATATAATATATATATGTATTTATTTACACAGGTAAATAAAATCATAAAAATAAATGAAAACTATGTAAATATGTATGGAATAATGTTATAAATATATATAACTTTTGTGAATATAGTATTATGTACACAAAAACAAAATAAAAATAAAATATGTAAAATATAGTTAAATATACCTATAAATATACAAGTAAAATTAACACCAAAAATAGTTCACTAAATTATAATTTTTTATGTTTTAGTTTTCAATTAATAAAATCATTTACTATATATTATCAAATTAAAAAAGGATTTAATTTCTTTTTTGTCCTCATTAGTCTGACGTAGACCAATGAGATTCTTTTGTTTGTTGACCTGTGGTCAATTGTCCTTCCTACGTGCTAACTCCTTTAAGAGCACGAGACACCCCCCTCTTCTTTCATTTTATACTCTTCCTCCATGCCTTCTCCCACCTTGAGACCACCTCCTTCATGTTCCCTTCCTCTTCCTCTTCCATGCCATAGTTGTTTGTTTCACCCACCATTTCTTCCCTTCATGCAACCCTCCTTCCAAAGTTGTCGTACATCTTGTATAAATAAACAGCTCCAATTACCATTTGCTTTTTGATCTCCTTTAGCCCTATGTAACCATAATCATGTCAGTGCTTGAGCTTCTTAGTGATAAGAGGAAGCCATGCAAGGTATATTAAGGAGAAAGAGCATTTGAAGCGAGGTCCACCGTTGTCGAGCTTTGGCTCAGGCGATGGTCTCTACTCCCTATCTGCGATCAAGCATGAGTTGTTTTACTCATTTTTTATGTTTAATTTTCATTCCTATGTTCAATCATGCATTCCATTTCATGTTATTTATCTTTAATCCTTAGATTCGTAGTTCACCGAAGTACTAGGATCCGACCATGTATTCACTGTGATCTGACTGTCATGTCAACCCGCAAACAATCCCATAAGCTCAAATCTTCATTTCTCCATCTCGCTCTCTCATCGTCCACCCTCGATTCATGCAGAATCCAGGAGTCCAATCTCAATCCTTCATTATCACAAGAGGTCTTCATCGATCACCATCCCCTTGTGCTACAATCTTCAATCTATGTCGACGATACTCCCCCTCGAGCTGCAGACCATTGACGTAGATGAGCTCTAGACAAGCCCTCTGGAACTTAAGTTGACTTAAGAACATGGCTCCCAGGTGGCTGAGAAAAACTCAACCTCTACGTCTCCTTTGACGGGGCCTCAATCTATTGGAGCGCATCTATCGATGTGGGATCTTCCTAGGAAGTTGAAGAGACCATCAGCAGCCGGAGAGAACGCCAAAGTGAGCAATAATTAGTGATTAAATATCGGGGAAGAACATGTGTTCTTCCTTGTTATTCTAGGCTATGTCCTAGTCATCAGATCAAGCCACGAGCCCAGATCTAATTTGGACCATATATTCAAGCTGAATCGTTGCCCCTCATAGTTCGTTCATCTATAAGTTGCATGATTGATTGTGCCTCATGCGCACCGCAAACGAGCTTTTGGGATATAATGCATAATGCCCCCAACATTTTGTATTTCATAATAGTCCTATAAATGTTAAATATATTGTAATATTTTCTATATTATTTGCAAATAGACCCCCAAGTTTTAATGTATTTGCACTTTGGTCCTCTTGCCTCATGTAGGTGTTGTAAGTATTGTATGTAACCCTATATTTGATAGACTTGTTATTAAATTCTTATTTAGTTTATTTAAATTACAAACAGTTCCTTGTATATGTAGCATTTTTATTTTATGTATATTCATCATTTTGTTTATTTTTATTGCTCTAAAACATGTAGGAAAATTAGGATGAGTGTCTGATATCATGCTTGTGTACGTATAATTTTGAAGTAGGCATTTAATTTTCCAACTTTGTAAAAATACAAAAGATGCATTTATTTCCTATCTAAATATAAAACCCATAAAAAAAACTTTTTTCCAAAAATCAAAAAAATTTATTAGCTATATTATTATATATTATACCACAAATCCAAAATCACTAAAAACATAAAATATAAAACCTAAAAATCACAAAACCATAAAATAATTATAAAAATTAACATTAAAGAAAAATAAAAAATAACTATATGTTTTTTTATTTTTCAACATTATAATAGTATCTACTAAAAATTGTTTTGAGTGAATTTTATACTAATAAATATCTACTATAGTCAAAATAGTCTCGAATATTTATTGTTTTCACTATTTTGTATATTTTGAAAATTTAGAAATCCAACATAAATTAGAATGAAGTTTAATGGATGGATACAAAACCATAAATATAAAATAATATTGAATGTTAATTAGCGAACGAATATTTGCAAACGAATATTGAATCCATAAAGATTATCAAATGAATATTGAATGTTAATTTGCACAAACTAATTCTATTAAAAAGTGTTTTTCTAGAGATTTAAATACAAAATGGAAGAATAAAGCTACATGAATGGCTATTCATCAGAAACCCCACTGAAAATCTCCAAATATTATGTCTATCTCTGCATATGTTTGAAGTAGCGAGCTCGTACTGAGGAGGTATACAAGTACAAGAAAAAATGCTGCTTGAATAAGTATTATTGATCCTACCTATGTGAGAGATATGCTTTTCTAGACGGACACCTTGCTTCTCATTTTCGTAAATGATATGACCGTGTGGTGCTTTAGATGGATGTTTTCTGAGTGCTGGGCTACCAAAATACAATCCTTTTTTAAAGGATGGCATGATTTAGAGCTCCTCCCTTATGGACCTTTGTAGGTTCCCATTAGTGGTTTTACTAAATGTGAAACTGTATATTCATAATTCACATTTTGTCTAGAGTATCTCCCATAGGTATGTAAAAGGCATGAGATACCTCTAGTCTCCGAGATAGTCAACTCTTCGAAAGTGATAGTATCGTTCGCATACACGAGGTATGCAACATGCGGTTTTGTACTATGAATTTTGTAGCCTTTAATTACCTTGAATTTTGATGCAGAATATGCAGCCCTGAAAGAAACTCGACAACAAGGACAATAAGAAGGGTGAAAGAGGGCATCCTTTCCTGATACCTCTTAAAGAAGGGTTTTCGATGGGATTCCATTAATCACCAAGGAGAATCTGATTGTAGAGATGTAGGAATGAAGTTGAACTACAAATTAGGATGGAAGCTATAACTGGTATGGTAGATTTATTATGTACCTCCAATTCTCTATGGTAGAATGCTTTTCAAATATCCACCTTGATGTCCATTTACTTTTTCTATATTTTTCATGTCGACATGCTATGAAGGATTTCTAAATCTACAATAATATTATCAGCAAGTTATTGTCCTTTGAGAATTCTGTTTTGATTAAGAGACATAATTCGAAGGAGGATAGGCTTTAGCCTATTGTCAAAGCTTAGAAACTATATTGAAAATGCTATTAGTGACATACAGTTTGCGTTTGGAGTCAACGCTATAATAGTCTCTTTTATAAATTTAGCGGTCTACCCCCTTTAAAATTACATATTTTTCTGCTTTGTAACTTCCTTACCTATAAGATACCAAGTTTTTTATAGAAGGCTACCTGAAATCCATCAAGTTCAGAATTTGTTCGAATTCATGGCAGAGAGATATCATAATTATCATCTTTGTTTGGTATTGAACTAATCCTTAGTTTTTCTTTGTCTAAAAGTTTCTCATGTGGTATAAAAATAATAGTGCAGTCGTCCGCATGATAAGAGTTGCAAGACCTATTAGCAAAGTCATGAACAAAACAATTCGCAATTGAATTCCTACGGCTAATATAGAGCCATCATCTAGTTTAATCTAATTGATATCATATCATCTTATAGGACAAGTGTATAGAGGTGGTAGAAATATGTGTTATGACCCTCATTTGTATACATTTGTGTTAGGATTGTTTATGCCATATATCTCCTCAATTTTGTGAGAGGAGGTATGCTCTATTACCAACGCTTATCTTATCTTGGAAAAGGAAATAGTTTGGGGTTGTAATTCCAATGTTTGCATAATGGCTTCGATCAGGGACTTTCCTTTCTTCCAATTAAGGACCTTCGTTGCTTCCCACCTGATGAACCATTGAGTGTTTATTTTAATGTGGTGTTGTTGTAATACGACCACTGAGTGATCTACCAAAGATTGAGCCTTATATATCTCCGCGAGGAGGGGCTCGGTCTAATTGAATATCTTTTAACCTTGGAAGTTCGGGGTCGAACTCAGTGACATGAGTTACTTAAATGATTAAGAAGATATTAATAGAAAGGTTAAAAGTGATTTAATTATCTACCTATGTCAGCAATGCATATGCAATACGATGCAAAACATTATGCATGAACAAAATGCTTTTTAAGTGATTTTCAGGCAAGTTCAATTAAGGACAATATGCAACAGAATGCAATGGTATGCAAACAAAATTATAATGCATAAATATGACTCAAAATTAATCAAAAGTTTAAACAATAAAGATAGATTTATTTTCATGATCAATTGATTCGTTAAAATAAATGTGTATCTCATCATTGACATTTAAATGAAAGGAAATGGGATACAATATGTCAAATTTAAGCATGCTATTATAAGTGTTAATCAAGAATTATATCATGCCATTAGCTAGAGAATATGCATGAAAATGAAACTTAAATCATTGAAAATGTAATCCATATGCTCAAGTTATAAAGGAAATACTGCAGGGGTATAAACGAAAGAAAACATGAGAAATATATACAAAAATCATAGCAAACATGTCCTTAGAGGGTATTTTACAAATATAAGAACCCGATGGAACTTACCTATAAATTTTTTAGTGTGTGGGGACCATTTTGTAATTATATAAAATCGACAGTACACTCATGCAATTTAGCTAGACACACCACATGAGGTGCATGCGATCTGAACCCATCTGTTATTTTGTAGAATATGACGCCTTTGGCCGTAAAATACACATAGCTCACGTACCCTGCATGCGAGGGGAAGCTCGAGGTAGGTTCGGGCTTTAAAAGTTGGCTTGGTCCCATCGAGCATGGATGGTTTAGGCAGAACCGTGGTAAGAACGAAGGCCATCCGATGTTGAGATCAGACAATAGAAATTAGTCGAGGTCAAATCCTCTTGCTTCATTGTTGGCGATGTAAAAAGCACTCTGGCGAGTCCCCTCTAGCTCCTCCATACTCTCTGGCTTGACCTAAAGGTCGACGAGACGTACTAGAGGCGCTGCGAAGAAGTTGGGTGGTCGAGGAGGGTCCCACGATGCTGGGGAAGTAAGGTGATGAAACCTCACCGAATGCAGATATCTAGAACGGAGCTCCTCCAAGGTTTCCGTTCATTAAAGATCTTGAGACATACAAATGTTAGAGAGTAAACCAAATCATGTGAGAGCGTGTTGGTGGAGGAATGGGGACCTGGAGGGGCGAAGATGAGGGAAGTCCAGTGGGTTCTTCTCTGATTGAGTCAAGAAAGAAAGAATGGAAAGTGCAAGCATTCTGACAATGAGAGGAGTTGGTCTAGGGTTTTAGCGTGTATCTAGGATGCATGTTGAAGCTTGGGGGCTTGTTATATGAGGGTGGAAGTGGATGTGTGATGCGAGTAATATAAAAGAAAACAAGAAAAACCAAGACTAGATGAAGGTTACTTGGTTGAAGATGACTCGCACTAGAGGGAATCAGATTGGGCTGAGCTCTAAGTGGACCTCAGGTTGTTGCTTGACCTCCTCAGCCACTGGAGGAATCTCATTCAATCGAATTAAGTTTGTGGCATGGCTGACCTAGCCATTGGCCTTGCTAGAGTTAAACTCTATGATCGTGACTCGATTCCACCTCCCCCTATCACAGTGATGAGAAGAATGATAGGGGCTAACTCTCGTGAAGATGGATGAACCTGAATGTGGTCGGAGGAAATGGCTATGAAGGGTGAACGTCGGTTCCTAGGTGGTGGTCAATGAGGCTTCAACCGCCGCTCGATTGCCCTTGAGAATAGTTCATGGAGGTTAGAGGGCTACACGTGCAAGGGGGATAACCTGTCAAGGATATGGAGTGGTTGGGATCGAATGCATGGGGGAAAATGGAGAAGGTGTGTAGTGAGTAGGTGCAACGTGGGAGAGCAACATTTGCTGGAGGTGGGAGATGACACAGAACTGTTGGATCTCATGATCCAATGTTGGAGAAGAATGTGGGATTAGGCGGCTCTGATGCTCCTGATGAAAAGACATCAGGCAATCTAAGAAGGTGTACTAATGAAGGGTGGAAATGTAATCCATCACAGCCAATCAGATGGCCTAGAAGAGGTGTGGGGTGTAAAGAAGGGTCGAGATACATGGCTTCACCAGAGAGAGCCACGTGGCCCAATGAAGAAAAAAAGAAAAGTATAAATAAAAAGGAAAATTAAAATAAAGGGATATTTACCCAGCAGACCCTGAAATCTTTCGAAATTACCTCTACGACCTTTGAAACATCGTAATTCCTCCCACGACCCCGTAATCTTGCTCCGTCTTACCCAATAAACCCTGCCGTCAATTTTAACTATATTTGAATCAAAGACTTGGGTTACTCTTGAGTTAACCTAACCAATTTACCATCCAACGGTTAGGATTATCTAAAATAAAAAAATAGAAAAAAAATTAAGGAGGTTGGGAGGCTGGGCAACGCAGGAAGCAGGGCGGGATGGGGGGAGGGGGAGCATCGTCGGGAGGAGGGTGGGGGTCTCCATCAACGGGAGGAGACTCCATCGGCGGTATGGGGAACTCCATCGGCTGAGCGGCGGCAGGCGGGGAGGGGTCTCCATCGGCGGAGGCGAGGAGGGGAAGGGAGCGGGGGACTCCATCGACGGAGGCCATCGCGGGGGCTCCGCGGGGGGTTGTCTTCTGCTAGTTGATTGGGTGCGGGGTCGGCTGGGGAGCAACAGCCAGAGGCGGGGGGCTCGGTCGCGCGGGGTACGGGAGTGGGACGTGTGTTGGCGGAGACACGCAGCAGCATCATGGGGGGAGGGGTCTCCATCGGCGGAGGCGAGGAGGGGAAGGGGCGGGGGACTCCATTGAAGGAGGCGATGGCGGGAGCTCCTTGCTGGTTGGTTGGGTGGGGGTTGGCAGGGAAGCAACAGGCAGAGGCGGGGGGCTCGGTCGTGCGGGGTACGAGGGTGGGACGGGTGTCGGGTTGCGGCCGGGGACTGGCGGGGTTGCGGGTGTGCCGATGACGGGCCGGGGCATCGGGCGCCGACGACCAGGGATTGGAGCCCAGGGGGAGCAGGGAGCAGCATCGCCCGGAGGGGGGGGGGAGGGGGGGCTCCATCAGCAGCTGGGGAGTGGAGGCGCCGGTCGAGGGTGACGTTGGGCATGTTCCTGTAAACGAGCAGGAGCTCGTCCTTCTTGGAGCACCACCCGTGGAGTTGGGCAACTCTCGTATTTCCATTAAAAATTCAACTAAACGTGATTTTTTTGGAGATATCGCCAGTAATCAAAGGATTCTACGTTGCCCAGTGGAGTGGAGGCGCCGGTCGAGAGCACCACCCATCCTCTCCTGCATCCCCTGTTGTTCCGGCTAACCCAAGAGTTGTCGGGGAAAAGTCGCGACCGCCGGAGGTCCGGAAGCTCTATTTCTCCACCACATGAAGGGCTGCACCGCCGGAGGTCGGAAACGAGGAGGTCGAGCTCGGGGAGGAGGGCGGTGGAGGGAGGAGGTGGGGGTGTTGGGTGGTGGGGAAAAGGAGTATATGTGGGAGTGGCAATCAATGTAAATTCGGCAAATAAAATAGGCATAATATAAAAGAATGTAACGAAATCCGGTTAGTTTTAACGGGGAAATGGATGGGGGTTAACCAGAGGGTTTATAGGGTAAGGGTTAGCAAGATTACGGGGTCATGGGAGGAATTACGATGTTTCAAAGGTCGTAGAGGTAATTTCGAAAGATTTCAGGGTCTGCTGGGTAAATATCCCTAAAATAAAATAGTTACAAGCATTAAATTAAAAAGGTATTTTTACCCGACAGACCCGATAAACTTCTTAAATTACCTCTACAATCTTTTGCACAATGTAATTACCCCGTCGACCCTGTAAATTACCTCAAGAACCCCCACGAGCTTAAAAAAGATTAACCGGAGGGTTCAATCGGTAAGAGTTGGCATGTTTATGGGTCGAGGGGGGATTAGGTTGTTTCAAAGGTCGTGGAGGTAATTGACAAAGTTTATAGGGTCTGTCAGGTAAAAATCCCATTAACAAAAGTTGAACATGAAAGTAGTACATCTTTTTTAGATCGAAAAGTTTCATGTTGAACATAAAGTAAAAATAGGTCATTTATAACTAGATATATTTTTGTAAGTATTTTTAATGAATTAAAAATAGTTGTTTTAATTTCTTTTGTATTTTTTGTATTTTTTATTTGTACATAATGTCAAAACTAATATTTACAAAATTTATCTAAATTTTATGGGATGTTTTATATTTAAGAAAATACAGAAAAATGGAATATTAGTTAGAATATTTTTATACAATAATTAGGGTTATTTGTGTGCATAGGATTAATTATTAATGTTAGTTAATTAGTGTTATATTTTAATGAAGATTTTGAGTAAGTGGGATAATAAATAACAGTTATAATGATAAATCTTGGAATATCACCCTTACACTTAAAGGAATCCCACTAGTCTAATTTTTCAGACTCTCTGTGTATACGTATAGCATAAGAATATGACATTAAGTGTGGATAGCATTTATGAGAGTCGAGAAATGTCACTCAATGTCCTATTTGAAGAGACTATCCATAGAATCCAATCCTCATGACTAGAAAAGAATAAATCATTTATTACATTTAATCAACTGTCTCTTTAGTTGTTAGACTTAAAAGTGAAGATGAAAGGCCAATTGATGGAGGGCATAGGTTTGTGTCTTTTCTTCTCTCTCTCTCTCATTGGAATGTGGATCCTCTCTAGTACCTTATAAACGCAACACTTATATATATATATGGTTGTTGATCAGTGTGTCCATCAAGAGAGCTTTGAGTCATCTGCACTTGTTTTCTTGAGAATGTACCGAGGTATGTCTCTTTTGAGTATACATTATACCTTCGACACTGAGACTTGTATCACTATACAATGCAGAGATTCTTTTAGGTGCTAGCCCTACTCATAAAAGCCCTAAAATTGTGGTCCAAGTGGATACTTTGAAATGTTGGGAGCTCTCGCCTTTGGTGGAAGCGCTATGTATTTATCTTTGAAGTGTAAGAGCTTTTCCTTCTTTTTCTATTTCTTCGATTTTTGTCTAGCTCCATTGCTTTTACCAAACGTTACCGGAAACTAATCAACATTTTAATGTTTTATCACACCGTCACTTAGGTAAATATCAAGAGATAGTACAGGAACTGTGTTCTCATACTATCTTAAGATGTTGGCACTCAGGTTTCATGAAGCCTTCAACAATTTTATCCCATCCTCGAGCATCATTAAATCGGGTCTAGATTCAAATTTCCCATCCTGGTACCTCAAGTGAAACTCCAACTCGTCTCATCATGAATAAAGTTGTGCATTTGAGGTGTAGGTCATATTATTTAAGGTAGAGATTAAGCATGAAATATAGCACACATATCTTTCAAACTAGGTAAATATGAATAAATAAATCTCAAACCCCAATGGATAAGTATGATTAACTATGAAGCCTAAGACCCCATAAACAAAAGTTTCTTTATTCTTCAAGTGTTGAGTGATAATCATAGTGTCAGGGATACATCCAACTTATTTGGTTAGTATTTTTGTGATTTTTTTTCAAAGATTTTTATGATTTTAAATAAGGTTATAATTATTTAGAAAGCTAAGTTAGTTTCATTTTCACCCTCATTTTTAAAAAGAATTTTCAAAGTATTTCACAAGCCATGTCACATAAATATAGGTTTTCAAAACATTTTACAAATGGTTTTTTAAAACAAGTAAAAACACCATTTTTCTAACAATTATAAACCATTTTTCAAATACAATGTCACACAATTATAAAATTTTAAATTCATTTGCAAAAGCTATTACACAAATCAGTTCAAAAGATAATTTACCCTACCCCAAAAATTTTGAAAATATGAGCTATGGCTTAAGTACATATGAAATATATACGATACATCACCTATGCTTAGCTTGTGCTATGTCCTCATAGCAATAAGTGATTTGAAGCCATATTTCATGCTAGACATAAAGGGATATACGAGAACTGACTCATGTCTTCACCCAATACTTAGACTAAAAATAACCAAAGTATAAGAAGATGACCAAGAAGATGATTCAAATGAGTGATGAATAGAAACATATAGGGGGACTCTGTTGAGTAGGGAAAATCTAAGGTTTTAATTTATGAGAATTATTTGTAGTGTCGTTGCAACCCAAAAAATCCCTCAAGAAAAATTATGTGTACTTTATACACAGCTCAAGCCAATAAACAAAAAGGGATGTAAGCACAAAAACAAAGAGTGTTATTTATTTACATGGTTAGCATACAAGATCGAACTCAGAGAGTCTACAAAAATCCTGAGGGTTATGAAATCAACGAAAGAATCAATGAAATAAAGAAGGAAATTCTATGCATATTACTCTTAGTTTTTGTATTTTTTATTTTTGTGTATTTTTTATGGAATTTTGAATATTAATTTTTTGGTCTGGTTTTTATGATGTACATTATTTCTTATATTTTTAATAGTACAAATGTTTTTTTTCAATTAATGAAAATAAAGATGAATAAAATAAATCAATCAAAAAGAAAGAGAAATGAAACTTTTTGGATTTTTATAAATTGGTAAAAATAAATAAAAAATTAAAAAAACAAATTATTGGGTTTCTGACATATTTTTAATATTTTTGAGATTTTTCTAGATTTTGTTAGGCTTTTAAATAAATCAAAAACAAAAAATAAAGCAAACAGAACACAAAGGAATTGTTTTGGATTTTTAAAATATAAAATAAAAAAATATATAAAATATGCACACAAAGAAAGATAAATTTTTATCCAAGAAAATTATTTTATTCTTTTTTGGAATTTTCCATGATTTGTTTTTATTTTTTAATGTTTTTTTGTTTTTTGATATTTTTTGGTTTTATGCAGAAGATTAATGCAGAAGATGGTACACAAATTAAAATAGATGAAATACAAAAGCATGATTTTTTTATAATTTTTTAGAAAGTTTTTATATATTTTTTATGGATTTTAAAAAGCAAATAGGGAACTTTTATGATGTTTTTGAATTTTTGAAAATAATAAAAATGATGAAAATGCAAAATAAAAAAAGATGAAAGATCTTATTAACAGGAAGGACACATAATTTTTGTGGGATTGGTAATGGCATTTGTTTATTTTTATTTGATTTTTAATTACGCAAAATATATGCAGACGCATACGGGTATGGATGCAAGCATTTATAGTTTGAGGACGAAATTATAACACAAATAAAAAGTAGTGGGACAAAGATGCAGAATATCCAGAAGATGCATGTAAGCACATGCGAGCATCGTTGGATTGGACGTAGTTGCAAATTGTTTATTTTCAAGGTCCAAAAAAATATAGAAATAGTGGGCTCTTAATACTATTTTCCCAAAATAAACTGTTTATAAAAAAGATTTCGACTAAAGTGAAAATAAAATAATTTGCACGGAATAAAATGCAAATATTCAGGTAACGGTAGATAGACGCATGTCCTTATTAGAATTATTTGCAAAATGGAAATAAATGAATGGGTGTCGGTGCAAAAGTACCCTTAACCACGAGGAATCTGGGATGGCAGATATGCGTTAATGCTCTGATCTAACAACTGAAGATGATTCGTGCTTCGATGGCGCAAATGAGCTCTGGCACATAGATCAAACATATAGAATTTGGGGCTTTTTCAATGTCCTCGATCTGATTTGGATGCTTGTTCTTGATCACGCGGATGAGAAGACTCCTCGTAGAACTGGTATGAAGGTAATCGATGTTGAACTTCGATTAGCAATGCCCATCCGTTCTCTGTCCACGGCAACTCCTGAAGGGTAGGGATGGCTCTTGCGCTCCTCCTCTCTCGATCCAATGGCTCCACAATGGTTGGTAATGTCCCTATCAAAATCCGGAGGTCAGAAGGTTAGAAACTCCAGGTGGACCTCCAGATTTCTCTTCAAGCTCTCAAGTTCGCTCCTCGAACCTGCAATAAATCCACGCTCAAAAGCGATGCTCCGGTGACTCTTATTAAGCGTAGAAGACAAAGAATGATGAGGGGACAAAGGTCTCTGGCATACGTGGTTGAAATGGAGGTCGGACCTAAGATCTGGGATGTTATGAGGGGGTTCAGATGTGGATAGATATGGAGAAGATTGAGGTGGAGATGAAGGGGTAATCGAAGTGCTTAGTAGGTGATCATAACACCTCTGATCTTGCAGATCGGAGGAAGAAGATGGAAAATATAATTTCATGAAATAAGAGAGAAATCTAAAGACTAAAAATCTAAAACTAGCTCTAAATAATTCTAGGTTACCATACTGTGGAAAATGGAGGTGATTTGACTTCAATATGCGTTGAATGAAAGATTGTTGGTACTACGTCGGCAAGTGTTAGGGGAGTGGAGGAATCGCACCTTCTGCCTTCTTATCATGCTCCTAAACTTGGAGAACTAGAGTTGCTATCTCAAGCTTCTTCCAGAAGCTGATCTCGGGGAGTAAAGAGGCAAAAAACCAACCAAAAAATGATTGGAGGTGACTGGGGTGCATTTATAGAGATGGCTCCAATGGATTTTGAAATTCAAAGGGGGAGCAGATCAAGGCACGATTGACAGAGCGAGTGGGCTAGTGGTAGAGAAGAGTAAATGGGCGAAAAGTTAGGAAAAGAAATCGAGTCGGATAAAGGTTAGAGACGTGGGGGAATAGGGAGATGGAGGGTTCAACGCGAGATGTGTGAAGCAGATGACATGGACCAAGCAATTGACTCGGGTTAACAAACCCCTGCCAATGGGAGTGCACCCCTGAAAATGACAAAATAGGATAGACGACAAAAATGGAAGAAATATAGGAAATAAATCAAAATAAAATAAAAAATGAATTCTAAAAAAAGATTAATATAAAGGAAAAATGATAGAAATTTAATTAACAATTTTTGGTAATTTTGAATTAGTTAAATAAGGTATGTACACGGGTTAAAATAAATACAAGGTGTTATTTATAGCTATGTATACTTATGTACAAAAGGTTTTGACTTTTAATTAACTAATTATTCAAATATATACATAACTTAATAATTTATTAATTTACAATATTTTACAAGAGTTTTAATGGTATTTTGGTTAGATTTTTTAGGAATTAATTTGTTAGATTAAATAAATAGGTATATGTACATTATATACATAGTTATACTTATACAATATTTACATTATTTTATTTTTGTTGATTGTTTATTTTGTGACTTCTATTTATATTTTATGTAAGTCAAATACAATATTTATGATTAACTAAAAATAAATTTACACAAATATGTACGAGAAAATAAATAAATAAATACTATACATAACATACATAGGTATAATATACAATAGTACCCCAATTATCAATATTCCACACCTTAACTAGCTGCACCCGGCCATTTTTTTCATTGATTTTTTGTGTTTTTGAAATGAAACCTAGGGGGATTTAAATCAGTATTTATCACCATGATATCATACCAATTTCAAAAAAATGAATAAAGATGATGAAATGTAGATTCATCATCCCCCTATGATTTAACTTTGGTAGTCCCTTAGCAATCACTTATCTGAAAAATAAGTGATTAAAAGAAAACAAATAAAAGAAAAACAAATAACTTAGAACAATATTGAGAAATAAACTTATCTTCATAAAATCAAAGTATGGAGCTCAGTCAGACCTTTGGATTATTAGTTTGGGTGGAACATTAGTGGGAAACGGACTCGACACTCAACAACCTCTAGAAACAACACAAATATTGCTCAAGTCTCCTCAATAGCCATAATAAATCAACTCATACACAAAACCTTATGACTATGAATCTTTCTTGTACAATGTAAGTGATACATAACTCTCCTAAGCTAAGGCAGTAAAAGTCAGTTTTCTCCAACATGGTGACCCTAATTCCCCAATCCTCTTTCCTCGAGAAGCGAGGTATTCCCTTCTAAGTTGATGTGCATTTAGCTCAAGAAGAGGAGGTGGAGAAAAGAATGGATGGTAGCCAGTGTAGCTATCTATCCGAGGATGCCTGGTAAGTGTATCCAACTCATTTAGTTGCAGGCTCATAAATATCTGACTTGGAAGCTCAAGCTTGCTTATTGGCTATACAAATATACATACTCTGGTAGGCATTTTATTTTTAATCAAGCTTGTCGACTTTATTGGTGTTTTTTATTTTTTTTGCATTTTTGGCAGCATGTACGTAAGGTGTCTTCCTCTTGAGCCAGTAAATTATCCCACTTTTAAAGCTTTATTGCAACCCACAACATTCTATCATTAGACTTCGTTGCCACTAGATCAGGTTGGGGTACAATGGCCACAAATGTGTGACTTCCAATATTTCCATTTGCTAGTTTCTCATGCCAACAAATCTAGCCCCCTACTACTTCAGCTGTGGTGAGCAAAGTGTAAGTGCAGGTGTGCAAGCTTGGTCATTATCAACAAGACTGATGCATGTACTTCGAAGTACTCTACTTAGGAAGTCGAGATGACATTGAACTAAGTTTTGTGGTTCATAAAGAATTAAGTCTATAGACATGAAGAATCTTAATTCCATTTCCTATAAAGTCCATCTGAAATTAAGTGGATTAAATAGTTTTTACAAACAACATTATAAACATTTTCTAAACAATTTTTACAGAATTACAAGATTACAAAAATGTTTACAAACATTTTTACAAACAACTTTATAAACAATTTTACAATAGTTTTTACAAAAAATTTTATAAACAATTTTTGCAAACATTTTTACAAAAGATTTTTGCAAATTGTTTTACAAATAATTTTTCAAAACATTTTTGAAATAATTAATATCCATATTATTAATAAAGATATGAGTTATGACTGAAGTATATATACACTATATACGACACATCCCTATACTTAGCTCGAACTATGCCCTCATAGTTACGAAAGAGCTACAGAGGAATACATAACTCGTAGAAAAGTGAAAATACTCAAAGAATAAATGAAAAGTATAGAAGTCTGTGATCATCCCTCTAATTAGAATCAAATAATCCTAAGTATAGAAAACTGCATACACGGGCAAAAGCTGAGGAAAAAATGAACGAACTCAACGACTAGACTCATCCTCCCATATACTTAGGGGTAAAAGATCCCTAAGTACAGAAAAAGAATATCAACAAGTTGAAGGAAAAGCGAGACAAAAAAAGAAATAAAAGAAAATAAAAACACGAAAGAGACAGAATAAAAAATATCACTCCCCATATACTTAGGGTAATGGATCCCTAAGTAAAAACATGAGTGGTTAAGAAAAAT
The DNA here is from genome assembly GCA_037367405.1 of Ottelia alismoides. Lineage (NCBI taxonomy): Eukaryota > Viridiplantae > Streptophyta > Magnoliopsida > Alismatales > Hydrocharitaceae > Ottelia > Ottelia alismoides. The sequence continues at coordinate 751,118 of JAZKJV010002552.1, read as the reverse complement.
GAAAATGGAAAAACTCAAATCACTAACCTCCCCAATATCGAGGTTAGAGTACATCCTAAATATAGCACAATCACTCAAAAAAGAGGTGAACGATAAAAACGGAAAAAGAAAGAATAAAATGAAATGATATATAGAAAAGAAAGTTAACTCATGTATCATATGCAGGGGATGTCAAAAAGTCATCATCTGATACTACAGATATGGAATCAACCATGGATAGGAATGTATCACGATCTTGATATGGATTCAACAACTGTCCGTTCACAACAAATGGCTATGTTAGATGACAACCCAGATATGACAATACTAAAATTGTTACACACAACTCTCACAATGAATGGTCCTGACCATTCGCTTTTTATTTTGCTGGGAAACAACATCAATTTAGCACCAAACAACCAGATTTTCTGATTAGGGGAGAAAGTCTTCCTTCTAATGTGTCTATCATGCTAACACTTGACTTTCTCCTTATATAAGAGTGAGTTGTCATATGCAAAATCTCGGAATCTTAGCAATTTGTTCAGATCCAACTTCCAACTCTGTCCTGATTTCTCATAATACAAATTGCATACACAGAGTGCCCATAATGATTTGTGAATTAATTCATATGTAGGTGGCAAGGTTTTCCATACACCAATTTGTAGGGATATATACCCAATGGAAACTTGTACGCTGTCTGATAAGCCCATAGATTTGAGTCAAGCATTTGGGACTAGTTCCTCCTATATAGACGTACCGACTTCAGTAATATCATCTTTATCTCCCTATTCGAAATCTCAGCCAAGCCATTAGTTCGTTGGTGGTAAGGAGATGCAACTCTATGCTCAAAGGCATACTCCTTCACAAGCTTCTTTACTTCTCTATTAATAAGATGGAATCCCCCATCTGAAATGAGTATCTTGAGAATCTCGAACCGCGTAATAATGTTCTCCTTAAGAAAGGAACAAACTGTACGAATTTCAGCAGCTTGGGTAGGGATAGCCTCCACCCATCAAGTAAGATAATCCACAACAAGCAGTATGTATTGAAATCCCTGACTGAAAGAAAATGGGCCCATGAGCTCTATACACCAACCTTCAAAACCATTTAAACTTAGTATATATCTTAGGAACATGGTATATTTGGAACCAATGGTTACTCCCATCTTCTGACAGTCAGAACAACATCGAACATATTCTGTAGCATCCCTAAATAAAGTTGGCCTCCATAGGCCGCTTTGTAAATCCCTCGTTGTCGTGCTCTTCCCCGAATCATTCTCACCAGACTCTAATTTATGACAGTGGGCAAGTACGCTGGTGTATTCCTCCTGAGGAATGCACCTTCCTCAAATGCAATCTGCACCCACACAAAATATGTACAAATCGTGCCACTGGTAAATATGTTTCTCCATTAGGAATCTAGCTACATTGTTGTTGAGAAGGAATTTTCTAGATTTTAAATTTTGAAATTAATGTGCAGTGTCATTGTAACCTAAAAAATCCCTCAACAAAAAATCATTCGATTTTCAAGCTAAAATAAATAAATAAAATGTAGCAAGAGAATTTTACTATTTAATTTAGTTGTATAGCATATAGGGTCAAACTCAGGGTGGCTACAAAAATCCCAAGGGTTATTCAATACAATGAAAAATCACTGAAAAGAAACAAGTAATTTCTATGCACACTAGTCTAGGTTTTTTTAATTTTTAGATTTTCTATTTTTTTATTAGATTTTAATTTTATAATTTTTTATTTTTAAAATTTTTCTATGAATTTTTAAAATAATTAAAACAAAAATGAATAAAGAAATCAAGGAAAAGGAAAGGAGACAACTCTTGGATTTTTACAAAGTGGTGAAAATATACAAAAAATGAAATAGAATTATATTTGGTTTTATGATATTTTTTTATGTTTTTATGATTTTTTCAGAATTTTCCACAATTTAAAGCCTTTAATTCAGTAAAAAATAAGAGAGAAAGAGGAAAAAATAAATGCGAATGTTTTTGAAATTTTAAAATAGCAAATGATTAAAAATTGGATAAAATATAAAATTATAGAAAGATATTTTTTGTATTTTCTAGACAGTGGTTTTATGATTTTTTTGAATTTTAAATTTTTTTATATGAATTTTTATTCTTTTGAGAGTTTTATGATTTTATGGTTTTTATAGGGAGTAAAAATACTAAAATGATATAGAAATCAAAACAAATCAAAAGAAGCAATCATGATTTTTTAGAATTTTTAGAAAAATTTTTATTTTTTATTGATTTTCTAATGCAAACATGGATTTTTTATGAGGTTTTGATTTTTTAAAAAAATTAAAAATAATATCAATAGAAAACAAAAATTCTGGATGCAAGATTGTGAAAGGAACCTAATAAATTTTTTGTAGAATTTTTAAAAGACTTTTGGAAATTTTTATTTTATTTTATTTTAATCATGCAAAATAAATGTGACTCTCAGGGTCATATTGATAACCAGTTGTTCGCGAGGGTCTCCATGAATAATAAAAATGTGTCGCTGAGGCGACCGCTCACAAATCATCCAGTCAACCAGCAATTAACCCACAATCCATAGAATACAACAATCAAGCTCAAAACAAATGTGAATTAATCTTTATTTACTCTACCATAAAATGTATAATGACAAGTATGTAGAGGTCGAACCACAGAGAGCAACACAAAATGCAATAGCCTACATGTCAATCACAGTCATCCTTGTGTGGTTTTTTTTATTATTATATTTTTTTTAATTTTATTATTATTTTTTTATTAAAAATATAATAATTAAGTATTATAGATATATATGTATATAAGATAAATATATTAATTATATATACCCATAGAGGGTAAGTGTTTAGCTTATTATACATGTAATATATATATATATATGTATAAATATAATAAAAAAAATACATATATATATATACATTTCTTTATGTTAAGATTAATGAGAATACATATAACTAATTACATATATAATATATATATATATTTTGTTTTTTTGGATATATAAATATATATACATAAAGGGGGTGTTATAATATTCACAAAAATACTCAAAAATAGTCAGAAATGCAGGAAAAGGGTCTTTTTGGAATTTTCATGGTTTTTTACTGTTTTTATGATTTTTGGATATTTTTGCAAACATTTTTAATATTTTTAAATAGCTAAATAATAGCAAACAGTGGATTAGGTACTGGCTGTCACAAAAATAGAGATTAAAAATAGCTAACAACCTCAAAAATTTTCCACCCTAATTTTCTAATAACGATAATAAATTATAGCATAAATAGGGCCTGAGTTTATATTTTTCTGATTTGTCTTTGATTTTTTTTATATTTTTTTGACATTTTTGGGTATTTTTGAATTTTTAAGGTTTTCTTTTTGAGTTTTGTAGGGATTTTTGGACTGACACTAACATAGGTCAAAATATACCGTATGTAATTTTTTTGGAATTTTTCGAGGCATTTTTATATTTTTTTGGGATTTTATAAGTTAGACAGGGAATAAAAGACATGTTTTTGATTTTTAATAAATGCAAAAATGCAACAAAAGACAAAACTAAAAATATGGCGTTCAAGCATGACCAAACAGGAGCTTAAGTCTATTTTTGCAAGATTTTTCGATTTAATATGAAGCATAAAATAAATAGACAAAGCCTTCAAATATTAAATGGCCTAGGAGGGGTATTGTTGCAAATAAAATAGTTGGCAGGGGCATACATGCAAAAATTACAACAAAAATACACTTTAACTTTTATTTTCAGGACCATTTAATAAATACATGAACCCGACAGGGTTTAAATGCAAGTTTTCACGCGCCTCACGTGGGTGCTGCACGTGAGGCACGGAGGGACTAAAGTGCAAATCTTGAAACATCGGGGGTCCTTCAGCAAAATATACATTTTATTTATAAATGAAACTTCTATTTTAGGTATTAAATAATAAATACAAAATGTAAGGGGCTTGGTATGAAATTTACCCCTAAACAAAGCTTTTCATCCTGCGGCGCTGGAGGCGCCACTTATCCACGTGGCGGGTATCGGACGGCGGACATCGGTTCGGCGATGAAGGGCCAGGATTAGAACCTCCCGGCTGATCTGACGGTGGATGTACATCTTCATTGAACGGTCGGTGTTCAATCTGGGCCGCCCCTCTCGATCCAACGGTGCGGAAGGCACCTGGAAGAACTGGGAAGAAGCTCGCCCCCGGCGAGCTTCGATCGGGTAGCTCGGGCTCCTCCGGGCACCTCCCGCGCATCTGAAGCTCTCTGATCGTAGCTGGGAGGCTTCCGCGTCTTCTGACGGTGGTCTCATGGCTCCTGGGGGTCCGAGTCGATGGAGCGAAGTCGGAGAAGAAAGGGGCCCCCAAGAACCTCTTCCTGGTTCAATGCGAGCCTATTTGGGCTCGGTTCTTCGATGTTCCTGCACAGGAAGAACCGCGGGAGAGAGAGCTTGCTCCTCGACCCGGGGTTTTGAAGCTGCAACGCAAAAATGAGGTGGGCGGAGGGGCTCCGGCGAACGGTGGAGGAGGAGCCCCGATTCGCCAAGACCTAGGGTCTTGGGTTGAACAAATGCGGGCGTTGGATGGAGATGGCGACGAGGAACGAGTTGGGGTGCGTAGAGCGGGCAGCAACAGTGAGATTCACAGTGAAGAAGCCGCCAACGAGATTTTGGTTTCTAACTACGGTGATTAACTAACCACTAATCTAACTACTGGAATGAAATGCTAACATTAAAAGCTAACTAAAAACGCATTAAAGGGCAGCTCTTATACTTGGGGGCCTCCAGGGAGCAGGGCGGACGCCGGAGCTCCGCCGCGTCAAAATCTCCTCCCTCCGTTTGCTCCCCCTGTCACGAGGAACACTCCAGGAACGAGATCTAGGCTTTAGGTTGGAATAAAAGTGGCCAAATTCGAGGAAGGAAGCAGAGCTTTTTATTTATAAACATTGGCAAGGGGCCTTATTACCCGGCGATTATTAACTGATCCAATGAACATCTCGTTGATCTATGATTTTGGCGGGCATCATGGAAGATTAGGGAACAATTCTTGTGAAGGAAGCGTTGTCGATTGATGGATGGTGTGCCCAGGAAAAAGGCATGAAATCGAAGGAGTAAGCAGTTCAGAGATGCCAGGCGAGGGATGGGACAGTTGACCTGGGAGTCAACGTTGGCCGGCGCCTCATTGGGCCACGTAAGCCGCTACGAGACAAAATAGCAAATCTGAAGGAAGATTGATTTATTTGACGCCCTAAATGATTTTATTAATTTTTTCTTATAAAATAAAAAATGTGTATTATTTCATCTAGTATTTATTTTTGATTTTTATTGAATTTTTCGAGGTGTTTTATTATGATTTTATTTTAATAATGTGTATATGTATGTATTTACATGTATTTTTGGGTATTTTATTTTTAATTTATTTATTTTCTTTTATTATTTTCTTGGCTTATTTTATAAATTTATAATTTATTTTTGTGAGTATAAAGATATTTTTGTTTGATTTTTATAAGTTTATTTGTATTTTTAAATAAATAGGTCAATGTATATGTAAGTATACTTATATGTACTTTACCTATATATTCTATACATTGTATTTATTTAATGGATTTTATTTGTTTTTATTTTAGCTTGGTATTTTTAATAATATATATATAATATATACATTATCATAAAAATATAAAAGAATGAAATAATTAAAGAATGCTTTATGTACATCCTTCTCATAGGTATTTTGCCTATATAGACTTATTTTATTTTACATATTCTTTTTTTTTGGTTTTATTCTAAGGCTAATATGTGTATGAATTATATACATTATTTACAAGATTCTAAAAATAGTAATTTATAAAAATAATAAATAGTGAATATAATGAATATTTTAATCATGTATCATATACAAGAGAGGCCAAAAACCTAACTTCTGCATATAGACTCCAAAAGTTATGAAACCAATTTTATAAAATAGTTTATGAAATGCTATATACAATTAAAGGTGAGTTTGGGTGATTTGGAGTTTTTATTTGCAAGATATGGGTCTGTGAAGTTGAGATTTGGCTTTTTATTATGTGCATAAAATGTACACTGTGTATTATTTTTGCACAAACTCAATTTTGTATTTTTATTTACATTATTATCTACAACTTTTATGAACAAAATTTCTTTATTTGATGAATAAATAAATATGTACAAAATAGGTGCCAAAAATGCATAAATGGATAAAAAATAAATGAGGTATTTATTGTACTCTTGGCCCTTATCTCCCCCTACTTTATTCCTTGTCGACCAATTCCATGCTGGCCTTGGTCTCGGGGTTAGGGTCATAAAATCTTTGCAATGTTTTATTCCTTTTTCTTTTCTTCTCTTTATTCTATAATTTTGGCATTAAAAACCTTATTTTCTATATAATTAATACAATAAATAATGAATGCTATTATGTACAATTTGATGCTATCTACATGCATTTGCTAGGGTTTTTGAGGCCAAAATGATAGAATAAAGGTGATGAAATGGAGATTCATCACCCCCCTATACTTGCCTTTGCTAGTCCCTAGCAAACACTTATGAAATAAGTGCAAAAAGAATAAAGAAAAGAAAAAAAGGAAAATGAAAGAAATATAGAGTGAGTAGGGATGCTTTCAGTGCAATGCATGTCCTTATAAAGTCTGAATTTGGAGCTCCTGTCAGACCTTGAGTGTGAAGGTGTGTGGAACCTAGTCGGGAACCAGCTCTAAAATACAACAGCCTTCGATAGTCACAGAACTCGGTTCAACCCACCTCAATAGCCGGGTCAGAACTAGTCTACATCATACGCAAACTCTTATAACTATGAAGCTGACTTGTACGGTGTAAGTGATAGTGGCTCTCCCCAACTGAAATGATAAAGGAACTGACTTCTCCAGAATGACAACCCAATGATTCCCCAATCCAGCAGCTCTTTCCTCGAGGAGCAGGGTATTCCCTTCTAAGTTCAAGTGGCAACCAGCTCAAGAGGAGGGGGTGAAGAGAAGAATGGACGGTAGCCAGTGTAGCTACCTATCCCGGGATGCAAGACCAGTGTAGTCAAGTCATCCAGATGCAGGCTTACATAATTGACTTTGGAGCTCAAGCTTGCTTATTGACTTTGTACATACTTTGCAGGCATTTTATTTTTGTACAGGCCTGACCATTTTTTTCTTCAACATACTATTCACAGCAGCATTTACATAAGGAGTTTTTCCTCTTGAGCCAGTAGACTATCCCTCTTTTGAAGCTTTATCGCAACCCACAATCTCCTGTCTTTAGACCTCATTGCTATTGGATCGGTTGGGGTGCACTTCCCTCCCTAGACGAGGAGGAATGTTTCCACCCGTGTGCGTCTCAGACTGGCAAATCCAACCCCCTCACCACTCCAACTGAGTTGAGCCAAGTGAAAGGTGTAGGTGTCCAAGTTAGATCACGGTCGGCAAGAGTCATACGTGTGTCTTGAAAAGTTCTAGTTAGTCCACTGAGGTGACTTGAACCCAGCCCTGATTTCTCAAAGAATTAAGTCTGTATAGACCTTAGGTACCTTAAACCTAGTTCCCATAAGGTTCCAGTGCAATTAGGTGCGGTAAGGTCTAACCGAGCTCCAATTTGAGGCTTTCTTAGACTGATTCAATCATCAAGCTTCACTCAAAAAGAAGATGAATGGTATGCTTATGCTATGCACAATGAATGATGCAATTTTTCACAAAAATTTGAAAGGATCAAAGAATGTTTTTACAAAAACAATTTCTGCACAGGAAGTACGAACTGAAAATATTTAAAAAGTATATACACTTATTTACACGGGCGTGCTGCTTTATTTTCAAAATTTAGGAACTTTTAGCAACTTTACAGGTGTGAATGAAATAGTTTATTTAAGTATGTCCAGAAAGAATTGTATGTGTCTTGTTTCTGATTTACTAGTATCTGCAATGGTGTTCTTATTAGCTTTTTGAAAATAATTTTGCAAAGTACACGATAATTTTTGCAATCATTTACACACATTTGAAAACTATTTTTGCAAAGATTTTTCACACTATATGTATATATATATATATACACAATTTTCACAATAATTTTGACAAGAAATTTTCAAAACATTTGCACATAGGTTTTTGAAATCCTTTCTTTCACACAAAGAAAGGTTTTGCAATCAACACAGTTTCACACATTTGAAATCATTTGACATCAAAATTTTCAAAACTGGTCACACTATTTTTCAAATCATACTGTATAGGTATCTGATTTATTAATCAGTAGATACAAAAGAAGAAAAATTGTATTTGACGTATAATATGGTTCCAGTTCTTATAAACTTTTTTTTTGACTTATTCCTTATTTACAAATGAGAGATTTTTGTGCGGATTCCTCAGACTTACTCGAGAATCATTTTCTCAAAGGTTTTTGAAAACTCTAGTCCGAAATAATTTTGCAATATGTACACGCATTTGAAAATCCTTTTACAAATGTTTTACACATCATAGATAGATTTTTCAAAACACTTTTGACAATCAACGTTTCACAATCATTTGCACACTAATTTTCACAAAATTTTTGCTTTCACTCAAAGAAAATAGGTTTTACACACAAACTAATTTTTCAAACGTTGAATACTTGTTCACGCTATTTTCAAACAAATTTCACAAGATTTTTCCAAAGGAAAATGTTTCGTACAAAACACTTTTCTGACTCACTAGTCAGTATAATTACAATGAGTCTGAGGAACTCACAATCATCTTTCATTATTATAAAGCTACTTTTTACATTTTATTTTGTGTTGTAGTGATATTTAATTTTTCAGTATGAGTTATGGCTTTTAGTATATACATGGTATATACGACCCCCCTATACTTAGCTTGAGCTATGTCCTCATAGATCGAAAGGAAAAAGCAAAGACATAACTCGTACTGAGTATAGATAGATTTAAAGAATAAATATGAAAGAAATGAATGAATGAGAGGTTGACCGTCCCCCCTATACTTAGGATCAAATAATCCTAAGTATAGCAGACTGTACAAAAAGCAGGGAGGATCAAGGGTGGGAATATACTGATCGTGCTCAGATGTCTCCCCCTATACTTAGGGTAAGATACTCCTAAGTATAGACAAGAAGAGGAGACAATGGAGAAGATCAAACCGAAATCAAAAACTCTAGGTGCACATCCCCCTATATTTAGGACAAAGTACGTCCTAAGTATAGGAAACTGTCTACAAAGGCGGCACCTTTTAGATAGAAAAAGAAAGTAGAAAAGGAAAAGAAGAAAAGAAGAAAAGAAGAAAATCAGAGAAATAGTGGTTGGAGTACATCGTCTGAATCTTTTAGTGCTGCAGGTGCTGTGGAGGTGTCATCGTGGTGTATTAGTTGAATAGAGTCAACAATGGCCAAGAATGCATCGGGCTCCAAGTAAGGCTTCAGTAGTTGGCCGTTGATGACGAAGGGCTGTGCGTCAGGGGACAATTCTGATATCGCAATGCTTCCGTTGTCACGCACTTCACATACTCGGAATGGCCCTGTCCACTTACTTTTTAATTTACCTGGGAATATCCGCAACTTTGCATCAAACAACCACACTTTCTGCCCAACGTCGAAGGTCTTTCGTCTGATGTGCCGGTCATGCCAGTGTTTCACCTTCTCCTTGTACATCATGTTGTTATCGTATGCGCAGTCTCGGAATTCCAAGAGCCTGTTCAGATCGTCTTTTCTCTTCTAACCACCTGTTCGTGAGTCCAAGTTACAATTACTAATTGCCCAAAGAGATTTGTGAATTAATTCCACAGGCAGATGGCATGGTTTTGCATATACAAGACGGTAGGGCGACATGCCCAAGGGAGACTTGTAGGCCGTACGGTAAGCCCAAAGAGCTGAGTCCAAGAGTTGAGACCAGTCTTTTCTGTTTGGCCTAACAAGTTTCTGCAATATGGTCTTGATTTCTCTATTGGATAACTCCGCCATGCCATTGGTCTGCGGATGATAAGGAGACGCGACATGGTGATCGATGCCGTACTCCTTCGTTAACTTCTTGACCTCTTTGTTGATGAAATGGCTACCCCCGTCTGAGATGAGAATCTTTGGTATCCCAAACCGCGAAATGATGTTCTTCTTCAGAAACTGCAAACTGTTTTGCTGTCGGCGGCTCGGGCGGGGATAGCTTCAACCCAACGGCTCACGTAATCTACGGCAAGAAGGATGTGCTCAAAACCTTGACTGTTAGGGAAAAGTCCCATGAAGTCAATGCCCCATGCATCGAAAACATCTGCTATCTGAATGATTTTCAGAGGCATTACCCCTGAGGCGAGGTAATTGACAATGTCAGCATACCAAGGGAGAGCATCCACAGCTAAGATAGCTTCGTCAGGGAAGGTTTCTGTGATAGGTGCATTGCTCACAGGAGGCTCATGCTGCTCAATTCTGGAGAGGTGATCTGCTACCACATTCTGAACTCCAGGTTTGTCTTTGATTTCCAGATCGAATTCCTGGAGGAGAAGGATCCAACGAATCAGTCTGAGCTTGGCATCCTTCTTCTGCTGTAGGTACCGAATAGCAGAGTGGTCCGTGAAAATTGTAACCTTTGACACTAACAGATAGGATCTGAACTTCTCTAAGGCGAAGATCATAGCCAGCAGTTCTTTCTCTGTCACTATATAATTTCTTTGAGCTTCATCTAACGTTCTGCTGGCATAGTGAATGGCATAGGGTGCCTTATCTTTCCTCTATCCAAGAACTGCTCCGACTGCAAAATTTGACGCATCGGTCATTATCTCAAATGGAAGAGTCCAGTCGGGAGGCTGTAAGATTGGAGCCTGAGTGATAAGCTTCTTTAATTGATTGAAAGCAAGGAGAACCGACTGATCAACAATGAACTCTGTCTCCTTGCACAAGAGTTCTGTCAGAGGTCGGGCAATGCGGCTGAAGTCCTTGATAAATCGTCTGTAAAATCCCACATGCCCCAGGAATGACCTCACATTCTTTACTGACTGAGGTGGCTGAAGGTTTGAAATGACATCCACCTTGGCTGGGTCGACTTCCATGCCACGTTTGGAAACGACATGGCCCAGCACAATACCCTCTGTGACCATAAAGTGGCTCTTTTCCCATGAGAGCACTAAATTGACTTCCCGGCATTTCTGAAGCACTCTGTCTAGGTGCTCGAGGCAAGAATCAAAACTATCACCATAGACAGAGAAATCATCCATGAACACCTCGAGAAAACTTCCTACCATCTCGGCGAATACAGCTAGCATGCATCTTTGGAAGGTTGCGGGTGCATTGCATAATCCAAAGGGCATCCTCTTGAAGGCGTAGGTACCGAACGGGCAAGTGAAGGTAGTCTTCTCTTGATCCTCAGGGGCGATCGCCACTTGGTTGTACCCGGAGTTCCCATCCAGAAAGCAGAAGAACTCCTTGCCTGCTAATCTCTCCAACACTTGGTCAATAAATGGCAAGGGATAGTGGTCCTTCTTGGTTGCTGCATTAAGACGGCGGTAGTCAACACACACCAGCCAGGATGTCGGTACCCGAGTTGAAATTTCCTCTCCTTTTTCATTTGTGACCACAGTAAGCCCGGATTTCTTGGGAACTACATGTAGGGGGCTTACCCACTTTGAATCGGAGATGGGATAAATGAAGCCTGCATCACACCACTTTGTGATTTCTTTCATGACCACGTCCCGAAGGTTAGGGTTCAGCCTTCTCTGAAATTCGCGGGACGGCTTGGCGTCGTCTTCTAGATAGATATGGTGTGAGCACAGAGCTGGATTTATCCCTTGGAGGTCTGATACGCTCCAACCAAGTCCCTTGCGGTTCTTTTCTAGAACCTCGAAAAGTTGAGATTCTTGATCCGAATTCAGCCTGCTGCTGATGATGACAGGATACATGTGTTCTTCACCCGCAAGGAAAGCATACTTCAGGCCTGCAGGAAGTGGCTTGAGTTCTGGTTTTGTTCTGTCCACTTTATCTGTCACTTCAGATACCATGCTGGTGGCGGGATGTACCTTGAGACTGTTACCATCCTCAACATCCTGTTGAGATCCTAGTGATGTACTGAATGGTTCTGCGGTGCGCTGATCATGTTCGGTCTGGAGTGAATGCTCATGAAGATGCGCCTGCATCTGAGAATCTATCTCCCACAAATCATCGGAGCATATGCTGACTGTGCTTTCCAAGTCCTCCTCAAGAGTGAGGATTTCTCGGGTCCATGGATCGTCCAATGACAACTCTGAGTCTCTGATTTCTGCAATAAAATCACAGTCTGCTTCTTGTGCTGCTTGACTCTCATCAGTTGTGGCATTCTGCTCCTTGTTCATGTTGATCGTGATTTGCTGAGTGCTCGAGCTGAAAGTGATCTTTCTAGACCCGTAATCAACCACGGCACCTGAAGTACGGAGAAATGGTCTGCCAAGGATGATAGGAGTCTGGAGCAGTGGTGCAGGAGAGTCCATATCAAGGACTACAAAGTCAGCTGGGAATTTCATCTCCTGCACGGTAACTATCACGTCTTCCAACAGACCTCGGGGCTGCTTGACGGATCGGTCAGCGAACTGAAGGATCATACGTGTCTGCTTGAGCGGTCCCAGCCCGAATTCTTGCATTATGGACGAGGGCATAAGGTTGATGGAAGAACCACTGTCAAGAAGAGTACGCTTGAAGACCTGATCGAAAATCACACAACTGATCAGAGGTGCTCCTGTATCTTGCTTTTTCTGGGGGAGGTTGGTGATAGCTGCAACTGTGGCCATGGATAGAACGTGCTTTTCTACCTCTCGGCGTCTGTTGTCTTGCGCTGGGCGACGCCTGTTAGTACATGCCTCTTTCAGCCCTTTCTTCACATCTGACATGTATTCCACGACCTTCAACAAGGGAATCTCAACAGTCAATTTATCCAAAATGTCCACGACACCTGGATCAGACAATGCATTTTTTCTTTTTGCAATTTTTTTGGATTTTTTTATTGCATGCGGAAAAGGAATATTCACATTACTGGCAGGAAAATTAGAGTTCTTATTTACATCAAAATCATCGCCCACAGAATGTTGTACATCCGGACTACAAAAAGGAGTACAAGCTAGATCTGGATATGCTGGTGCTGCTGGGCGATCAGAAAGGGTAGCATCGGCTCCATCGGCTGGCAAGGGATCGGCTGCTGCTGGCGGCTCCTCCAAAGCTGGCGCGACTTCACTTCTGCCACATGCTTCTTTTTGTTGTTTTTGTTTTTGCTGATTTTTTTGTGTTTTTGGCTGAGGCTGATGACATGGCACGACGGCTGGACTGGCTTCTCCTTCCTCTTCCTCCTCACCCGCCCCTGGAGTTGGCACGACTGATGCGGAAGATGACGATCCACCTGTTTCTTTATTCACCCCACATCTGGTAGCAGGCGGAGGCAAGGCCCTACCGCTCCTGAGAGTAACATCATTAGAATAAACAGTAATATCATTATCACACGCGGACTGGACATCACATTCTACCTGCTCCTTCTTCTTGAAATTGTTGGGGTTGGCTTCGACCTGCGCAGGAATGGTAGTGCGAGTGGCGGTCAGGTCATCAAGCCGCTTGGTCATCTCCGCTAGCCCTTGAACAAGCTTGGCTAGACACTCCATGGTGGGATTAGCTGGGGGCACATCAGAAGATGCAGCGTGCAGACCACGCTGTTGTTGGGTAGATGAGTGGGGAGGTTGCTGGTGGTGTTGCTGTGGTGGAGCAGGAAGTTGAAGTTGCTGGTAGGACGGAGGTGGATACTGCTGGTATGGTTGAGGCTGAGCAGCCGCATACTGGTGATACGGCTGTGGATGGCGGTACTGCGGCTGCTGGTAAGGAAAATTCTGCCTCCATTGTTGTGCAAACTGAGGAGGCTGCTGGTGTGGTTGAGAGGTTTGGCCAAAACGACCACCCTGAGGTTGGTGGTACTGCCGGTTGGCAAATTGCTGACCCTGGAGTTGTCCCTGAGGACGGGTCGGCTGTGCATCATTCGTCCATACCCCGTTAACTTCTTGGATCAAGGGTGGTGGTGGGAAAACTGGATCAGGAATGGAAAGGAACTCTGGCTGGTAAACGACCATCTGCTGCTGCGGCGGGCCCTGGTCGGGCGCCTGCACGTAGTACACATGCTGGACTGCCGGTGGCTGCTGGCTCGGCTGAGGCTGATGCTGCGGTTGCGGCTCGTCCTTCTTCTCAGCGGGAGCGTCTGATGGTGTAGCCGACTGGACAGAGTTGATCGTACCGACCAACAGCTCTAGGTTCTTGTTGATCTGATCGAGTTTATCCAGGTTTTGGGTCCTCTTCTCGATCACAGCGAGTTTCTCAAGGTCCTGTGATCGCTTCTCAATGATGTCAACCTTAGAGAGATGGCCCCCAATGATGCTGAGGTTGGATCTCTCATCTCTCTCTGCTTCTTTTGATGCAGCCATGTGAACCTGTTTCTGGAGGATCTGGGGCTGCTTCTGGTATGCCTTGGATGAAGAGAGGGCGGCCTCTCCTTCGGCCCTTTCTTCAAAAATCTACCAGACAACATCTTCATCCTTGTTGAAATGGGAGCCCCCACATGCTGCGTCCACGAGCCTTTGACTTTCAATATTGAGTCCCCCGAAGAAATGCTGGACCAGGCTGGTCTTAGGGATCTCGTGGTGGGGACACTTCTCCTGCAGATCAGTGAATCTCTCCCAAGCCTCATGTACAGACTCATGTGCTCCTTGGGAGAAATTGCTAATACGGGCTCGCATTTGGTTGAGCTGACCGAGAGGGTAGTACTTGTGCAAGAAGGCAGACTTCAACTCCTCCCAGGTCGTCACGACCTTTCCCATATGATTGACCCAATAGAGGGCCTTGTCCTGTAGACTGAAGGGGAAAGCCGTCATCTTGACAATGTCCAGGGGGACATTCGGATAGTGGGTGGTGCGGCAAATGCGGGAGAATTGCTGCAGGTGAATGTATGGCTCTTCATTGGTGTTGCCATGGAATGCAGGGAGAAGGGCTATGAATTGGGGCTTCATCTCAAAGTGAGCGAGTAACGGTGGAATGAGAATCCACTCGGTCATCTGGCTGTCTCCCAGATTGTATGTTTCTTTGAGTGTCGGTTTCGGCGGTGGTGGGAATTCAGGATCATCATTGGGGTCATCACCACCTTCTCCACCTCCACCTCCTCCTCCCCTGCCTCCTCTGCCTCGGCCTCCTCCTCCGTCGTTGCGGTTTATCACATTATTCAACATATCCTGGAAAGCAGTCTGTGTAAGGGCCTGCTCAGTCAGCTGCTGCTGTATGGCCTGGATAGATGCCAGCAACTGTGCATTGACTTGGTTCTGATCTGGCACCTGTCCCTCTGGTATGGGTGGCTGCTGACCCTTGCCCTTTCCTCCTGGCACCATGTCAGGATCTGAGTCGGACGAAATGAACTCCGGAGTAGTCTCCAGGGCTCGCACTGTCTTCTATCTGCATAATGAGATGGTCCGAATCAGATCACTTTCAATTAATGCTCAGCTGCCGTGATGAAGCTGGAATTCAGGTCAACCCCAGCATGTTGTGAATGGAAAAATGATGTAGACTGTAATTGACTCCCATTCGCAACGACGATAGCGGGACAAAAGTGATCCCAGTTTATTGGGTGGCCAAGAGAAAGGTAGAAAACGAGGAGTCTGGAGATCGATCCGCAAAGTCCGGATCGGGTTCTCGGGAATCACCTCGAAATTATTGGCGAGGTTGAGTCCATGGAATCGATGTAGGTGTCGGCATGGTCCCGACGAAACCATCCATGGATCAACTTCGGGAAGCACAAGAGGGTGTTGGATTTTGGAAGAATGATACGATGGTCAACGAGGAACAAAAGTAGTGTAAAACAGTAGAAAGGCTCGGTTGAGCGGGGTGGTCAAAGGAAGACATAACAAAATTTGCGCAAAGGCGCGGGACTTTGATCTTTGAACCTTAATCTAGATCCATACAAACACAAGACAAAATCGGGTTCAGCAACTCACGCCATGTGAAGCCGTAAAAGCTCGGCTATTTATTATCTTTTCATTTTTAGAGTTGTGATTTTCTGGCATATCTTATAACAAGTCCTTAGTACGCTACCCTATAGGAGAGAGAGTACTACCGGAAGAGTATCCCGTACTTGTCCTCCTCCTGTGTAACCTATAGTCTGTACTTTTTGGAGTCCTTGTAACCCTTCCTGGATCCCTACTCAGCCAAAGAAAAGAGAGAGGAAGCCGATAGGCGAAACCAATACTTCGGTTCTCGCTCGCAACGGAATCACCCGTGAGCGTGCAAGAACCTACTCGGACGCAGGACGATGAGACAGACACCCCCGTGAAGGCGTGGCCTATGCTCAATACTTCGGACAGGGTCGATGCTCTCACAACAGAGAGTCACCATTGGTGACCAAGTCCAACTCCCCTACGTACGATAGAAGCGCCATTACTTCGGAAATCCAGGCGATACACAAGGCAGTTGCAGACTGGGTTTTGGGCTTTCTATTCTTAGGGGTCGCACTCGCTTAAGGGAGTAGGGTTTTGGTCCCCCACCAAGGTACCTGAAAACAATGAGGGCTTTATGAACCCGGTACAATGATAGCCCATTACAGATTTTAATTAAGGTCAAAGTTTATTTAGCAGTCCCCTGGTTTTAATTTTTTTGGTTTTCACTTTTTTTGGATCTGTTTTCATACCAGCGCCTAACGTTTTTGTAGATTTTCATTTAAGTCCTAGGTGCTCAAAATCAGAGGGAGATAGCGGAAAAGCCGTGCAAGTGGTTCCATGATGGAAATCTCATCATTGAACCGAATGGTGCATGCTGAGTTAGAAGACTTACAGTGCATCCCAGCTCTCTCCATGTGGTATGCAAAACAGAATTTTTAAACCTATCTACATGTCGGTATGCAAGGCACAAAATCGTCCTAAACATAAGCTGCTATTAGCGTGAAGAACCATAAGTTGCTTATTTGTCTCTAGCCCAAGAGAGTCCGGTCTTGGCTCACCCCTCCTCTGCTCAACAAATTGAGGGTAGGAGAAAGCGCTTTACAGGGTTCGCTACGGCACAGAGGGCTAAGAGACAAATTTACAACTTGTTTGAGTTTGACTAGATCCAATCGAAGTAGACTATAGGAACATGCATTCTTATTAATGTTTGGACCTAGCTACCGAGTCAAGCAACCTATATCTAGGGGCTCCAAGCACACAAAACAAAGTAAAAGAAAGGCGGAAAGCTCAAAACTGCGGGAAACAAAATAAAAGAAGGCGATGAAAACTCGAAAAAGCCGTGATGAGGCCCCCAGGTGAACAATCACCCGGGCACTGGACCTCATTGTGAAGAGTAGAGTCCTGTTTAATTACATGCCAAATTCTCTCTCTCACCATGAATTACAAAAATAGTTCTAAATATCTAGCCTATCTAATGCCCCTCTCTTTGCTTCTTTGGTGCACTTTCCAGATGGTCATGAGAAGAGAAGACCATCCTCCTCCAAGCTCGGCTGCCTTGGCCTCCTAGGAAGCCATCCTCGCGTGGCGGTCCCTCGCATCAAAGTTACAAAAAGATTGCATTAGCATACTCAGTTAATCAAATGGAGCAGATAAATTAATCACAATAAATAAAGAAATGAAGCATGGTGATTAATGGCAATAAAACAATAGCTGCTCACACAAAAATGAATCATGAATCAAATTTTTTATACAAGGATAACAAAAATCAATTTGGCTATGCTCATTGCTCCCCGGCAACGGCGCCATCTGATAACCAGTTGTTCGCGAGGGTCTCCATGAATAATAAAAATGTGTCGCTGAGGCGACCGCTCACAAATCATCCAGTCAACCAGCACTTAACCCACAATCCATAGAATACAACAATCAAGCACAAAACAAATGTGAATTAATCTTTATTTACTCTACCAAAAATGTATAATGACAAGTATGTAGAGGTCGAACCATAGAGAGCAACACAAAATGCAATAGCCTACATGTCAATCACAGTCATCCTTGTGTGGGTTTTTTTTTTATTATTATATTTTTTTATTTTATTATTATTATTTTTTTATTAAAAATATAATAATTAAGTATTATAGATATATATGTATATAAGATAAATATATTAATTATATATACCCATAGAGGGTAAGTGTTTAGCTTATTATACATGTAATATATATATATATATGTATATATAAATATAATAAAATAAATACATATATATATATACATTTCTTTATGTTAAGATTAATGAGAATACATATAACTAATTACATATATATAATATATATTTTTTTTATTTTTTTTGGATATATAGATATATATACATAAAGGGGGTGTTATAATATTCACAAAAATACTCAAAAATAGTCAGAAATGCAGGAAAAGGGTCTTTTTGGAATTTTCATAGTTTTTTACTGTTTTTATGATTTTTGGGTATTTTTGCAAACATTTTTAATATTTTTAAATAGCTAAATAATAGCAAACAGTGGATTAGGTACTGGCTGTCACAAAAATAGAGATTAAAAATAGCTAACAACCTCAAAAATTTTCCACCCTAATTTTCTAATAACGATAATAAATTATAGCATAAATAGGGCCTGAGTTTATATTTTTCTGATTTTTCTTTGATTTTTTTATATTTTTTTGACGTTTTTGGGTATTTTTGAATTTTTAAGGTTTTCTTTTTGAGATTTTTAGGGATTTTTGGACTGACACTAATATAGGTCAAAATATACCATAGGTAATTTTTTTGGAATTTTATAAGTTAGACAGGGAATAAAAGACATGTTTTTGATTTTTAATAAATGTAAAAATGCAACAAAAGACAAAACTAAAAATATGGCATTCAAGCATGACCAAATAGGAGCTTAAGTCTATTTTTGCAAGATTTTTCGATTTAATATGAAGCATAAAATAAATAGACAAAGCCTTCAAAAATTAAATGGCCTGGCAGGGGTATTGTTGCAAATAAAATAGTTGGCAGGGGCATACATGCAAAAATTACAACAAAAATACACTTTAACTTTTATTTTCAGGACCATTTAATAAATACATGAACCCGGCAGGGTTTAAATGCAAGTTTTCACGCGCCTCACGTGGGTGCTGCACGTGAGGCACGGAAGGACTAAAGTGCAAATCTTGAAACATCGGGGGTCCTTCAGCAAAATATACATTTTATTTACAACTGAAACTTCTATTTTAGGTATTAAATAATAAATACAAAAAGTAAGGGGCTTGGTATGAAATTTACCCCTAAACAAAGCTTTTCATCCTGCGGTGCTGGAGGCGCCACTTATCCACGTGGCGGGTATCGGACGACGGACATCGGTTCGGCGATGAAGGGCCAGGATTAGAACCTCCCGGCTGATCTGACGGTGGATGTACATCTTCATTGAACGGTCGGTGTTCAATCTGGGCCGCCCCTCTCGATCCAACGGTGCGGAAGGCACCTAGAAGAACTGGGAAGAAGCTCGCCCCCGGCGAGCTTCGATCGGGTAGCTCGGGCTCCTCCGGGCACCTCCCGCGCATCTGAAGCTCTCTGATCGTAGCTGGGAGGCTTCTGCGTCGTCTGACGGTGGTCTCATAGCTCCTGGGGGTCCGAGTCGATGGAGCGAAGTCGGAGAAGAAAGGGGCCCCCAGGAATCTCTTCCTGGTTCAATGCGAGCCTATTTGGGCTCGGTTCTTCGAAGTTCCTGCACAGGAAGAACCGCGGGCGAGAGAGCTTGCTCCTCGACCCGGGGTTTTGAAGCTGCAACGCAAAAATGAGGTGGGCGGAGGGGCTCCAGCGAACGGCGGAGGAGGAGCCCCGATTCGCCAAGACCTAGGGTCTTGGGTTGAACAAATGCGGGCGATGGATGGAGAAGGCGACGAGGAACGAGTTGGGGTGCGTAGAGCGGGCGGCAACAGTGAGATTCACAGTGAAGAAGCCGCCGAAGCGGAGCTCCGGCGAATTTCGAATTTTTGGTTTCTAACTACGGTGATTAACTAACCACTAATCTAACTACTGGAATGAAATGCTAACATTAAAAGCTAACTAAAAACGCATTAAAGGGCAGCTCTTATACCTGGGGGCCTCTAGGGAGCAGGACGGACGCCGGAGCTCCGCCGCGTCAAAATCTCCTCCCTCCGGCCGAGTCACAGCGCTGGGTTGCTCCCCCTGTCACGAGGAACACTCCAGGAACGAGATCTAGGCTTTAGGTTGGAATAAAAGTGGCCAAATTCGAGGAAGGAAGCAGAGCTTTTTATTTATAAACATTGGCAAGGGGCCTTATTACCCGGCGATTATTAACTGATCCAATGAACATCTCGTTGATCTATGATTTTGGCGGGCATCATGGAAGATTAGGGAACAATTCTTGTGAAGGAAGCGTTGTCGATTGATGGATGGTGTGCCCGGGAAAAAGGCATGAAATCGGTGGAGTAGACAGTTCAGAGATGCCAGGCGAGGGATGGGACAGTTGACCTGGGAGTCAACGTTGGCCGGCGCCTCATTGGGCCACGTAAGCCGCTACGAGACAAAATAGCAAATCTGAAGGAAGATTGATTTATTTGACGCCATAAATGATTTTATTAATTTTTTCTTATAAAATAAAAAATGTGTATTATTTCATCTAGTATTTATTTATGATTTTTATTGAATTTTTCGAGGTGTTTTATTATGATTTTATTTTAATAATGTGTATATGTATGTATTTACATGTATTTTTGGGTATTTTATTTTTAATTTATTTATTTTCTTTTATTATTTTCTTGGCTTATTTTATAAATTTATAATTTATTTTTGTGAGTATAAAGATATTTTTGTTTGATTTTTATAAGTTTATTTGTATTTTTAAATAAATAGGTCTATGTATATGTAAGTATACTTATAGGTACTTTACCTATATATTCTATACATTGTATTTATTTAATGGATTTTATTTGTTTTTATTTTAGTTTGGTATTTTTAATAATATATATATATATAATATATACATTATCATAATAATATAAAAGAATGAAATAATTAAAGAATGCTTTATGTACATCCTTCTCATAGGTATTTTGCCTATATAAACTTATTTTATTTTACATATTCTTTTTTTTTGTTTTATTCTAAGGCTAATATGTGTATGAATTATATACATTATTTACAAGATTCTAAAAATAGTAATTTATAAAAATAATGAATAGTGAATATAATGAATATTTTAATCAGGTATTATATACCAGAGAGGCCAAAAACCTAACTTCTGCATATGGACTCCAAAAATTATGAAACCAATTTTATAAAATAGTTTATGAAATGCTATATACAATTAAAGGTGAGTTTGGGTGATTTGGAGTTTTTATTTGCAAGATATGGGTCTATGAAGTTGAGATTTTGGCTTTTTATTATGTGCATAAAATGTACACTGTGTATTATTTTTGCACAAACTCAATTTTGTATTTTTATTTACATTATTATCTACAACTTTTATGAACAAAATTTCTTTATTTTATGAATAAATAAATATGTACAAAATAGGTGCCAAAAATGCATAAATGGATAAAAAATAAATGAGGTATTTATTGTACTCTTGGCCCTTATCTCCCCCTACTTTATTCCTTGTCGACCAATTCCATGATGGCCTTGGTCTCGGGGTTAGGGTCATAAAATCTTTGCAATGTTTTATTCCTTTTTCTTATCTTCTCTTTGTTCTATAATTTTGGCATTAAAAACCTTATTTTCTGTATAATTAATACAATAAATAATGAATGCTATTATGTACAATTTGAGGCCAAAATGATAGAATAAAGGTGATGAAATGGAGATTCATCACATATATGCAAAGATTTAGCAGACTAAATGATAACAAATATAAAAAGCGTAGGGTGCAAAATGTCCAAAATAAGGCTGCACATGCACGTGAGCCCCATTGGAATGGACCTAAATGTTAATATTTTAATTCTAGGGTCTAAATTTTAACACAGAACATACTGGTCTTTATTGCAATTCCACAAGATATCATGTGTGGCGCTTGAATGGACTCGATCTCTGTTGGATGTTATGATGATTGGTAAAGAATTGGCGCTTTTTAGATAATCGAGATCTAAACTAACACAACAGTCTTGATCGTGCGGTGATGGAGCTATCTGGAAGAATGCGGCTGAATGGTGACTCAGGTGAGCTTTGATTGAGGAGATCTCGCTCGATCTCCATCTGAATCAACTTCTAGATGGTGGCACGACTCGCTATGCTCCTCCTCTGTCAATCGACTGGAACAATGAAGCTCAAAGATCACCAAGTATGGATCTGGGGGGTTGAAATAGATTCAGCTTCAGGTGACCCCATATGGCTCGCATCTTTACTCCAATACACATCTTTCGACCTGCAATTTGAAGCTTATGTTCGGAGGGAGCCTCTGACCAATATGTTAAGTCAAAAGCACAAAATAAGGTGAATGGATGGGGGCTCTGGCTATGGTGGACAGAGATGGGAGACGTTCCCCAGATTCAGAATATTTTATAAGTGATGAGACTATGAGAGAGATGGAGAAAGTGTTTGCGATAATGATGGCAAAGTCAGAGTTGAAGATAAGTGATCAGAACGCCTCCAATATGTCGATTTGAGGTTGAAGGTAGCGAAAATAACTTACTGAAATAAAAATGAAATGTAACGAACTAAATACTAAAATAAAATCTAAGTAACTCTATGTACTCTACAGTGGAAGGCGGAGTGGAATTAATCCTCGATCTACTGTAGGTGGTAGAGAGTCGACAACAGAGGACTCCGACACGTGACTGGATCACAATCTTTCACGTAAAATCTCACACTCCCGCGTAAAGGAGATCCACCCATGTCATCGGTTGACGCTCCAGTACTCAAGCTCAGAGAAGAAATTGGGCAAAAATCGGATCAACCTCGCAGTGGAGGTGGAGGGTGGTTATTTATAGATGTAACACCAGTGAAAATTGAAATTCAAAGTACGAACATATCAAGGCGCAAAAGGTGGATATGAAGGGCTGGTGATGGTGATGAGTGAATGGAAGAAAAGATCGAAGAAGGAATCGTTTTATGTTAGTGAGTGAGGCACGTGGGATAATTAGGTGAAGATCGGGTGGAGAGAGAGATTAGCG
This sequence comes from Ottelia alismoides, assembly GCA_037367405.1. Taxonomy (NCBI): domain Eukaryota; kingdom Viridiplantae; phylum Streptophyta; class Magnoliopsida; order Alismatales; family Hydrocharitaceae; genus Ottelia; species Ottelia alismoides. The sequence goes on along the minus strand of JAZKJV010002552.1, from coordinate 728,095 downwards.
GATGTTAGGCGTAGACTGAGAAAACAACCCGGGTTAACAAACTCAGATCAACCAATCGGAATGCGTGTAGAATAAGACAAATTAGACTAGACAAAAAATCAATGAAATTGTTAAATAAATGATTTAAAAATCAAAAATGAAATGAAATAATTAAATGATAAAAACAATGTTAAGAATAAAACAAAAGTTAATTTTTGTGATTTTTAATCAATTAAATAATGTATTAACAATGATTAAAATAAATACGAGATGTTATTTGTAGGTATGTATACCTATATATACAGGGTCTTGATTTCTAATTCCTTATTTATACAAATATGAACACTATTTAATATATTATTTATTTACAATATTTTACAAGGGTTTTAATGAAATTTTTATATGATTTTTAGGAAATAATTTATTAGGTTAAATATATATATACACACAATATATACATACTGATACCTATACAATATATAAATGATTTTATTTTTGTTGATTTTTGATTTTGTGAATTTTATCTATATTATATATGTGCAAAATATAATATTTACAATTAATTTAAGATACAATATGTATAAATATGCACAAAAAATAAATAATTAAATAATATATATAGTATACATAGATATACTATACAGTAGTTCCCCAATTGGCTGCATTTCAAACCTTAACTCTAATTTTCATGAAATTGCCTCCATTTTAAAGATTATTTAATTTGAGTATAATTTAAGTGGGTTTGATGAATTTGGAGTTTTCGTGGAGCAGATATTGATCTTGAAAGTTGAGCTTTGTGATTTTTTGAGAGTGTTGTTATTTACACAATATACACACACTTTAATGCAATTATTTTTCTTATTTACAAAATAATTTTATTGACAATTTTCAAGAAGAAATTATTTTATTAAAAAGAATTTGGTAATAAATAAAATAAGGAAAATAATGTATATTATAGACAATCATGTATAGATGGTGAATATATAAGTCAAAAATGATTTTTTTGTATTTTTAGGCCTTATCTCCCCTACTTTATTCCTTTTCGATCAGGTCAATTCTTGACCTTCTCTCGGGGTCAGAGTCAACCTATATCTACTACATATATACCATCTCTATTTTCTTTATTTTTCCTTTTATTCCATTATTTACTAATTTTAGATTAAAATAACGATAAATATACAATATTTACACAAGAACAAGGTTTTGTAAAATAATGGATTTATTATTATTTATAGGTATTTTATGAGGGATTTTAAGCTAAAATAAATGAGTAAAGATGATGAAATGCAGATTCCTCACTGTTGCTTCAATCAATCTTGTGGTACTTTCTTGGAGACAAGATAGTTCACATTATCAACATACAGTGGGAGTGAATCCAAAAATAAAATGGTCTCATATGGAAAGGTCTTGAAAATAGGAAGTATACATTGCTCAGATGTCTCTGCATAAGTGATACGGGAAAGATGACATGACACAACATTTTTTACTCCAGGTTTATCTCGAAACTCTAAATCAAACTCATAGATAAGAAGGATCCATATGATAAGGTGTGATTTCACATCCTTCGTTTCCTGTAGGTATCGTATGGCAATGTGATATGTGTATAAAATTGAATGTGAACTAAGGATGTAAGATCTGAACTTCTCTAATGAAAACAACACTTCTAACATCTTCTTCTCCGTGATTGTATAATTATTTTGTGCCTCATCCAGAGTCTTACAAGCATAGTGTATAGAAAATGATATTACATCCCTTCTCTATCCTAAAACAACTCCAACTACAAAATCTAACATGTTCGTCATGATCTCGAAGGGGAGAGACCAATCAGGTGACTGTAGAACAGGAGCACTAGTAACCATGCCTTTCATCTGATTAAATACACGTAGTACTTTCTCATAGACAACAAACTCACTCTGCTTGCATAGAAGCTCAGTCAAAGGCCTGACGATCTTGCTGAAGTCCTAAATGAATCACCTATAAAATCCAATATATCCCATAAGCAATCTCAATTGCTTCAAATTCTGTTGTGGCTCTAGTTTGGAGATCACATCAAACTTAACCGGGTCAACCTCCATACCATGTTTGGATATGACAGGGCCCAATACACTCCCATTAGTCACTATAAAGTGACTCTTCTCCCATGAGAGCACTAGGATTACCTCCCAGCAGCGTTCAAGCACTCGGTCTAAATGACAAAGACACATATCAAAGCTATCCCAGTAGACCGAGAAATCGTCCTTGAAGTACTCTAGAAAACTACCTACCATGTCGGCAAAAATGGCCAACACACACCTTTGGAATGTAGCAGGAGCGTTACACAATCCAATGGGCATCCGTCTAAAGGCATAAGTGCCAAACAGACAAGTAAAAGTAGTCTTCTCCTGATCCTCTGGATGGATTGAAACCTAGTTACACCTCGTGTACTCATCCAAGAAACAAAATAAATATTTCCCTACCAACCGCTCAATATTCTTATCAATTAAGTGCAATGGAAAGTGATCTTTCTTGATAGCTTAATTCATGCATCCATAATCTATGCAGACACACCATGAAGTAGTTACACAGGTCAGAATCTCCTCACCATAGTCATTCTTTACAATTCTAATGCAGGATTTCTTTGGGACCATATGTAAAGGACTAAGCCACTTAGAATCTGAGATGGGATAAATAAAGTTATCATCACACCATTTCCTGATCTCTTTCATGACAACATCCTAGAGGTTTGGATTGAGACGATGCTGACACTCACAAAAGGGTTTGTTATCATCCTATAAGTAGATATGATGCGAGCACAATGCTGGACTAATCCCATGGAGATCCGAAATATTCCATCCAATAGCTTTGCGATTTCTCTCAAGAACCGCTAACACACGATATTCTTGTTCGTTGGTCAATTGTGAAATGAAGATGATCGAAAACATTTGAGGGGGGGGGGTCACAAGGAAGTCATACTTCAACGTTAAGGGTAAAGCCTTATTCTCAAGTGGGGTCTGAATCGGCTCTACAACAACATTTGCAACTATACTGACAGATGGTATATGATCTATAATCTGTGAACTATCCACTGTGGCTACTATCGACTCATCAAGAAGTGTATCATATAGATCTGCAAGAAATGCTCTCTGCTCAGGAAGGAGTGGTGTATTAGGATGTTCAAAAATCTCTGTAAATTCACCAACAAAGGGCTCATATATCTCAGCAATAATCTTAGAACGATGCCTCTCATCAGTGCATATCTCAGAAGACTCAACAAGTGGCTAAGATATCTTAGCAGGAGGTTTATCAATCATAATCTCAGAAGGAATATCATAATGTACCTCCAATATTTCAGAATGATCCTTAGAATACAATTCCAACTTCCCATCAGCAAGTGACTCGGTATGATCAACAAGGGAACTCATGTCAACTGTGCTTTCCAAGAATTCCTTCTGAGAAAGGAACTCCTAGGTGTTCATGACATCTATGAAAAGATTTGTCTCTATAAACTTGGCAAAAAATTCACAATCCTCAAGGTTTGGTGTAACTATCTCTCTCTCATTTGCTATTTTTGGTGGTGGTATTGGCCTAGGATCGGGGATCGTCTCAATTTTCACCTTATCACTACGAGAGTGAAAGATGATCTCTCCAGTACCATAATCAACTACCACTTCGGTTGTTCAACGGAAGGGCTGACCAAGTATGATCGTGCTATAGAGTTACAGTGCATAGGTATCCATGTCCATAACAATAAAATCAATTGGGAATCTCATCCCTTTCACTATTATAATAAATTCCTCTCAACCTCTTGATTGATCTATAAATATCTGAAGCATCATCCTAGTGGCTCTAAGAGGCCCCAACCCAATCTCAATGAGTAGTGAGGATTGAAGGATATGGTTAGATCCTCAAGCGCATCACGGAAGCGTGAGCGTCGTATCGAATACGACGAGGAGCGACTAGTCGCACTAGTTGCTCGATGCAGCGGAATTTAAAAAAAATTTCATACGACAAAACCACATGATCCAAGAACACTTCTCGGATTGTTTCGTATAAACCACAAACAAGTAATAGGATTACCTCTTGAAGCGTGGTTGCGATCGAGTCTCTAAACAAAGAGACCTACTGTCTCAAGTCCGATCCGACGGAGGAGACGCTTGCGAGCGCGGGGATGAACCGCGTGCTTCTCGCAATCCATGTTGATGATCCAAGCGGCGGATCTCCTGATCTCAACACACGAGATCCAACGTCTTCTTCACGAGCGAGGCGCACCGAAGGAGGTGGAGATCCACGAGCAGATGATCGGGCAGCATAACGACGACGTTGCGGCGATGGCGAACCTCTCCAGGGCATCCTTGGTGGACGACCATATGAGAGGGAGAGAGGGTAGACGTGAAGGGATAAAGAGAGAGAGATGTGCTTCTCAAGCATTGTGTAAATAAGAGCAATGGGGTGCCTCTCCTTTTATAGGGTTTTGGGATCAATGGATCTCGATCCATGGGACATATAAAATCAATGGGTGAGAATGATTTATGTCCATCCAATGGTAAAGATTGTTGTTGGTAAAAACCAACAAATAATAATCTAATTTAAATCAAATATATTTGACATCTCAAATATATTTCCATCCTAAATTAGATCAAGCAATTATGGAGAGATTTGCATGGAGATCTCCACATTAGGAGTGGTGGGGACGGCTACCAATTTCCTTGTGGAATTGGTGGCTGTCCACCATCTCTCCATGGTGGAGACAAATCCATGTAATCTCACAAGATTACATATCTCCATTAATTTCCCCATAATTTCCAACAACTTTTGTTGGGATTTATTCACCCAAAAATAATTCACAATTAATTTTGGGAATATTGTAATCTTGACATTGGAAAATTGTGAATCATATTCACAACCCAAAACAAAATATAATTTACATTTTCAATTAATTAATCAATGTGTATCCAATACACATTAATAATTAATCAACAAATATAAATTATAATTAGCTCTCTCTAATACATTATAAATCACATTTATAATATATTATGAATACTTGGATATTACTATCCATATTATTCTTATCCATAATAATTAAAACACATTTAATCATCTTGGATCTCCATTCTCACGTGCCCAAATAATATGAATCACATTCACATTATTCACATCTTTGATAATCAAATCACATTTAATTATCTAAGATAATTCTCCTTATAATATGAATCAAATTCATATTATTCATGATAAGTAAATTACATTTAATTATCCATTTTCTCAATGCTCGGATACATATATCAACAATAGAATTATCCATGAACTCTTTCAAGGATAACGTGCTTTCTTCGCGAATACCTAGAGATAAGGACATGGTGATTGTATTGTTCCACGTATAGTGACTAGGATATTGAGATCACATCTCAAATCCAGATCTCAGGCCTCCCATAGATGCTTGATTAAATTAAGACCGCAAATCTAATCTTCTCATTGCATCTGAATCACATTCAGATCAATGTCCAATATTTGGACTAAGATCAGATTACTTCTCTACTGAGAGGAGTCACTAAAATCCAGATCCATTTCATCACTCCCTAGGAATGGAAGCATCATGGTTATACAATCGTTTATGATCACATTGCCCTCAAGTATTCCCAATACCTGTACATCCTGCATACTGGAAGACCTAGAATAATCCCGAAGTATAAGATCAATTTTATATTGTCTACTTCAGGGATTTATCATTAAGTTTCTCATTCGATCATTGGGAGTTGGTATCGATCATACACTTTCCAAAAAGCATATATCAAACCTAGGGGTTGATCATATACTTTCCAAAAGTATATATCAAACCTACAAATTCAGTCAAGCTTCCAAAGTGAGACATCCGTGCACGGAATTTGTTCTTCCCAACATCTCATGAGTGAGACATGTCTTCCGGTTCAGTAATGAACCTGTAAAATCCCTTTGAGAGATCGTATTACTCATATGCCCTTATATGCACACCAGCGCGCCGGTGTACAGACCTTGATTAGGTCATCAACCTATTGGTCTGCCAAATGTACATACTCAGACATATAGTAGCACATTTGTCTCCAGTTAGAGGATGTGTGCCTATATCATGACAACATACAATATAGGACTTTGGTTATCTCGATCTCGTTAAGTCAACTCTCTGTCCTAACTAATCTGACACCTCCGAATCTATATTCCTATGCAAAGGACATGCATCAAGATGTTGGTCAGATATCAGCCTAACTGAGAAAGGATTGCCATCTCCTACTCATGCTGGAGATCATCTCTTAACAATCATTTGATGGTGCTTGAGTCCTCAATCTAACTCATTAGATTTTCATCCAAGTACCAGCCTCTATGATTCAATATTTGAATCAACAGATGTATGATCATCAAGATGGCCATGGTACATAACCCTAATTGTACTAAGGGACCTATTATGCAAATTATTTATTTTTCATTTCAGATCAGGGAATGATATTCGCAATAACATTTATTGCATAATGGCTCGCCGTGGGCTCGCATGTCCAACAATCTCCCACTAGCCCAAAGAGCCATTAATGGGCTAATCATTTAAATCGACACTCATGTGACAATCATAGGCTATTTAGAAAATAGCTATGTAAGCTGATCAGTCACTCTGTTTCCAAGAGACTAAGCCAAGTCCTTTTACGGCACTTGCATATTCCCTAGTAACAGTGCTCGCATCCAATGCGAATGTTGCATCTTATGCAACCAATACTCAATTTTGTTATAGTGTCCTTGACACTATAGCTCAATAATTATTATAACCTTATTATCATAGTCCTTAACAGAATACCTTTATTCCTAGAGATCTCTATCTTCTAAGGCATCTACAATTAAGACCCTTATAGATCACTATCTATAAAGTCTTAATTTCTTGAAGATAAGACTTTGAGATCACTATCTCAATGATTTTTCCTTCTATGAAGATATTGTTATTACTGCAATCAAGTGTTTTATTCCATAGTAGGATTAGTAACAGATTACTACTCCCACTGCATGGCAGACATCTGGCTCTTTTGCACATCTAGCATACACTCAGCTTCTCGTAATGGATGCACAAGTGCAAGCAGTTCTAGCATTCACTTCCTCAACTCTTTGAGGTGCTATCCCTTTAGATAGGTCAGTACCATATCTTAAGGGAAGGAAGCCTTTCTTGGATTTTTCCAGAAAATGGAATAAGTCCAAGGTGTACTACTAATGTGACGGTCCCAATACCCTCTTCTCTTTACTTCTGAACAACTTCAGAACTAAGATCTAAGAGGTATCCTTGATATCATATATCGAGGTATGGGATAACCAGATTATAAAACACTTATTATTATCATCCTTAGATCATTCCAAATGATTAGGATAATATCGACATTTAACACGATGAACACAATGGCACTCCCACTAAGCTTCACATGGTTCATCAAGATTTTATCTGAAATCATAACATTTATAACTTCATCAAATCTTATGTTCCAAATACAAGAAGCTTATCTGAGTCCAAAGATGGAGTTCTTTAGCTTGCACACCTTGCTTTCATCAATCATGAAGCCCTGGGGCTACTTCATATGAATGTACTTAGAGAGGTATTCATATAGGAATGCAATCTTGACTCACATCATGAAGATGTCACAATCAAGTTGTATCGCTATAGTTAGCAATATTCTGATGGGTTAAAGCAAGGTCACTAGAGAGCAAGTCTTATCGCAAGCGATGTCTTCTCTTCAGTGTGTAGCTCATGGCTACCAACCGTGCTTTGAAGGTCTCTACCTTCTCATCAGGTTCCCTCATTCTCTTGAAGATCCATTTACACCTTAATGGGTCTTACCCATATAGGTGGATCCTCGAGGGTCCATATCCAGCACTTGTATATGAAGTCTACATTAGACTTCTATTGCTAACATCCATCTTTCCATGTCATGATCCTTAGGAGCTTCATCACATGAAGTCCGATCATTTTCAGACTTAACTGACACATGGAATATATCCTCAAACTTATTTGAAGAAGTATTAGTGTTTCATCTTCAATTATTATTTAGTTTCCCATTTCAGGAGTCTCATTATCTTCTCAAGATCAAATGAGTTCCTTTACTTCATTTTTCATCTTGATTCTTAAGAGAGTCATCCTCTAAGAATCACATTCTCAGAGATGTCATCCTTTAAGAATCTCAAGGTCATAAAGTAGGTATCCAATACCATCCTTTATTTTCCTAATGAAGTAGCACTCTCTGGTGCTAGATTGCAGCTTAATAACATGGAACCTTATTAAGGATATATATTGTAGTCTCTACTACATATATACCTTTGAAACTAATAGATAATTATGCTAAGATTAATAATTAATCAAATCAAGTCACACATGATCAATTATATCTCCCTACAACACTATTGAGTTAAGATTTATTTGGAGGATTGAGATAGGAATGATATTCACATCTCCACAAGGTATTCCTTGAATTCATCTAATAGGTACAAGCTACCTTGGTTAGATCAAATTCATTTCATCTTCCTTCAAACTTTGGTTCTAAACCAAAATTGTGAAATCTTTGAACATTTCAAAGGTTTCTTAGGTGATAAGAAGAAATCTCATATCATACATAATCATCAATAGATATCACATATCCATAATGTTTACTATGATATAGATGATTCACATACATCAATATGTATGAGATCCTGAATACCTTGACATCTTACATCTTTCCAAAAGAAGTGTGTATTGAACATTTTACTTTGAATACAGTATACACAAGTATGTATGATTTGAACCTTTAGACAATCTAAAGTTTCATCTCTTATCAGTCTATTGATCACATCAACAGACAAATGTCCAAAACATGATGCTAGATCATTATCAAATGATCTTCATCCTCCTATTGATCTTTAATGGTTTATTTTTCAGCATTTAAAAATCTTAATGAACCATTCATTAATTTTCTAATTTAGTAGAGTCCATAAGATTTTAGATTACTATCTGAAATATCTCCATCATAACTCTTTATGATAGATTTATTACATAATTCATGTTTATTTCCAACATTTGGAAATAAATAATGAGTGTATTCTAATATCTAGGTCATAGAGACATTCTCTAAGATTAAGGACTCTCACTGAAAATATGAAGTATATCAATGGAAATTATTGCAACAATTGTATCAATTCCAACATGGATGACCATTAAACCTTAAGATAAATTTTCTAATATTCTAATACAGATGCAACCAATTCCAAGTGTCATTAGAAAATCCAGATACAAATATTAGACTTTATCTTATCAAATAAGTAAATCAATTTCAATGATTATATGTAGATTATTCTGATGTACTACCTGATTCCTTCTCTAAGGATTCTAGATAGATTTGATAGTCATACTATCAAAACACCACTTATTGCAGTATTGGCATTCATCCAACTCTTTGGGTCATATGGAAGTCACAGAAGTACAGTCAACTCTTTGACTATGCTTCTTACTTGGGTCCAACCCATGATTCCACTACGCTCCCTTTATCTATAAGCAACCATTGCTCAAGACCAAGGATCTCTTATGTTAAAATCAAAAAATTTCAATATAAGAGTATTTCAACATTTATACATGCTTCATTCAAATTCATGCAATATGAATAATATGAAGCATCATGACTGACCAGAGTATAGACAGTAGAATGATGACACTCATCGTATCTACATCCATCTAAAATCTTAAAATATTGGTTCAAGTGGGTACTCAAACAATTTGAATACATCATCTCTTATAGAGCCACCATTGTGCATGATGTAGAGAACCACATCATTCATGATTAAATGTCGAGAGCACATATGTATGCAAGAATATCTTCTTAGAATTTTATAAGGATTATTTGATAATTACGATCATTATCGACATGTCACTTCAAAAGTACATTCGATGAGATCAAGACATATAGAGACATACAAACCCTAGGGTTTTAGTCCTATTGTCTATTTAATTATCATCCTCATTATTACGAGGAAACATGCACATTTTAACCACATACATTATGTGTCCAATTGCAAGTACAATATCTGGATCATAGGTCCAATCCATGATATTCTACTGGTTATTATTGAGTATAACGTTGAGTGGGATTAAAGAAGGATTATTTGAAATAAGAAATTTGCATAAACATATATAAATATATATTTTACTTTGATTTAGGAATTTTTAAATCAAAGTTGTCTTGCCATGTTAACAATGAAAGTTCATTCCCTTAATTACTTTCAATGTAAGAGATATACTTACCATTATATCTCAAGCAAGATCTGGGATCTCCTTCCTTATCTTTGTTACATCCCAATAATATGAGAACCTGTAACTCGGATAAAAAGAAGCGGGAACACATTCCGCCTTGCAAGTCCAACTTGGATCTCCCAATTCGGTCTTTAACATCTGGGTCCACCACCCCTAAGGTGATGTTGACCCGTCATTAATTGAACCAACCGTCAACAGGAATACAACTCGTTATGCGCAATCCAATATCACCCCAATAATAAGAGGACCCGATGTTGGGGTCACTACACATACGTCTTTACTCTTTCGAGAAGCGACGAGCCCGATCCAAATGTATCATATGCAGGAGCTGTCACTTCGGACATGCGTTTCCTACATACAATATCTGGCGACGGAACCGTTCGCCTTGACGGGAGACCATGGATGTCACTTATGTTATCCTCCATATCATATTCAAATTCTAATTAATCATTATGAATCATATTCATTACGATTAATTCATCCAAGGGAAAAAATAACTCTATTCATAATAGAGTGTTCTTAATTGGATATAATTAACTTAATCATATTAAATTAATTTTCAATCCAATTCAATAAACAAACTTGATTTTACTTGAATATATGGTATTATCTCAAAATACGTTTTAATTCGAATTTTAATAATTAGAAAAATTCATCATGATCTCTCAGGCATCATTCGTTCCCTACCCGCTTTCATGGCCAATACCGACGGGAGTGGGACGGACCGCATACGTTGCAACCCGCTACCCCAGCGATCCCCAACTAGACACCATATCCGCCTCGGAAAAAAATAATGCCGAGTCAATCATTTTGTACTTGAGATGATCATCGGTTCTTCAACCGAAATTATACCATATAGTAATAATCAAAACATTTTTGATTATAAGGAAATTTGCTAGACAAATTCCCAATCCTATTCAAGCAAGGAGTTTGTTGATTAAGTATAAAATTTTGATCTAGACCAAATCTAATCAATTATTGGTTGAGAACAAGTCAATTAAGGAAATAATCATCATCCAATATTTCTCAAATATTTTCCATAATTATTTCATGAAATTAACAATTAATTTCACTAATTAACAATCACATGATTCTTGATTAGGAAAGTAATTTCAGCAGTGACCCCTACTTACCAAAATGAGCATATCTCAATCAATTTTAATCCAAATTAAGCAAAGTAAATTTCCAAAGTTTTCTAATAGGATTTACAATAGAAAATATATGATTTTCACGCATTTCAAGGCGTTTTTAAACAGTAATTAACTCCTTAATTACGTTAAGATTCGCAGTTCCCGTGGCAGTGAATACATGTTCATTAAAACAACCATATCTCGAGCAAACAGAATCCAAATTATGTAAACTCAGATCCTATGTTTTCCTTATTTAATGGGGAACACAATCCAATTATTTTTTTTGTATTTAAACAATTTAAAAAGGGCCGAAAATAATCACAAAACAGAAATGCGAAAATGAAATGCGATAAAACTTTTGCAACACTAACGAACCCAAGTCGCCTTCGGTTTTATGGATCGTATACAAAACCTTCGACCTAAGTCTCTGATACCACTTGAAAGATATGGTTAGATCCTCAAGTGCATCACGGAAGCGTGAGCGTCGTATCGAATACAACGAGGAGCGACTAGTCGCACTTGTTGCTCGATGCAGCGGAATTTAAAAAAAAATCATACGACGAAACCACATGATCCAAGAACACTTCTCGGATTGTTTCGTCGAAACCACAAATAAGTAATAGGATTACCTCTTGAAGCGTGGTTGCAATCGAGTCTCTAAACAAAGAGACCTCCTATCTCAAGTCCGATCCGACGGAGGAGACGCTTGCGAGCGCGGGGATGAACCGCATGCTTCTCGCAATCCATGTTGATGATCCAAGCGGCGGATCGCCTGATCTCGACATACGACATCCAATGTCTTCTTCACGAGCGAGACGCACCGAAGGAGGTGGAGATCCACAAGCAGATGATCGGGCAGCATAACGACGACGCTGCAGCGATGGAGTACCTCTCTAGGGCATCCATGGTGGACGGCCATATGAGAGGTAGAGAGGGTAGACATGTAAGGAGAAAGAGAGAGAGAGAGAGATGTGCTTCTCAAGCATTGTGTAAAGAAGAGCAATGGTGTGCCTCTCCTTTTATGGGATTTTGGGATCCTTGGATCTCAATCCATGGGACATATAAAATCAATGGATGAGATTGATTTATGTCCATCCAGTGGTCAAGATTGTTGTTGGTAAAATCCAACAAATAATAATCTAATTTAAATCAAATATATTTGACATCTCAAATATATTTAAATTCTAAATTAGATCAAGCAATTATGGAGAGATTTGCATGGAGATCTCCACATTAGGAGTGGTGGGGACAACTATCAATTTCCTTGTGGAATTGGTGCTCGTCCACCATCTCTCCATGGTGGAGACAAATACATGTAATCTCACAAGATTACATATCTCCATGAATTTCTCCCATAATTTCCAACAACTTTTGTTGGGATTTATTCACCCAAAAATAATTCACAATTAATTTTGAGAATATTGCAATCTTGACATTGGAAAATTGTGAATCATATTCACAATACAAAACAAAATATAATTTACATTTTCAATTAATTAATCAATGTGTATCCAATACACATTAATAATTAATCAACAAATATAAATTATAATTAGCTCTCTCTAATACATTATAAATCACATTTATAATATTTTATGAATAATTGGATCTTACTATCCATATTATTCTTATCCATAATAATTAAATCACATTTAATCATCTTGGATCTCCATTCTCACGTGCCCAAATAATATGAATCACATTCACATTATTCACATCTTTGATAATCAAATCACATTTAATTATCTAAGATAATTTTCCTTATAATATGAATCAAATTCATATTATTCATGATAATTAAATCACATTTAATTATCCATTTTCTCAATGCTCAGATACATATATCAACAATAGAATTATCCATGAACTCTTTCAAGGATAATACGCTTTCTCCACGAATACTTGGAGATAAGGACAGTGTGATTGTATTGTTCCACGTATAGTGACTTGGATATTGAGATCACATCTCAAATCCAGATCTCGGGCCTCCCATAGATGCTTGATTAAATCAAGACCGCAAATCTAATCTTCTCATTGCATCTGAATCACATTCAGATCAATGTCCAATATTTGGACTAAGATCAGATTACTTCTCTTCTGATTAAATCAAGACCGCAAATCTAATCCAGACTCGTTTCATCACTCCCTAGGAATGGAAGCGTCATGGTTATACAATCGTTTATGATCACATCACCCTCAGGTATTCCCAATACATGTACATCCTGCATACTGGAAGACCTAGAATAATCCCGAAGTATAAGATCAATTTTACACTGTCAACTTCAGGGATTTATCATTAAGTTTCTCATTCGATCATTGGGAGTTGGTATCGATCACACACTTTCCAAAAAGCATATATCATACCCAAGTGTTGATCATATACTTTCCAAAAGTATATATCAATCCTACAAATTCAGACAAGCTTCCAAAGCGAGACGACCGTGTACGGAATTTGATCTTCCCAACATCTCATGAGTGAGCTCATGTCTTCCGGTTCAGTAATGAACCTGTAAGATCCCTTTGAGAGATCGTATTACTCATATGCCCTTATATGCACACCAACGAGCCGGTGTATAGACCTTGATTAGGTCATCAACCTATTGGTCTGCCAAATGTACATACTCAGACATATAGTAACACACCTGTCTCCGGTCAGAGGATGTGTGCCTATATGATGACAGCATACAATATAGGACTTTGGTTATCTCGATCTCGTTAAGTCAACTCTCTGACCTAACTAATCTGACACCTCCGAATCTCTATTCCTATGCAGAGGACCTGCATCAAGAAGTTGGTAAGATATCAACCTAACTAAGAATGGATTGCCATCTCCTACTCAGGCTGGAGTTCATATCTTAACAATCATTTGATGGTGCTTGATGAGTCCTCAATCTAACTCATTAGATGTTCATCCAAGCACCAACCTCTATGATTCAATATTTGAATCAACAGTTGTATGATCATCAAGATGGCCATGGTACATAACCCTAATTGTACTAAGGGACCTATTATGAAAATTATTTATTCTTCATTTCAGAACAGGGAATGATATTCGCAACAACATTTATTGCATAATGGCTCGTCGTGGGCTCTCATGTCCAACAAGGATGGAATGATATTAATGGAGGATCCACTATCGACAAGAGTACGATTAAATTCTTGATCAAATATGTGGCAACAGATGTGAGGTGCTCCCTTTAAATTTCTTTTTGGGTTGGAGGTTGATATTGGCATGAACTGTGGCCATGATAAAGATGTGCTCCTCTATTTTCTTTCTTCTATTTATCTTGGGATGACGCTTTTGAGTACATGCTTCTTTCATTCCCATTTCACTCCAGGAATCTACGCTATGGCCTTAAGGAGCGACATCTCTTAAAAGATATTCTATAAGATTTCTACCACTCTTGGATCAAATATTGATGTTTTTAATTTTTACATTTTCTTATTTTATTCAAGGAAGAAGGGAATGGAACAGAAATATGAGAAACATCAAACTGCTCAATTCCTTTATTCAAAATAGAGTCATCATTTACAACTGGATGATCATATTCAGTCTATTCAATATCACCCAAAACAGGAGTAGAAGAAATAAACTATAAAATAGGACGAGCTGTTGATGCTGGTGTTGTAGGAGATTCTGCAACGAGTGTGTTCTCTTTCATGGCTGATTGTGAACGGCATATCTCCTTATTATATTTTAATCTTTTCTACATAAAGAAGGTAATGTTTGTGACGAAGAAGAAGAAGGTGGTTAAACTCTATGCTCAGGCTAGGCAACACTGAATCTCTACACTGCTGGTGAAGAAGATGATGATGATGTTGGTGAAGCTCTCTCAACTACTCTCTTCAAACCTAACTGATGTGTGGGCGGCTGCAATCTCCTACTTATCTTGAGATGAATGGCGTTAGATAAACATGTAAAATCAAGGAACATACATGTCTCGGGGGTGGATGGATCATGGGATACCTGCTCCTTGATTCTGAAGTTTTTAGGATTGGCTTTGACTTGTGCTAGTATTAGTGTCTTCGTGGTAGTTAGGTCATCGATTCTCTCAGTAAGATCATTCATGTTCTTCATCAACATGGACAGATGATAAAGTGCAGGATTCACTGAAGGTACCTCTAGGTGCTCATTGATTGGTTGTCATTGAGACTGGTAGTGAGGAGACTACTTGTATCCAAAGTATTGTGCTTGGTAATGAGGAGGAGGATGTGGAAACTGTCTATACGTATGCAAACTGCTGTTGGAAGTAAGGTTTGTGAGGATACGCATGATGCATCTGCTATTGACCATTTCTCTAGTTCTGGAGGTAGGGTGGAGATTGAAAGTGAGGCTAGAACTGCTGGTGCTGGAATTCTGGTCTCCCCCTCTGAAATTGGTGGACTGGCCTCTGGCTGGCCAACGAACGCATCTAACCGTGTCCTGATGGATGGGGATGGTTGTGCTCTCTATCTTACCAAATTCCATTCACCTCCTAAATGAGAAGTGGAGGTGGAGAATGTTGCTCTATGGAATGTCTTGTTGGTAAGGTACAATATGGTGGGACTGCTGTTGGACCTAGTCAATGGTCTACACGTAGTAAACAAGCTGAACTGTAGACAGTCCTCTAGTAATCTACCACACTTAAGTGGAAGTAGGCTTCTCTCGAGTAGAGGTATTAGATGATGCACTCACACTATGACATGCATTGATTGTACTCAAAATAAGCTCTAGATGCTTGCTTATCTCATCCATCTTGTCCAGGTTCTTTGTCCTCTGTTCAATCACATGAAGTCATTTCTTGATTATGTCCACTTTGGATAGGAGATCTCTTATGACGGTCAGATTTGAACTGTCCACCCTATCCACATCATGTGATGCCTTCACGTTGACAACCATGTGGAGTACTGAAGGAGGTGTAATTGGATGCTTCCGAAAAAAACGTGAACAAGAAAGAGCTGTCGAGCTCTCCGCCATCTCCTCAAAAATATAATAAAGGATATCCTCATCTTTTTTGAAATGGGACCCCCCCACCACAAGCGGCATCTACCAGCTTCTGGTTTTCAATGCTCGAACCCCCAAAAAAATTCTGCACAAGGCAAGTCTTTGGAATGTCATGATGAAGTATCTTCTCCATCAAGTCTTCGAATCTTTCCCAAACCTCATGAATAGGTTGATGAGACATTTGGGAGAAGTTGGCAATCAAAAATTGTATTTGGTTGAGACATACAATTGGGTAATACTTGTTCAAGAAAGTAGACCCCAACTCTTCCCAAGTCGTGATAGCCCTTCCGAAATGGTTGATACAATATAATGCCTTGTCCATGCAACTGAACAAAAAGGTTATCATCTTACTACCTCTAATGAAACAATTGGGTAGTGTATAGTGCCACAAATGTGATTAAACTATTGGATGTGTACATATGGTTCTTCATTTATGTGCCCTTGGAATATTGGGAGAAGTGGTAAAATCGTGGGCTTAAGATCAAAACGCCGATGAATTGCAGGGTTCCTAATCCATGTGTTCAGTTGTCATACCCCTAGACCATAGGTATCTTTCAGTGTAAGATTATCCACTAACTCAATAAGTGTATCATCTCCTCCCTCATTCCCACCTCATATAGGGTTTATCCTCCTCCCTCTTATCTTGTCTATTATTCCTCATCTCGATGATCTTGTCTTGCAATCTGGCTTGGATGTAAACATGTTTAGTCATCTATGCCTAAATGGCTTGTATGAAGGCTAACATCGTACTATTGATCTCGCTTTTCTTGGCCATGAACCTTTTCCTTTTGGTGGCATCAAGTGCACTGTCTCGATTTCTGAAAATGTAAATGGCACTACATTAGTCCTCAAGAATGATGGAGTCTCAAATGATAGTTCAAGATCAGAGTCAATCTTGAACAATGGATTGATCAATGTGGATAACGGTGAAGTGGACACTGAGGAATAATAAGGAAGTAGTCTTCCTGAATAGAAGATGACAAGTTCTGAGTGTGAAATGAGTTTGTAAAGTCCTAACGAAAAATGCTCCGACCTGACATCTTCGATATCAACACAAGAAGAATGAGAGAAAAATGCATGAAGGGTGTGATAGTATCTTTACACTAATCAAACAAACATAATACAGGCCACCGTTTCACCAACTGGACACAAGTGGAGACAACAAGAGTTTGATCTTTTATCTTTTCAATTTTAAGTTAGTGAATCTACAATAAGTTGTTTACTACTAAACACACAAGGTGAGTTGTTGCTATTGCCCAACGTGTAAACTTAGAACTCCCCAAACAATGGTACCATCTTCCTAGGCTGTTGGGTACAAGATCAGGCCCAAAGGGAGAAAAGAGGATTAGCACACCAAAATGGTTTTTTATGGTCAGAGGCAAGTTCTTACAGCTGCAACCATACTCTAAAAAGTGGTGTACGTGTACTTATGGCACAATTCAAGGGATTTGGGCTCTATCCTTACAGTTCTGCCCTTACCAACTCTGTCTGGAGATAAGTGATAACCAGGGTTTTGGCGAGCGATAATTAAGAATGTCGATGTATAGAAAATTGCTCGAGGTCCAAAACCCTAATTGATCAAACAAAATTCAAATAAAATAGGAGAGATATATAAAAAGAATGAATGATATGATTTTTCTCCTATTTTATCCTTAAACTATTTATTTATCCAGGTAAGTTTCCTTGGGTCGAACTCGAGGAGGTAGAATACCTATATCACGACGTTTGAGAAAAAAGAGGGAGGAAATTCGTGATTTTTATTTCTTCTTGAAAATGTAAGAAGACTTCATAATTGATATAAATTGAGAAAGACAAAATAAGAAAAATTATGAGATGAAAGTCTATGAAAACTATCAAGGAATCTTGCTAGGATAGTTGTGTAACAACCCTAGACAATTCGATGAAAAAAAAGTCAAAAAGATGTCCAAAATTATCTTATAGTACAGGGGTGTAACTGCAAAAAAACAAAAGTATGTTACAAAAATGTCCTTATTCATGGACTGATATGAAATAAAAACAAAAGTTATTACATCTAGGTTCCTATACAAGGACCTAAATGAAATTTCCTAGAAACTTTCAAAGCCTGATAATTTCTGGCACTCTACTGGGTTCTTAATGCAATTTTCACACCCTATCGCTATCAACGACTGAGATTAGATTGCGCTGCGTGATATGAACCATTCGTGGCTAGACACGTGTTGACCAACTGTACACCTGGAGATGTTGTTGTTGTTCTTCCCTTTTTAACGTACGTGGAGAAGTTGCTTTCTTCTCTGATTTCTCCCTTGTGAAGGAATGCGAGCTACGTACTCCTACAAGGCAAGAGGGGTGACACCTTCACTCCTTGAGCTTGCCTGCAAGTGAGCTGGCGGCGAGGATGGCAGAGTTGGTTGATAGTCGTGGAAGAAGATACTCCTGTGCGTGATGGTCAAGCTGCGGATCTTGAAATCTCTGTGGCTGGAGATGTTGCCCGATTGATTTAATAAGAAGCTCCAGAAGCTTGATTATTGCTCCAGATGAATGAAGGAACCATCAATGGAGATTGATATCCTCGATTTTGAATGAAATCAACCAAGAATCGTGATTGATTTATAGATCAAAATATGTTTCCAGAAAAATATGTTATAACAATGAAAAGGGAAGATAGATGGAGGGTGATTTTAGTGAATCAGAACGAATCTTGATGAGTGTGATCAAGAAGGTACTTAGATGAGTCTAATTACAAACTTAATTGAACTAAGTATGCACGCAAATCGACAAAGATAAAGGACAAAGATGGATGAAATACCTAGGAGTAGCAGAGTGTATGACTCCATTTGTCGTCGCTCGATGGGGCAGCTTTCCTGGAGCTCCATGCAGTGATGGCGGCGATGCGAGGTGGTCAAACGCCTTGGAACTTCTCCTCCGTTTATTGGTCCTCCACGCTATTTCTCTACCCAACCCTGTCACGGCCAGAGGGAGACAGAATTTGGTGGATAAGGAGGGTCGACAACAAGGTTATTTTCTGGAACATGGAAGTTGGAGAGTTAGTTGCTAAATGGCGATGTTGAGGGGTTTTTATAGGAGAATCAGAGGAGGATTAGTTGGAGATCAACAATGGAGGTGTATGGTGGTTGTTAGAAGAGAAAGATGGATGGCATAGATTGGATGATGAGGTTAAGAGATCGCGGGTAGAATTGGTTGAAGATGGGCCGACAAAACGAAACTAACAGATCTTGTTCATGAAGAAGAAAGCCCAAGTGTTGACATGTGTCAGCATCTAGTTGGTCGAATTGTGTAAATACCTTAATAATTATGAAATAAATGGCAAATAATGTAATTTTAAATAAGTATAAATTAAAAATGTAATTAATTAAATTATCTAAATTATGGTATAATTAGTTTTCATAAATAATAAATAACTTATGAAATATAAATATTATATTAATAAATAGGTATAAATACTACTTGATAAATAGATAATTAATTCTTAATTTAATAAGTTCATAAAAAATATAGCATTTTTATATTTAATTAATTATTAGAATAATAAATAAAGTATATGTCAATTTTTATGGATTTTAGTAAATTAATTTAAGTATATTAGTAAATACATATATAAGTTGTATAGTTCAATTTTACCTCTAAAAAGGGTTTTTGATTTATTTGAAATAATAAATAAACTCGAAAAATTCTGAAATAAATTATGGTTAAAATACAAGATCAATAAAATAGTTAAAAATTATAAAATCATTAAAACAATAATAACGTGTTCTGGATAAAATAAATAGCCCAGAAACCCAGTTGTGATTAGGTCCCAAAACTTACTTTTTGCAAACGGACTCCGATTTTAATGAAATAACCTCCATTAATTAAAGAATATTATTTTATAAATTTCAAAGTGAGTAGAGTAAAATTGGAGTTTGTATAAGAAAGTTATGATGTTCAGAAGTTGAGATTTTGATAATTTAAAAGTTGGAATTCTTATCATGTATACAAGATAACATGTTTATCTTATTTTTATATTTTTTATACATTTTTAGAAATAATTAGGAAAAGAGGTTTATGAAAAATTTGTTCATTTGAATTGACTAAAAACATTGAAGTTTTGATAATTATTGGATAACTAATGAAGAGTGTGTAGAGTGAAGAATTAATTATTTTTTTATTATTTTATTACTTATCTCCCCCTACTTATTTATTTGTATACCAATCCATGTTGACTTGGTCTCGGTGGTTAGGTTATAAATATATCTTTCGGCTATATTTATTTTATAAGTCACATTGTACATATATACGTGTCTACAATTTGCATTCTTTTTGTTTTCACTTTTATTTATTTACATGATTTAGATGCTTAATAATGCATTTTTATTTATATGGTTTTATTAAAAGATGAAAACTATTGGATATTTATATGTATTTTTTAAGGGTTTTAAGACAAAATGCAGACATAATGTTAATAAATCATGGATTCATCAACTCCCTATACTTAAACTTTGCTAGTCCCTTAGCAAACACTTATTTGAAAAATAAGGGAAAAAGAAAGAAAGTTAGAATGAAATTATTTTCCCAAATAAATTCAAGAGAATAGACATAAGACAAAGATCCATTTGGCTTGAAATAAGCATTTTGTCCGAGCCTTAACTAGGACTGGGATTTTAGTCTCAATAGTCCTCAAGTTCCAAAAATCCTTATTTAGGTTCACCTCAACAGACAGTTCAGATCCACTTATTCATATCGTGAACTCTATCAACCTTGAATTCAATCTGTACGGTGTGTGAATTGTTTTAGCTCTTCTCGCTTGAAAGAAGCGAAGAAACTGCACATCACAATAATAAACTTCCATTGGTTCCTCATCCAGCTACTCTTTCCTCAAAGAGGGAGGTATTACCTTCTAAGGTCATGCTATGTTGTGTCAACAATCTAATATAGAGAGAAAGTAGAAGAATGAGCAAAGAACTGGTGTGCAGCCAATGTAGACACATCTCCTAGTGAAGCCCACCCAGTGTAGCTAAGTCTCCACAAAGATGTGCATGATTTTTGGTGGATGCTTGTACCATTGTGGTCATATATGTATGTGGTGGCTTATTCTTTGAATTGGCTTTGTAATGTTGCTTGCACTGCGTAAATCTTTTTGTGCCTCGACGGATATAGCATCATTTCATTCCATCCACTTTTTGAGATCGTGGAAAAAATTATTCCAGCAGATCCTTCGCTCATTCGAAGAAATTATTGCAACATCAATCTCTTCCCTATTTAGATGTCAGCGCCACTAGACAAGGATGAAAATGTACCACTAAAATGGATTGCCCTTCGCTGCCCCATGCAAGTCGAGTTTAGTGCAAAGTGCATGTGTCCAAAATTCGTTAACTGATGAAGAGTTGAACAGATGACACCAAGTGTTCTAATTAGGCACGTTTAAGTTGACTTCCCAAACATGGTCTCATGAAACCCAAAGATTTAAGTCAATGACATGAATAGTTTAAATTCCATTTCCTAACCAGGCTCCTTACAATGAAAGTGAAAGGCCATAATCAAGCTCCATCCTTTAGAATTTTCACAATCTTTAGTTCTAGAAATCAAACTTATTCTGAAAAAATCGAATGCAAATGCAACCATATTTTTGTGAAGTATAATTTCTGAATTTTACTCATTTTTTGGATTTTAAGTATTTTGTAATTTTATGGATTCTAGACATTTCTTTTTTTTATGTTTTTCAATTTTTATAAACAAGTCTTTATACAAGAGTTTTACAAAATAAATTACCCATATTTTATTTGGATTAAATAGCTAATGTATTCTAAATATTTTATATACAAATAATTTTAGAATAATTAAATAGATTTTACACATATTTTAAAATATAGGATTTTAAACAAGTATTATACATATTTTAGATACATATTTTAAATTAAGGATTTTAATTAAAGATTTTAGGTATATTTTACTTATTTATATGGATTTTATGAATAATAAATAATTATATAGATTTTAAATGAAGCCTCACCAACTTTTTATGGATTTTATAGATATAGAGAAAACATAAAAGTACGAGTTATGTACACAAGTATATATACAATATATATGCACCCCCTATTCTTAGCTTATGCTATGTCCTCATAGTGTCAAAAGAGAAAAAAGGATGACATAACTCGTGCTAAGTAAAAGTGGGTGAAAAAGAATATAAGTTAGTCGATCCCCCTATACTAACGGTCAGGTCATCATTAGTATAGTGGAAGACAAAAATGAGATGTCTGAGGAAAAGGAGTATACAAACGAAGGAACACAAGAAAGAAGAAAAACGAAATCAATGATATCACTCGGTTCCTCCAATACTTAGGATAAGACATCTTTATTATAGAAAAGAAAGTGGCCAAATGTTAAGGACTAATGATTGATGTAAAAGAAAGGAAAGAAAAAGAAAAGTAAGAAGATCAAAATTGAAAGGCGAGAATCAACGGGCAATCGGTCCCCCCTATACATAGGACCTGGTATCCTAACCATATAAGAAAAACAAAAATTGGAGACAATTATGGACTACAAAGAATATACAGGTGGTGTAATCCAGAAAAACCGCATGGCTCACATGTCTCTGTATAGGATGAAATGAAGTGGAAGAGTAGCCATGCATATTGTACAAATTAGATCATGTCAACCTGGGTCGTACTAAATCATCTATTATGTATGTATGTATTAATCCCTGGCTGAACAAGTAGAGCTATCTCTGTAAGTGAACTTTTTGTGGCATAGCTCTATCTACTGAAATACACATCTTTGGAGTTGGATTATTGAAGGTGTCTATATGTGTAAACATCATACCATCCGACTCTCTACGCTGAATATACTATATGATCTGTGAAATATAATCAGCTGACTCTCGTGATGGGATATGTGTACTCTCAATTTGCGACATTGAGATGTCTACAACATCTAACTGATCATCTAGATTTGATGTAAACTCTGTATCTGTATATGAACAATCATATGAAGAACTAGGTACCATGTGATCTATCCCATCCTCGTGTAGGATATCGTGGGTATCAAAATAAATGCTCTCAAGATAAAGAGACTGTGTCCCATCTATGTTTTGGAAATCCTTTACAAGACTGGTGTCCTTTGAAGTACAATGACAATACTGATGTAGGAATGCTACATCCTCTCTCCATATCAATGTGTATCTCTCCACTATTTATATGGAATGATACTCTGTCATCATCATAATCAAATAGCGCTCTCGCTGTCTGAGAGAAGGGTTTCCTGGGAATGATTGGAGTAAGGTGTAACTGTGTAGGGCATGTCTTATTTAGGACCGTGAAGTCCACTGGAAACTGCAAGCCCCGAACGGTTATGATAATGTTCCTCAAAATGCCTGTAGGTCTCTTCATAGATTGATCTACAAACTGAAGTATCGCTTGTGATTTGTAGAGAGGACCTAGCTTGAGCTTATCAAGCAATGAAGATGGAAGTAAATTAATTGAGGAACCATTATCTAAGAGAGTACAATGGAATGTGCCATCTGCAATCTGGCATGTGACATAGTGAGCTCCAGAATCTCTCTTCATCTTAGGTGCCTTATTCTTAATAGCACATGAAGTTGCCTTGGTCAATACATGTTTCTCAATTCATGATCTCTTTTTCCTACGTGTTGTGCATTTGTTCCTCAACTGATTCTTGAGCGTAAGAAAGTGATCCAAGGCAACGTGAAAGTGGAATCTTCAGAAAAATATGATATTTTAATAGACAATCAGTTTCTGGAATGATAACATTCTTTTTATGTTTTTTATTTCCTTTTCCAAACAAAGCATCGAGAAAAGGAACAATCTCAGGAAAAAAATCTTTTTTATTCAAATCGGCATTAACATTTACACCGAGAGTCTCAGAATTATGTACAGAACTCTCTAGAATGGGAGAAGAAACATTTGCTTTAAGAGTATCTACGTGGTCTGGCGTAGTATTGTCGTTTGACTCACCTATGTCCATGTCAATTGTCTCTGCATCGCTCCCCTCTCTAGTCATCAGGGTTGACATCATGCTATTCCTCATCATTATAATGGTCTTCCTCCTCAGCATCAGAATGCGCATCATGGATCGGCTCTTGCTCCTCATCATGTGCCCTCTCCTCCTCCCGATCTGGTGCTCGTGGTGATCTAATGCTCCTGAGGTGAATGAAGTTATATAAGAATTAAGGAAAAGAGATCGTACATGTCATGGTGTCTACCTGATCTAGATGCTTCCTCTTGTTGTTCGGGTTCATCTAAGGTTGGGCTAGTAGAGTGGTCTTGGGCGCAGTTAACTCTTCCAGGCGATGGTTATCCTGCTCCATCTCAGTCTTGTGTGTTGTCTAGAGCGTGCTCAACATGTCCATGATTTGGTTTAGTGCCAGGTCCTCTGAAGATATCTCAGACTCAGTGTGGTGATCCTGGCTATCTATTCTCTCCTTCCTAGGAGTGTACTGCTTTGGAGTGTATGACTGAGGAGATGTCTAAGCTGTGTACGAAGATTGATGTTGCTGGTAATGGTGCGGCTGTGAATGCGAAGCAGGGTACTGGAAAGAATGTGGTCTCTGATTGGCGTGCTAGTGTGACGACTGCTACGTGTAATGTTGGCGATGCTGGAAATGTGGGCATCCATGCTGTGGATGGTTGTACTACTGCTGCAGCTGCTGGTGTACACTCCGAGGAGTAAAGTGTGACGAAGGTTGAATCATAGCATACCATATCCCATTGATCTCAAGAGTGAATTGAGAATCAACATCATCATCTCCTGGGTTGGTGATCTAGCTCGGATAGGCAATGGACGTATCCTCATAATACTCAATCCGCAGAGTCTCAATAGGCTCAACCGGCTCGCTCTGAACAAAGTGAACTCTCTTCATCTTAGGTGCCTTATTCTTAATAGCACATGAAGTTGCCTTGGTCAATACATGTTTCTCAATTCGTGATCTCTTTTTCCTACGTGTTGTGCATTTGTTCCTCAACTGATTCTTGAGCGTAAGAAAGTGATCCAAGGCAACGTGAAAGTGGAATCTTCAGAAAAATATGATATTTTAATAGACAATCAGTTTCTGGAATGATAACATTCTTTTTATGTTTTTTATTTCCTTTTCCAAACAAAGCATCGAGAAAAGGAACAATCTCAGGAAAAAAATCTTTTTTATTCAAATCGGCATTAACATTTACACCGAGAGTCTCAGAATTATGTACAGAACTCTCTAGAATGGGAGAAGAAACATTTGCTTCAAGAGTATCTACGTGGTCTGGCGTAGTATTGTCGTTTGACTCACCTATGTCCATGTCAATTGTCTCTGCATCGCTCCCCTCTCTAGTCATCAGGCTGGACATCATGCTATTCCTCATCATTATAATGGTCTTCCTCCTCAGCATCAGAATGCGCATCATGGATCGGCTCTTGCTCCTCATCATGTGCCCTCTCCTCCTCCCGATCTGGTGCTCGTGGTGATCTAATGCTCCTGAGGTGAATGAAGTTATATAAGAATTAAGGAAAAGAGATCGTACATGTCATGGTGTCTACCTGATCTAGATGCTTCCTCTTGTTGTTCGGGTTCATCTAAGGTTGGGCTAGTAGAGTGGTCTTGGGCGCAGTTAACTCTTCCAGGCGATGGTTATCCTGCTCCATCTCAGTCTTGTGTGTTGTCTAGAGCGTGCTCAACATGTCCATGATTTGGTTTAGTGCCAGGTCCTCTGAAGATATCTCAGACTCAGTGTGGTGATCCTGGCTATCTATTCTCTCCTTCCTAGGAGTGTACTGCTTTGGAGTGTATGACTGAGGAGATGTCTAAGCTGTGTACGAAGATTGATGTTGCTGGTAATGGTGCGGCTGTGAATGCGAAGCAGGGTACTGGAAAGAATGTGGTCTCTGATTGGCGTGCTAGTGTGACGACTGCTACGTGTAATGTTGGCGATGCTGGAAATGTGGGCATCCATGCTGTGGATGGTTGTACTACTGCTGCAGCTGCTGGTGTACACTCCGAGGAGTAAAGTGTGACGAAGGTTGAATCATAGCATACCATATCCCATTGATCTCAAGAGTGAATTGAGAATCAACATCATCATCTCCTGGGTTGGTGATCTAGCTCGGATAGGCAATGGACGTATCCTCATAATACTCAATCCGCAGAGTCTCAATAGGCTCAACCGGCTCGCTCTGAACAAAGTGAATATGATAGGTGGGAGGAGCAGATATAGATCTCCGAACATGCTGAGAAGTAGAAGAGGGACATGACTGCTTGTACTGAAGCTGTAAATCTATCACCTTCTTCGTTAAATCAATCAACTGCTAGGGATGTGATGAGAGTTTCTCCAACTCTCGCAGCAGCTGCAAATCCTGAACTCGCTTTTGAATCACGTCTACTAATGTCAGCTTCTCACTAATAAATCCCATGTTGGATTGTAATTCAGACTCTGAAACATGTGCCACCTTCTGATACTCTCAGTGATGTGGTGGCTGCGGGGCCTTCTGGAATGCTCGAGTAGAGTTGGCAACTCGTGAGTTCTCTAATATCCCCTCAAAGAATGACCAGACAGACTCAACATCCTTATTCAAATAGTTTCCACCACATGCGGCGCTCACTAGGCCCTGTACATCCGGCTGGAGTCCTCCAAAGTAATTATACACAAGCACCTTTAATGGTATCTCGTGATGCGAGCTTCTCTCAGTATGGTCCTTGAATCGATCCCATGCCTCATAGAATGATTCATGCTTTAATTGTGTAAATTAGAGATCTGGCTCCTCATCATGTTTATCCGTCCTAGAGGAAAATATCTACATAGGAATGTGGATTTTAGATCGTCCCATGTAGAAATCTCCCTCCATAAATTACTCAGTCAGTAGAGCGCCTTATCTGCTAAGGTAAAGGGGAAGGCTTTAAGGCATATAGCCTCCTGCGTAACCACTGTATAGCTAGTCATATTGCAAATCATCTCGAATTGCTGCAAAAAAGTACAGACCGTTTCTTGCTAGCTATGTTACTTGAGGACTGTGCTATTGTGGTGTCCTTTAAACCTCCAACTACGTTAAGGAAACTCATATTGTTTTCGGCTACCCAAGAATCCCCACTAAATATTAGGTGATTAAGTGTATGAACTAAGTAGTATTCCGAAAGAAATTTGGATCTGGATCTAACCTTAAGTGCCTTCCCCATTCACAGATCTGAATGTACCTGCAATCCATATGCTGGGGTTTGCACTCCCAAAACAAATGATCCTTTATGTTTGTACTTATGTCATATAAGATTAGCAGCCCCGATTTCTTTGGAGTTATCTCTTTTTTTCGTATTTAAAATAACATCTAATGATTTTTTTTATTTTCCTAAATAATCATGCACCTATGTTGCAAGTCTCAAAACTAGATACGAAGGCGCACGCAAAGAAAAAAATAAAAAAACTAAACAAGCACCTAGCCTCAAAAAAGCTGTGGAAAACCATCGATGCGAGAAAAAAATGCAGTGGGTGCTCTGCTCTCCAAATGCACGCCACTTGGTGAAACATACCCCGAGAAAGGGAGGGAGGAAGTTACAAGTTAGGATGCACTTACAGGGCTAACGAGTCGTGAAAACCCTAAGTTAATCTGTGTGAATTATCATTTAATTTTGTCATTTCATTGTAGGCGGGAATTCGGAATCAGTCAAGAAATAACCACAATAATTTATCAATTTATAATCGACGTGGTTTTATGTTTATCTTGGTCAAATCCCAAGATTGAACATAGGGAGGAAAAGGAATAACCTAGAATTTTATCTATCAAAGTTCGTGTACAGCTTTCGAGATGGTATTTTTTGTTATTTTTAAAATAATTTCAGGATGCAAATGTTAATGAGGCCAATTTTAGGGACTAAAAAGCAATTTCTAATCAAACGATGTCCGGAAATTATGAAACATGGCCGAGATGTACTTACGATGAAATGAATGCATTGTAATTTTTTTTGATTTTTTTTAATGCAAGATAAATATTTTATGAATTTATGAATGGAAGAAAGATGAATTTCAATAGTAAATTATAATAAATATTAAAACTATATATTTCTAAGGGATAAAATTATCCAAGATCTATCATTAGGTGATTGATCTCAAAAAATCCTAAATCTTAAAGATACAAGATTTAATAACTATTAAAAATTAAAGATTGAAATATGCAAAATAATTTTTATAACGCAAACCATGCATGCAAATGCAATTCTAGTTGGGCATAATGTTAAAAATAACTAATTCTATGACCCACATTTTTTTCACAATTTTCTGATCTATAGTTAATTTAATATTAATTTCCAAGCACAAAGTGGGCAAAATATATAAATTTCAACGAAAATATTAATTATTAAATAATGACAGACCATAAAAATATTATAAACATGCCATGATGTAGAGAATTAATTCTAGAACACAGTGCCTATTTTTAATAAATAAAATGAAGCGATGTAGAGACTAAAATAAAGAAGGAACAAAGGGGTAGCAATGCAAATTACAATAATTAGATTACAATACAAAATGCAGTGGAAGGACTGAAACGTAATTACCAAAGCTTCTAGGGAAGTTTTTGCAAAAATTCCAACCGATCACGTGCCAATCATGTGACCCTTAAGCGGCGGGGGTTAGTTGACGAATTTGTGAAAGGGTATGGGTACACCTGAAATTTTCCCCCAAGGCATGTGGGGGTTACGTGGTTGGCATCCCCCTAAACGCACATGTGATGCATGTGGTGGGGTTCCCGGGTCTACCACCTCGACAATGCCTTGGCGGAAAGGGCAGGACCTCCTAGCAGTGCACAGATGAGGACCAACGAGGGCAGAGGCATGACCCACTGAGGGCGGTGCACCGGTGGCAGTGCGGAGGAGAACGCATGGTCGGCACGCAACCGTGGGTTGTCAGGGGCGTGAAGTTTGTGGAGGAAGGGCTTCTGGCTATTGATGAAGCGAAGGCACGTTGGACCTCCCCAACCGATGTCATCGACCTCCAAGGTTGGTGTCAACGGCTGAAATGTTGATGAAGGATGTGTTGCTACTCGAAGTCGATGGCGAAGCACGACTGAAGACTTGGAGGTTGTGCGGATTGATGACGGAGATACGTTGGTGTCAGAGGCATTGGCTTGACGGCTAGAGCCGGAGCTCGGTAGTCCGCGCAGAGATGGATGGTTGGGCGTGATGCAACAAAGCTGCGAGGCTTAGGATCTCGCTGATGATGGTGGTCCCCGGGCTGTAACCACCACATGTCGTACTAATGGTGGATGGTCTACGAGGAGGTTTGCGATGGCTTTTTTATAGGATGACGGTGGTCGGCCAAATCAGGATGTGCAAGGCGGCAGTCAATCACGCGATGAGGGGGAGAGGGGATCTGATAGGGCAAGATTACAATCTGATTGAGTAGCGGTGAGGCAGAATAGGAAAGGGAGGCGGCGATGATTAGAGGTTAGCGAGAGGCTTGATTGGAATTGGATATTATGACGAGGGTCGGAGAAGAAGAGATCGTGATAGAGATCTGATGAGGATCTGACAAGGTGTTGCAGAGACGGATCTGGAAGGAGCAGAGATGGTCGCAGTCATCGGGAGGCGGTGCGCTCAGAGATGGAAGGTTGGAGTCGGCGGAGGCCGAGATTTGCAGGGCAGCGCCGCCTCCTAATTGGGAAAGTAGTAAGATGATCAGAGGAAGGGGATGATCTCTGGGTCGTCCAATTGGCCGAGATGGGACGGTCCAAGAGAGGCCACATGGTAATTATTTATTATTTTTTTATTTTTTTATTTTTAATTTTTTTTTATAAAAAATAAACGACAATAAAGGCTAAAGATGGGTGACATGTGGCAGCTCCAGGAGCTGCCACATGTCAGCCCAAAAAAATTCGAAAAGTTAGATACAAAGATAATTCAAAAAAAATAGCAAACGACCTTGGATCAAAAAAATTTCTTCACGAAAATTGCTTGTCGCGATGAGATCTACTAATTTCATGAGGAGGCCAAAACCAAAATCGATCATTTGCACAAAGTCATATTTTTGAGGCGTCTCATGTACATAGAATACCTTGATTTTGGGGTTTCTATTTTTTATCATTTTTTAACTAGATAAGATTTCGAAAAAAAATATGATAAAATCAAAGACAAATAACTACACGTTAATCTATTTTTTTGTATTTTCATTAATTAAGAAAAAGAAGAAATAAATTTTAAATGTGAAAACGATAATTTTTGTACAAACAGTTAGTGAAGACTCGAACTCAGTTAGTTTCTTTGATTTCAAGCTCATTTTGGATTTGGATTTGGATTTTTGTGCAATTTAATAAAACTTTTATCAAAGAAAATAAATGAAAAAGAAATAAAATAAATGAGTTAATTATGTACAAAAACCCGTAGTCAAAAACTCTTAAAATACAAAATGTACAAAAGAGGCCCATAACTCAACTTTCACATATGAGCTTCGATTCACTTGAACTTGGTCTTGTTTTGAAGGTATTTGAATTTACATTAGTTCAAAAGTGAGTAGGATCAAATCAGACACTAGATGAGGAAGATATCTAGGTTTTAGTCCGAGAATCCTGCATTTAGGATTTGTGTTTTTGGTCCACTTATTTAGATTAATTGATTTTTTTATTTTTCGTTTATTCTTGTTAGTAATATGTATACAATGGAAGTGGTTTCAGGTCATTTGGAGTTAGCTTGAATTAGTTAATAATCATGGAAGTTAGGCTATTTTACAGGTCATTTTGGCTGAGATTTTTTTCTTCTTATTTCATGCAATAATGAGTGGTAAAATGCAATTCTTATCAATACATGCGTGAATGCTAATTATGTAGAAAAAATGAAGAAATTCCGCTGCATTTTAGGGATTTGAGATTAATTAATCATTTTTATAGTAATGAATCTGAGATTCATCAGGGGCCCCTTCTACAAAAGCAGAAAAATGATCAAGTGCCCTTGCTCTTTTTTTTACAGAAATACAAACAAATACAAAAACAAAATGCTAACTAATTCTTCTCCTCTGCAACCGACTCGTAGAGAAGGAGTCGGTCTCTACACTCTCAACAGATTCAGCTTCCAAAGAAAACAGGTGATCTTGAAGGCCCTCCGAAATTCGTTAGAAAACACACAAAAATGGCAAAATCAAATAAAACAAGATAACTGTAAAAAGCTAAGAAATCAATGAAAACCGTAAAAGGTGAAGAAAATATAAAAAAACAAATTGAAAGAAAAATATAAGAAAATCAAAGAAGCCGTAAAAATCTAGAAGAACAAGAATCACGAAATAAAGTCAAAAACCATAATAAAGATAATGCCTCTACAGCAATAGCACCAATTTGATAACCAGGGTCTTGGCGAGCGATAATTAAGGATGCCGGTGTAGAGAAAATCGCTCGAGGTCCAGAACCCTAATTGATCAAGCAAAATTCAGATAAAATAAGACATATATAAAAAGAATGAATGCGATGATTTTTTCTCCTATTTTATACTTAAACCATTTATTTATCTAGGTAAGTTTCCCTCGGTCGAACTTGAGGAGGCGGAATACCCATATCATGGCTTTTGAGAAAAAGAGGGAGGAAATTTGTGATTTTTATTTCTTCTTGAAAATGTAAGAAAAGACTTCAAAACTGATGCAAATAGAGAAGATAAAACAAGAAACATTATGCGATGAAAAACTACAAAAACTATCAAGAAATCTTGCTAGGGTAGTTGTATAACTACTGTAGAAAATTTGATGAAAAGTAAAGTCAAAGATGTCCAAAACTATCCTACAGTAAATGGGTGTAACTACAAAAAAATACAAAAGTCAATTATAGAAAGGTCCTTATTCAGGGACTGATTTGAAAGAAAAACAAAAGTTATTACGTTTAGGTCCCTATATAGGGACCTAAACGTAATTTCCTGGAAACTTTCTAAAGCTTGATAATTTTTGGAACTCTATTGCATTCTTAATGCAATTTTTATACGCCTTTGCTATCAACGACCGAGATTAGATTGCGTTGCGCAATCTGAAATATCCGTGGTTGGACACGTGACAACAAAATGTATGCCCGGAGCTGTTCTTGTTGTTCTTCCCCTTTTGACCTGCGTGGAGAAGTCGCTTTCTTCTTTGATTTCTCTCCGACAAAGGAATGCGAGCTTCATCCTCCTACAGGGCCAGAGGGCTGACACCTTCACCCCTCGAGCTCGCCTCCGGGGGAGCTGGTGGCGAGGGTGGCAGAGTTGGTTGATAGTCATCGAAGAATATGCTCCTGTGCGTGAAGGTCAAGCTACGGATCTTGAAATCTCTGTGGATGGAGATGTTGCCTGATTTATCTAAGGAGAAGCTCTAGATGCTTGATTGTTGCTCCAGATGAGTGAAGGAACCTGCAATGGAGATTGATATGCGCGATTTCGAATGAAATTGGCCATGAATCGTGATAGATTTGCAGATCAAAATATGCTACCAGAAAAAGATGTTATAAAAGTGAAAAGGGAAGATAGATGGAGGGCAATTTTGAGTGAATCGAAATGAATCTTGAAGAGTGCAATTAAGAAGGTACTTAGATGAGTCTAATCACACACTTAATTGAACTAAGTATGCATGCAAATCGAGAAAATAAAAGGAGAAAGATGGATGGTATACCTGGTATTAGCAGAGTGTATGACTCCACTGGTCATCGCACGACGGAGTGGCTTTCTCAAAGATCCACGTGGTGGTGGCAGTGATGCAAGGCAGTCGAATGCCTTAGAACTTCTCCTCTGTTGATCGGTCCTCCACACTAGTGCTATATCCAGCCTGTCACGGCCAAAGGGAGGTGGAATTGGGTGGAGAAAGAGGGTCGACGAGCAGGTTAGTTTCTGGAACTTAGACGTTGGAGAGTTAGTTGGTAAATGGCGAGGTTGAGGGGTTTTTATAGGAGAATCGGAGGAGGATTAGTTGGAGATAAATGAGGGGCGAGTGTGGTGGTTGTTAGGAGAGGAATATAGAGCACTTAGTTTGAACCGAGAGGTTAAGAGATGGTGGGTAGAATTGGTTGAAGACGTACCGGTGATGAATCTGCATTTCATCATCTTTATTCATTTATTTGTCTTAAAATCCTCTGTAAAACACTTGTATATATTTATAAATCTGTATTCTTACTATCTTACATCTATGTGTTAATATTGTACATATATTGTTATTTAACCTAAAATAAATAAAGAAAGAAATAAAGGAAACATAAATAAAATTTTTAAAAAAGATACACAGACTGACCAGAACCCTGAGAGAAGGTCAAGACTTGACCTGATCGACAAAGAATAAAGTAGGGGGAGATAGGGTCCTTAATCAGAAAATCAAAAAAAATTAAATACTTTTTTGCGTATATTTGTATAAAACTTAAATTATTTTATCTGTACATAAATTGACCTCAAAGTAAATAAATTTCAAAACAAAAGTTGTAAATAAAAATATTTTCTAACTAATAAAAATAATTGCAAAAAAATCATGCACAGAATAAAAGTAACCACACCCAGAATAAGCCATAAGCAATAATTGAAAGATCAATTACTGCTCCATATGAAATCAAATTGAATCAAACTCACTTCCACTGTATTCTAAATTAAATTATCTTTAAAATGGATGTGGTTTCATAATTTTTCGAGTACGGTTTGGAAAATGATTCTCTCGATGGTTTGTACAATTTTACTATTTATTTATTATACATCTATATATATTATATTTTGTAAATATTTTAATAATTTTTTAAACTAAAAAATATAATTTTTTAACTTTAAAGAACCAATTTCCTTATTTAACAACATATATAATGTACTATATGTATATAGTATATGTATATAATCAATTTCCTTAAATAACCACACCAAAAAAATTAAATAATTAACATTTACTACTTAATAAAAAAAGTGATGAAAATAATTAATTTAATTAATTATGTAGATAATGTAAATAATTTTATCCAGCCTTAACCACTAACCTCCATCCTTTTCTTCCTCTCATTATAAATTTTGAATATCAAATTCTTTTCTTTTCTATTTATTTGGCTCCTCCTCTCTCACATCTCTTTGATCAATCTTTTGGAGAGGAGTCTAATTTTTCGAGAGAAATCTTGTTGAAGAAGGGCACCCAACCTCCGAGCCGTCTTGTGACAGCGAGGCTACATTCATCGAGGCGATTACGGCATTTGTCCACTCCGTGGTGAGATTCATCGTTCACTTTATTTTTGATCTTAATCATAGATAATCATTCATAGTTAATTTCTTTGTCATTTTTGTTAATTTTAAAGCATAGATCTTTATCGTAATTAATTATTCTAAATCAAAATTCCAAATCCGACTCGATTGTTTCATCTCCCACTTCGATTTCCCTTCGCTCCACATTCTATCTCACATAATCTATCTCCTCCAACCACGTATGGTGATCAGAGACATGGATCTCCTATCATAACCGGCAGATCCATCTTCCATTCATTTATTTCCTCTTTGATTCTGGGACCGAGTCATTGTGCTCGAGTCGGTTTGTATATTCTATTTTATTTGCAGGTATACAGTGTTTAAAAAATTACATTTGGTACTATTGAAAAAAAAAATTTGGGATGGCACTGTAGCATCTCCCATCCGCCCTCCATCTTGCCGACTCAGCAGCACCTACCATCACTATGAACCTACCTCACCATCGACGAAGGGCATGTGTTTCCCCTTCACTGTCGGGCCCCTTAACCACCGAGAGCTCGCACACCATCGGCGAGCATCTCCGCCTTCCATCTTCACCTGCACAACCACTGAGAGCTCCACCGTCATACCTATAGCAGCCCGCTCAACCTCCATCTTCACCCGTACGACGGAGCCTCACAACCACCTCAAAGCGATCACCACCACTATCCCGAGCCGTTTAGCCCTTCCCCGCTCGCCCTCCTCCACCTCGGGCAGAGTCGCACCGCCTCCGCACGAGCAAGGTCATTGCACCGTTTGAGTCCGTTAACACCCATTCGAAAGGCTTCCCACCCCCTTCGCATCCACGACCACAAGATCCCATGTACCATGAGCATATCCCTCCTACGTGGATGGACCTCTCCCGTGTTCCATTATCGTTCATGTCGTCCTCCATTGCAACAACTACAAAGCCCCATAGCCACCTCTGGAGGAGCCTAATTCCAGCCCGTCGCCGTTTTATCGGATGAGAAAAGGAGGGGTGGCTCCCCCTTTGTTTCCTTTAGACATGAATGCAAGAATAGAAAGAGCCCACGGATTTAACCTAATTTATTGGAAAATATCATTCAGGCTCTGGATATTTCACGAAACTACAGAAAATCCCATGTCAACATCCATGACTAGTTAAATTGCAAAACTTCTCCCGAAGCTTTTTCATACTGCAAATAAATATATTTAGTATTATCACGTGATTGGCAAATATTTTTATGTGAAATTGCACTATTACCCCTGCATGATTTCTATGTTATAATTGATCAAACTTTCACAAAAATTACGGATCAACCTATGTTTGTCAGACTTAAGTTTACATGTTTTTCTTGTTGAAATAAAAATCATTGTTGCTCGATAAATTCCATGAAAATCAAGTAAGACTCCTGTTGGCATCTTCATAGTATATTTTTTCATTGCATTTTATCACCATTTTTTATTATTAGCAAAATAAAAAACATGGCATTTTCCCCGTTTGAAATTTGAAAAATCATAGAAATTCAAATATTGCGTACAAAAATCCAAAAATTTTGATTAGTTTTCTTTTTGTGAATTTTATTTTCTATCCATTTTTCATGCATTAAATATTTATAAA
This sequence comes from Ottelia alismoides, assembly GCA_037367405.1. Classification (NCBI taxonomy): domain Eukaryota; kingdom Viridiplantae; phylum Streptophyta; class Magnoliopsida; order Alismatales; family Hydrocharitaceae; genus Ottelia; species Ottelia alismoides. The sequence continues at coordinate 692,020 of JAZKJV010002552.1, read as the reverse complement.
ACAAAGAAATTGCAAATTACTAAAAATATTAAAAGAATCATATACAATTGTAGAAAAATACAAAAATTGAGATTTCAATTTTTATTTTTGATTATTTCATTTAGTTATTAGGAAAACATTATTTTCGTAATTTTTGCATTTATTAGGTATTTTATATTGTAAAACAATGTAGTTTTCTCATTATTTTTTTCCTTGATTTTTATTCATTTTGAAAATCTTCAAAAAATCTAAAAATCTCTGAATAATTACAAAATATTAAAAAATCATAAAAAAACAATAATATTTTTTAGGGCATTTTTTATCATTTTTGTCATATTTGAAAAATCCTAAAAAATGAATTTCTTTTGTATATAAATTTATTTTGAAAATAATTTTTTAAAAATAAAAATAAAATTGCGAAACTAAAAACCGTTAGAAATTTGAAAATCTAAAATTTAAAAAACGGAATAAAAAATTAGAAAAGATAAAAAATTCACAAAAACCAAGATTGTTAGCATTTGAGATTTCCTCAATCGATCTAAGGAGAAGCTCCAGAAGCTTGATTCTTGCTCCAGATGAATGAGGGAACTGTCAATGGAGATTGATATGCCCGATTTTGAATGAAATCGACCATGAATCGTGATAGATTTGCAAATCAAAATAAGTTTCTAGAAGAAGATGTTATAACAGTGAAAAGGGAAGATAGATGGAGGGGGCTTTTGAGTGAATCAGAACAAATCTTGAGGACTGTGATTAAGAAAGTATTTAGATGAGTCTAATTACGCACTTAATTGAACTAAGTATGCATACAAATCGAGAAGTAAAAGGAGAAAGATGGATGAAATATCTGGGAGTAGCAGAGTGTATGACTCCACTCATCCTCTCTCGAGGGGTCGGCTTTCCCAGGGCTCCACATAGTGGTGGGGGTGATGAAAGGCAGTCAAATGACTTGGAACTTCTCCTCCGTTGATCAGTCCTCAACGCTAGTGCTCTACCTAGCCCTATCACGGCCAGAGGGAGACGGAATTGGGTGTAGAAAGAGGGTCAACGGCCAGGTTAGTTTCTGGAACTTGGAAGTTGGAGAGTTAATTAGTAAATGGCGAGGTTGAGGGGTTTTATAGGAGAATCGGAGGAGGATTAGTCTGAGATAAACGATGTGCATGTATGGTGGTTGTTAGGAGAGGAAGATGGATGGATTAGATTAGACAAAGAGTTTAAGAGATGGCGGGAATAATTGGTTGAAGATAGGCCGACATAACATAACTAAAAGTTCTTGTTCTTTAGGAAGAAAGCCCAGGTGTTTACATGTGTCAGCACCTGGTTGGTCGAATAGTGTAAATACCTTAATACATATGAAATAAATGGTAAATAATGTCATTTTATATGTGTATAATAATAGAAAACGTAAATAATTAATTTATCTAAATTATGGTATAATTAGTTTTCATAAATGATAAATAACTTATGAAATATAAATATTATATTAATAAATAGGTATAAATACTACTTGATAAATAGATAATTTATTTTTAATCTAATAAATTAATAAATAATATATCATTCTTAAATTTTACTAATTATTATAATAATAAATACAGTATGTGTGAATTTTGTGAATTTTAATAAATTAATTTAAATATATTAATAAATACAGATATAAGTTGTAAATTTCAATTTTACATATAAAATAAGAGTTTAAATTTATTTAAAATAATAAATAAACTCTAAAAATTTTGAAATAAATTAAATATAAAATACAAGATCAAAAAATAAGTAAAAAATATAAAATCATTAAAACAATAAAGAATGTGTTCTAGATAAAATAAATAGCCCAGAAATCTAGTTTTGATTAGGTCCCAAAACATACTTTTTGCAAAAAGACTTTAATTTTAAAGAAATCACCTCGATTAGTTAGAGAATATTATTTTATGAATTTAAAGGTGAGTAGAGTGAAATTAGAATTTGTACGAGAAAGTTATGATAATCGGGAATTATGATTTTGACAATTTACAAGTTGGATTTCTTGGCGTGTATACAAGATAATATTTTCATTTTTTTCTATATACATTTTTAGAAATATTTAGAAAAAGAGTTTGGTGAAAATTATGTTCATTTCAATTAATTAAAAATCATTGAAGCATTGATAATTATTGGATAAATACTGAAGAGTGTGTATAGTAAAGAATTATTTTTTTTATTATTTTCTTCCTTATTTCCCCCTACTTATTTATTTGTCGACCAATCCATGCTGACTTGGTCACGGGAGTTAGGTTATAAATATATCTTTCAACTATATTTATTTTATAAGTCACACTGCACAAATATGCATATCTTCAATTTTCATTCTTTATATTTTCTATATTTTTATTCTTTTATTTATTTACATGATTTGGATGCTTAATAATGCATTTTTATTTATGAGTATGGTTTTGTTAAAGGCTGAAAAATAATGGATATTTACATGTACGTGTTAAGGGTTTTAAGACAAAATGCAGATATAATGTTAATGAATCGTGTATTCACCAATAAGTACCTGCAAACAATTAGGGGGTTACTCTCCCAAAACAATGATGATTTTATCGTTACGTTTAGTTTTACGGTTATGTTTTCTTTAGTAGTCCCAATTTTACAAATGTTATCACTTTGTTTTGGATTTTCTTCAAATAAATCATCAACCGAAATTTCAAATATCCTTTTTATATTATGTGAGTGAAAACATTGAAGAAGTCAGAAAAGTCAATGCGCGAGGAAACCAATGATGCATGCAAGAGACAGAGAACGCGAACCTTGTCGCCAACACTCTACATGCAAGGTGATCCGTGCATAAAATAAAAGATAGAAAATAGACTAACCTAGATGATGCACAAGAACCATCCTAGTAGTAACTTCTATTAACGTGCAAGAATAGGTCAATTTGACTAAGTCAAAGCTGCGCTCTACTCTATAGGTACATAAATTCTTGTTGAGGGGCTTTGGACCTAATTAATTACCTGGATCAATGAAGATAATAAAACCTACTTCTAACGGTTCAAGCACACAAAACTATGAGAAAGCAAAGAAAAAGAAGGTAGTGAAAAAAAATCTGATGAGGTCCCCCAAGTGCACCAGCATTTGGTGTACAGACCCTGCACACACAAGTTACATAGTGGCCTTTTAGAAAAAAGGATCAAGAGGCAATAATTAAATATGAATTATTCCAATTTTTTACACGAATAATAATAAAATAAAAATGCTAAATAAAACAAAAAACGTGTCTATGCAAAATGCTCCATGTTGCAGCCCTCCTCAAAATCTTCTCCTCCTCTTATGCTCTCCTACAAGTTGATGAAGAAACAAGTCGCCTCTGCTTCACTTAGGTGCACCGATAATACTATGAAAGCTACTCTCGCTTGTCGATCCCTCTTAAGAAAGAGGAAACACAAGATAATGTAAGAAACACAATTATGGAAAAATGAGCAAAAATAATACGAAAATAAATACAGGAAATATAGACAAGCAAACAATGGGGTGGATATGGAGAAAAATGAGAAGAGAAAGTGAAAATGATCTCAAATGAATTCTTAATTCCGATCTTGGGGAGCATTCGGTGTCTAAAAAATCAGATCCTGCAAGCGTTGTATAAGCTCTCTCACGGCACACGGTATTCAATATGATTGCTCACTCCTCAACATGATGCAAATCAACAATATATATTTAGACATAAAAACAAAATATAAACAAAATAAATGAATGAAATAATTGACCAAAAATTTATAGACAAGCAATATATGACAATAATATGCAACATGAAACGAATGTCAGAAAAAATATAGAGAAAATAAAAGAAAGGAAACATGCATATACAACCAAGAATAATAAGTTAAGAGAAAAACATAACTACCCTCCTCATGCCTCCTCGGCAATGGTTCCTTTATTTGGCAAGGAAATCCAGGGTTTTAATTTATTAGAATTATTTGCAGTGTCGTTGCAACCCTAAAAATCCCTCAACAAAAATTATTTGTATTTTATACTCCACTCAAGCTAACAAACAAAAAAAGGATGTAAGCACAAAAGCTATGAGTTCTATTTATTTACCTTTATAGCGTACATGATCGAACTCAAAGAGGCTACAAAAACCTCGAGGGTTATTAAATCAATGAAATAAAAAAGGAATTTCCATGCACACTATTGTTGGTTTTCGTATTTTTTATTTTTTGTTTGGGATTTTAAATTTTAATTTTTTGGGGTTTTTATGATGTTATATTATTTTTAATTTTAATATTACAAATGATTTTTTATATAATGAAAATAAAGATGAATACATGGAATCAATAAAAATGAAACAAAGAGGGAAAGTTTTGGAATTTTACAAAGTGGTAAAATTCATTTTGGGTTTCTGACATTTTTTCACGTTTTTAAGATTTTTCCAAAAAAATTTAGAATTTTGAAGGCTTTTAAATAAATTTAAAACAAAAAAATAAAGCAAACATAACACATAGAGAATGATTTTGGATTTTTTAAGTATAAAATTATATCTAAAACAGTTAAAATATGGGCATAAAAAAGATAAATAATTGTATTTTCTAGAAAGATATTTTATGACTTTTTGGAATTTTTTTATGAAATTTTACGATTTTTTATATGTTTTTGGATTTTTTATTTTTATGAGGAATATTAATTCAAAAATGGTATAGAAATTAAAAAAGATTAAAATACACAAGAGGAATATTTTTATAATTTTTATATTTTTTATTAATTTGTAAAAATAAATAGGGAATTCATATGAATTTTTTGAATGTTCAAAAAAAATAAAAATGATGAAAATATGATAAAAAATGGAGACGAGAGATTAAAGCATTTTTAATGATGTTTTGCTAATTTTTATTTTATTTTTAATCATGCATAATTCATGTAGATGCATAGAGGTATGATTGTAAATATTTATAGTTTGTGGACTACATTATACCACAATTAAGAAGTTGTGTGCCAAAGATGCAATGTATCAAGAAAACACATGTAGGAACACACAAGACCTACAGGGTAGGACATAATTACAAATATTTTATTTTCAGGGTCCAAACAATAACATATAATGAGTGGTCTTTTATTGAAATTTTCCAAAATAAACTGTTTATAAAAAAGATTTGGACTAAAGTACAAATAAAATAAGTTGTAGGAATAAAATGCAAATGTTCAAGTAATGACTAATAGACACGTGTCCTTACAAGAATTATTTGCAGAATAAAAAAAATGCATGGGCGTGGCTGCAAAAGCTGATCCAATAGCTGAAGATGATTCGTTCTAGGATGGTGTTGATGAGCAATGGTAGATAGATCGAACAGATAGAATTTGGGGCTCTTTCAACGGCCTCGATTTGTTCTGGATGCATGTTTTTGATCGTACGGAAGAGAAGACTCTAGGAAGAACTAGGACGAAGGTCATCGACATTAAGCTTCGATCAGAAAGTGCCCAGTCGATCTCTGTCCATGGAAACTCCTGAAGGGTATGGATGGCTCTTGCGCTCCTCCTCTCTCGATCCAATGGCTCCACGACGGTCACTAATGTCTCTAGTAAGATCTGGAGTTTAAAAGGTTAGAAACTCTAGGTGGACCTCCGAATCGCTCTTCAATCTCTCAAGTTCGCTCCCCGGACCTACAATCAAATCCACGATTGGAGGCGATGCTCTGACAACTCTTATTAAGCGTAAACGATAGAGACTGATGAGAAGATGAAGGCCTCCGACGTACGTGGTCAGAATGGAGGTTGTACCTCATATCTGGGATGTTCTGTGGTGGTTCAAATGTGGAAAGATGTAGAGAAGGTCGAGGTGGATATGAAGGGGTAATCAAAGTGTGCTAAAAGGTGATCAGAACGCCTCCGATCTTGCAGATCATAGGAAGAACATGACAAATCTAATTTACTAAAATCAGAGAGAAATCTAAAGAATCAAAAACTTAAACTAGCTCTAAACAATTATAGGTTCTGTGGGAAATGGAGGTGATTCGGCCTCGATCTGCGGTGAATGGCAGAGAGACAGTAGTACAATGAATGAAGGAATCATACCTTCAGCCTTCTTTTCACGCTCCTAATCGTGGAGAACTCAAGCTGCAACCTCAAGTTTCTTCCAGAAGCTGATCTTGGGTAGAAAAGAGGCCAAAAATCGATCAAAACGTGATCGAAGGCGACTAGGGTGTATTTACAGTGATGGTCCTGATTGATTTGGAAATAAGACGGGCGAGCAGATCATGGCACGATTGACAGAGCGAGTGGGCTAATGGTGGAGACGAGTTAATGGGCGAAAAGTTAGGAGAAGAAATCAGGATCGCTTAATGGATGGAGACACATGGAGAATTGAGAGATGAAGGGTTGAACGTGAGATGTGCGGAGTAGGTGGCATGAACCAGGTAGTTAAATCGGGTCAACAAACCTGAGCCAACCAATGGGAGCGCACCCGAGAAAATGATAAAATAGGATAGACAACAAAATAGATGAAAAATAAGAAATAAATCAAAATAAAATTGAAAAAGAATTTAAAATAAAAAATAATATAAAGGAAAATGTTAGTAATTTAATTATCTAATTTTTGGTAATTTTTAACTAACTAAATAAGATATAAATAATGTTTAAAATAAATACAAGGTGTTATTTATAGGTAGGTATACCTATATATACAAGGATTTGATTTTAAGTAATTAATTAAACATATATATACATAATATAATAATTTATTAATTTACAATATTTTACAAGGGTTCTAATGATATTTTTTTAGATTTCTAGGAATTAATATATTAGGTTAAATAAGGATGTATATGTACAATATATACATTGTCATACCTATACAATATTTACATGATTTTCTTTTTATTGATTTTTGATTTTTTGATTTTTATTAATATTTTATATAAGTCAAATACAATATTTACAATTAATTAAAAATACAATTTACACAAATATGCACAATAAATAAAAAAATAAATACTATACATAATATACATAGGTATAATATACAATATTACCCCAATTAGCCACATTTCACACCTTAAGTCGATTTTTATGATATCACCTCTATTTTAAATATTATTTAATTTGGATTACAATGAAAGTGCGTTTGATGAAATTTGAGTTTCGGTGGAGAAGATATTGATCTTACATGTAGATCTTTACGACCTTTTGAGAGTGTTACACTTTACACAATATACAACGATTTTTATTGCAATTATTTTTGTTATTTACACAAGATTTTTATGCATAATTTTCGAGGAGAAATGAATTGTGTTTGAGATGAATTCAAATATGAATAAATTAAAGAATAGAATGTGTATTGTATACATTACTGTGAAGGTGATTAATATATACAAGCATTAATTGATTTTATGAATTTTTTGGTGTTTTAGCGCTTATCTCCCCCTTCATTATTCCTTGTCGATCATGTCAAGTCTTGACCTTCTCTTGAGGTAAGAGTCACCCTGTATCTATTACATATATACAGTCTTTATTTTTTCTTTATTTCTGTCATTATTCATTTTTGGTTGAAATAGCAATAAATATATAATATTTACACAACATTTCTGGTTAGTAAATGATTGGATTTATTGATGTTTACATGTGTTTTATAAGAGATTTTAAGCTAAAATAAATAAATAAAGATGATGAGATGCAGATTCATCAAGCATGCTCCCTCTATACTTAGGTTGAGAAGAGCATAATATTGAACATGTGAGCCCATGACGAGCGATTATGGAATAAATGTTATTGCAAATGTCATTCCATGATCTGAAATGAAGAACAACTTATTTACAAAATAGGTACTCGAGTACAATTAGGGTTGTGTACCATGGCCATCTTAATGACCATATAAGCGCTGATTCAATTATTAAATCATAGAGGCCAGTGCATGGATGAATATCTAAAGAGTTAGATTGAGGACTCATCAAGCACCATTAAATGATTATTAGGAGAGGATATCCAGCCTGAGAAGGAGATGGCAATCATTTCTCTATAGGTTGATATGTAACCGACCTCTAGATGTTGGTCCTCTACATAGGAATGGAGATTCGAAGGTGTTAGATATGTTAGGTCAAAGAGTTGACGTAGTGAGATCGAGATAACCAAAGACCTATGTCGTATGTTGTCACGATATAGGCACACATCCTCTGACTGGAGATAGATGTGTTACTATATGTCTGAGTATGTACATTCGGCAGACCAATAGGTCGTTAACCTAACCAAGGTCTATACACCAACGTGCTAGTGTGCATGCAAGGGTATATGACCTCTCAAAGGGATCATACAGGCTCATTTACTGAATCGGAAGACATGAGCTCACCCAGGTGATATTGGGAAGAATCAAATTTCGTGCACAGTCGTCTCGCTTTGGAAGCTTGACTGAATTTGTAAGGTTTGATATATGTTTTTGGAAAGTATATGATCAACACATAGGTATCGATATATATCCAATAATTGATATCTATATACATCCAAGAATTGAGAAAATGGATATGTAAATGTGATTTAGTTATCATGAATAATATGAATTTGATTAATATTATAAGGAGAGTTATTTGAAATAATTAAATGTGATTTAATTATCAAATATGTGAATAATGTGAATGTGATTCATGTTATTTGGGCACATAAGAATAGAGATCCAAGATGATTAAATGTAATTTAGTGATGATGGATATGAATAATGTAGATAACACTATCCATGTTGATCAGGTATATTATAAATGTAATCTATAATATATTAGAGAGAGCATATTTTGATTTATATTCATTGATTAACTATTTATGTGAATTGGATCTCCATTGGATAATTAATTAAAAATATAATTTATATTTTATTTTGGGTTGTGAATGTGATTCACGATTTTTTCAATGGCATGATTGAAATATTCACAAATAAATTTGGAATTACTTTTTTGAATATATATATATAGAATAAAAGTTGTTGCAAATATTTAAGAGGATCATGTGAGATATTATATCTCACATAAAATAGAGAAAAAGGAGCCATTTAATGGGTGGTGGGCGACCACCCTTGAATTGTTCAAAAGTGGTCGTCCCCCTTATTTTAGGAGTTGACTCTCTCTCATTCTCTTTTTATCCTCTTATCTAAATTGATTAAGTTAAATTAAATTATGTTTATGATAATTCAATGTATATTTAATTAAATTTAAAGTATTTATTGTTGTGTTTTCACAACAAGATAATGGCCATTGAAAGAAGCACAGATCAATTTCATCCATTGATTTTGTATTATCCATGGATTGAGATCCATAGACTCCCAAAACCCTATACGAGAAGAGGCACCCCTTGCTTTTCTAGTTACAAAAAAACATGCGCTCTCTCCCTCTCTCTCTACACATCACGTGTCTCTCTCTCTCTCATCGTGGCCATCCACCATGGAGCCATTGAGAGAGTCGCCATCGTCGCATCATCGTCGTTATGCTGTCGGAGTATTTGCTCGTGGATCTCCGTCTCCTTTGGTGCGCCTCGCTCATGATGAAGACGCCGGGTCTTATGTGATGATATCAGTAAATTCAACACTTGAATCACCAACATGGATTGTGAGGAGCACACATTGCATCAACGTGCTCGCAAGCGTCTCCTCCATTGGATTGAACTTGAGACAAGAGGTCTCTTGGTTTAGACTCTCGATTGCAACAATGCTTCAAGAGGTAACCTTAATACCTAATTTTGGTTTAGATGAAATGATCCACGAAGTGTTCGGATCATGTGGTTTCATCATTTTAAAAATTTTAAATTCCGTTGCCTCGAGCAACTAGTGTGACTAATCGCTCCCAATTGCAAACGATGTGATCCTCACGCTTCCATGATGCACTTAAGGCTATTAACATACCCTTCATGTGGTGTCAGAGCCTTAGGTCGGAGGTTTTGTATACGATCCATAAACTTAGGAAGACTTGGGCTCATTAGGGATTGTGAAAATTTTATCGCATTTCATTTTCGCAGCCTTGTTTTGTGACTATTTTAGGCACTGTTTATATTATTTAAACATGAAACTATTACTTGGATAGTCATTAATTAAGGAAATCATGGGATTTGAGTTTGCATGATTTGGAATCCGATTGCTCTCGATATCATCATTTTAATGAACATATATCCACTGTTTCGGGGATGACGAATCATGACGTAATTAAAGAGTTAGTTAATGTTTTGAAACACCTAATACATGCATGATAATCATTTGCGTTCTATTGTAAATAAAATTGTCAAACTTTTGAAACTTATTTTGCTTGATTTGGATATAAATTAATTGAGATATGATATATTTTAGTAAGTAGGGGTCACTGTTGGAAATTACATACTTCATCATGAACCTTGTGATTGCCACTCAATTAAAATTAATGGAAACTAGTGGTTAATTTCTTGAGATAATTATTGATGAATATTTGTGAAATATTTAAATATGATAATTATTTCATTGAATGACATTGACCATAACCAACTTGATTGGATATGATCTAGATCAAAATTGATTACGTGAACCTACCAACAAACATTGGTGCTTGAATAGGATTGGGAAATTGTTTAGAGAATTTCCTTATAATGAAAATCAAAATATTTTTTATTATTATTATATTGTATAACTTCAGTTGAAAAATCGATTATCATCTCAAGTACAAAGTGATCAATTTGGCATTATCCTAACCCGAGGTAGATATGGTGTCTAGTCGGGGAGCTTTGGGGTAGTAGGTTGCTCCGTGAGCGGTATGTCCCACTCCCGTCGGTAATGGCCATTACAGCTGGTAGGGAAGGGATAATACTTGAGAAATCATGATGTATTTTCTAATTAATAAAATTCGAAATAATATGTATTTTTTAGATAATACCATATTTCAAGTAACAATAAAGAATGTTTGTTGGATATTAATTGGATCATTGATTTAATGTGATTAGATTAATTGGAATCCAATTAAAATTAAAACACTATATTATGAATATAGTTGTTATTTCCCCTGGAAGAATTAATTATGTGAATGTGGTTCATAATAATTAATTATAATTTGAACAAGATATGGAGGATCACATATGAGATCAATTGTCTCCTGTCAAGGCAAAGGATTCTGTCGCTAGGGATTGTATGTAGGAGGCGCCAATCTGAAGTGACAGCTCCTGCATACAAGTGCATCTAGATCGGGCTCTTTGCTTCTCGAAAGATTAAGGTTGTATACGTAGTGACCCCAATATCGGGTCCTCATATTGTTGGGGCGATATTGGATTGCGTATAGCGAGTTATGAGCCTGTTGACGATTGGTTAAATTGACGACGGGTCAACATCACCTTAGGGGTGGTGGGCCCTGGGTGTTAAAGAATTAATTGGGAAATGCAAGTTGGACTTGCAAGGCGGGATGTGTTCCCGCTTCTTTTTATCTGAATTACAGGATCTCGTATTATTGGGATGTGATAAAGATAAGAAAGGAGATCCCATATCTTGCTTGAGATATAATGATAAGTATATCTCTTACACTGAAAGTGATTATGGGAATGAACTTTCAATGTTGACAAGGCAAGACAACTTTGATATAAAAATTCCTAGATAAAGGTAAAATGTATGTGTGTGTGTATATATATATATATCCAAATTTCTTATTTCAGATAATCGTTCATTAAACCTACTTAGTAGTACTATACTCAATAATAACCGGTAAAATATAACAGATTGGATCCATGATCAAGATATTGTAATTGTAGTTGGACACATGATGTATGTTGTTGCAATGTGCAAGTTTTCTCATAATAATGAGGATTGACAATTAAATAGACTACAGAACAACAACCTAGGGTTTGTATGTCTCTATAGTCTTGATATCTCATTGAATGTACTTTGGAAGTGACATGTTGATGATGATTGTAATTGTCAAATAATCCTTATAAAAATCTAAGAAGATGTTTTGACATTCATATGTGCTCTGGACATTTAATCATGAATGACATGGTTCACTGCATTATGCAGAATGGTATCACTATAAGAGATGATGTATTCAAAATGTTTGAGTACCTACCTGAACCAAAGTCTTTAATAGTACAGATGGATACAGATACGATGAGTGCCATCCTTTTACTATCCATACTCTAGTCATTCATGAATCTTCAAAATATTCATATTATATGAATTAAATGAAGCATGTATAAATGATTGAAATACTATTATATAGAAATCTTTTGAATTCAACATAAGAGATTCTTTGTCTTAAGCAATGGTTGTTTATAGATGAAAGGAGCGTAGTGGAAGCATGGGTCGGACCCAAGTTAGAAGGAAAGTCAAAGAGTTGATTGTACTTCAGTGGTTGCCACACATATGACATCTAAAGAGTTGGATAAATGCCAATATTGCAATAAGTTGATGTGTTGATAGTATGACTATCAAGTCTGTCTTGGATCCTTAACATGGACCCAAATAGTGCATTGGAATATTCATATCTAAATTTAATCATTAAAATTGAATTTATTATTGGATAAGATTAAAAATCCAATCATTGTATCTCATTCTTTTAATAACACTTGCAATTGGTTGCATATGTTTTAGAAGACTAGAAAATTTGATCTTAATGTTTAATAGTCATCCACATGGATATTGATGCAATTATTGCAACAATCTCTATTGGATAAATAGACTTCATTTTTCTGTTGAAGTGCCTTAGTCTTATATAATGTCTCTATGACCTTGATATTAGGATACACTCATTGTTTATTGCTAAATGCTTGAAATAAACATGATTTCTGGAATAGACATATCATAAAGAGTTATGATGGATATATTTCAGGCAGTAATCTAACATCTGGAGGACTCTACCAATTAGAAATTAATGAATAGTTCATTAGTATTTTTAATACTTAAAATTAAACCTTTGAAGATCAATAAGGTGATGGATATCATTTGACAATGATTTGGCATCAAACCTTGGACATATGTCTGTTGATGAGATCAACGGACTAGTAAGAGATGAAGCTTTAGAATGTCTGAAATTTCAAATCTTACATACTTTTGAATATTGTATTCAAAGTAAAAAATGTCCAATTCACCCTTATCTGGGAATGGTATTAGATGTCAAGGTATTCTAGATCTCATACACATTGATGTATGTGATATCATCTGTATCATAATTAACATTGATGATATGTGATATCATTTGATGATTATTTGTGATATGAGATTTCTTCCCTTAACCTTAGAAAGCTTTGAAATGTTGAAACATTTCACAATTTTGGTTTAGAACCAAAGTTTGAAGGAAGATGAAAGAATTTGATGTAATCAAGGTAGCAAGTACATATTTCATTAATTCAATGAATACCTTATGGAGACAGGAATATCATTCCTTTCTCACTCCACTTGATACACCTAAACTCAAGGGATTTATAAGGAGATATAATTGAATCATGTGTGACATGATTTGATCAATGATGAATCTTAGCATAATTATCTCTTAGTTTCCAAGGTATATATGTAGTAGAGACTGCAAACTTAAAAGATTCCATGTAAATCTAAACCTTAACAATCACATAAGCTATGGTTTGGAACCTATCCTAGTGTTGGACACTTGAGGATTTAGGTTTTCTTGTTCCATAACTTTGTCATGGATGCAAGTAATATGGAATCTAGCACCAGATAGTGCTACTTAATTAGGAAAATAAAGGCCGGTATTGGATACCAACTTTATAATCTTTAGATTCTTGAAAGATTTCATCTCTAAGGATTTGATTCTTAGAGGATGACTCTCTTGAGAATCAAGATAAAAATGAAGTGAAAGGAACTCATTTATTCTTGAGAAGATAACGAGGCTCGTGAAATCAAAAACTAAAAGGACAATTAAAGATGAAACACTAATACCTCTTCAAATGAGTTAGAGGATGGATTCCATGTGTCAACGGTCTAACTTCATATGATGAAGCTTCCAACAATCATGACATGGAAAGATGGATGTTAGCAATAAAGTCTAAGGTTGACTTCATATGCAAGTGTTGTATATGGACCTTCGAGGATCCACCTATTTGGGTAAGACTCGTTAAGGTGTAAATGGATCTTCAAGAGAAAAAGGGAAACTGATGAAAAGGTAGAGACCTTCAAAGCATGTCTTATTCATGAGCTACACACCGAAGAGAAGACATTGTTTGCAATGAGACTTGCTCATCAATGACCATGCTTAAACCCATCAGAATATTGCTAACTATAGCTACACGACTTGACTTCAACATCTACAAGATGGAAGTCAATATTGCATTCCTCTATGAATAACTCTCTGAGGATATTCACATGAAGTATACCCATGGCTTCATAGTTGAGGAAAGAAAAGGTTTGCAAGCTGAAGGAATTCCATCTATGGACTCAAATAAGCTTCTTGTAGTTGGAAAATCAAATTCGATGAAATTATAAATGTTATGATTTCAGATAGAATCTTGTTGAACCGTTTGAAGTAGTGGGAGTGCCATTGTGTTCATCGTGCTAAATGTAGATAATATCTTAATCATTTGAAATGATATAAGGATAATAATACGTGTTTTATTGTCTGGCTATTCCATACTTTGAGATATGATCTCAAGGATACCGCTTAGATCTTAGTTATGAAAGTATTCAGAAGCAAAGAGAAGAGGGTATTGGGACCGTCATATTAGCGGTAAAACTTAGACATTTTCATTTTCTTGAAAATTCTAAGAAATGTTTTTCTTCCTTAAGATATGGTACTAACCTATCTAAAGGGTAGCACCTCAATGAGTTGAGGAAGTGAATGCTAGAACTACTAGCCCTTGTACATCATTTACAAGAAGCCGAATGTATGCTAAATGTGTACAAAAGCTATATGTTTGTCGTGTAGTGGGAGTAGTAAACTATTACTAATCCTACTATGGTGATAAAACACTTGATTGTAGTAAAAACAAAATCTTCGATGATGACAAGACCTAGAGATAGTGATGTCAAAGTCTTATCTTCTAGAAATTAAGTCTTTATAGATAGTGATCTAAAAGATCTTAACTGCGGATACCTTAGGAGATAGAGATCTCCAGGAACAAGGTTATTCTGATAAGGATAATGGCAATACTGGTTATAATAATTATTACGCTATAATGTCAAGGAGACTATAACTGACAATATTAAGTATTGGTTGCATAAGATGCAATATTCACACTGGATGCGAGCACTGTTACAAGGGATATGCAAGTGTTGTAAAAGGACTTGGCGTAGTCTCTTGGGAACAGAGTGACTGATCAACTTACCTAGCCATTTTTCTAAACAGTCTGTGATTGTCACATGAATGAGGGTTTAAATGATTAGCCCATTAACGGCTCTTTGGGCTAGTGGGAGATAGTTGGACATGCGAGCCCATGACAAGCCATAATGCAATAAATGTTATTGAAAATATCATTCCCTAATCTGAAATGAAGAATAAGTAATTTGCATAATAGGTCCATTAGTACAATCAGGGTTATGTACCGTGTCCATCTTAATGATCATACATCTATTGATTCAATTATTGAATGATAGAGGCTGGTGCTTGGATGAATATCTAAAGAGTTAGATTGAGGACTCATCAAGCACCATTAAATGATTATTTAGAAAGGATCTCCAGACGGAGAAGGAGATGTCAATCCTTTCTCTATAGGTTGATATCTATCCGACCTCTTGATGTAGGTCCTCTACATAGCAATAGAGATTCTGAGGTTTAGATAAGTTAGGTCAAAGAGTTGACTTAATGAGATCGAGAGAACCAAAGACCTATGTCGTATGCTGTCACGATATAGGTGACGAGTCCGAAATCGCAACGTTTAAAAATGTGTATTTATCGTCGTGCTTAAAAATTAATGTGTCGTTCGTTGTAGGCGGAGATCGGAATCGGTCAAGAAATAACCACAAAAACTATTCGAAAATTTTAATCAAGTGGTTTTATGTTTATTTTACTTGGGCAAGTCCCAAGGTCGATCACAAGGAGGCAAAGGAACAACCTAGAGTTATGTCTATCAAGATTCGTACACAGTTTTCAAGGCGGTCTTTTTTTGGAATTTTTAATGCAATAAGGGGTGCAAAATGCAAATTCGGCCTATTTTAGGGACTAAAATGTTAATTACGATCAAATGATGTCCGAAAAATATAAAACATGGCCACAATGCGAAATACGGTGAAATAAATGCACCATATTTTTTTGGAATTTTTGAATGCAATATGATTTTTTTATGAATTTTTAAATACAAACAGAATGATTTTCAATATTTAATTATAATAAATCTTAAACCTACTTATTTTCAGGGGATAAAATTATCTAAGATCTATCACTAGGTGATGGATCTAAGAAAAATCCTAAACCTCGAATATGTGGGATTTAATATCTATTAAAAATCAAATAAAGAAATATGGAAAATGATTTTTACATAGCAAATTATGCATGCAAATGCAAATCTTTTTGGGCACAATGACAAGCAAAATCAACTCTACAATATATGATTATTGGGGAATTTTTAGAGTAATGGTTAATTAATGGCAAATTTAATAGCAAGAAATGGGCAAAGTTCGCAATTTTTCATAAAATAATTAATTATGAATTAACCAAAAATCATAAAAATATCCATAATATGTCAAAATATAGAGAATTAAAAGACGAACATCATACTATTTTTTGAAGAATAAATAATGTCTAGAAGAGGTTCAAAATGATAAATGAATACGGGGGGTATAACTACAATGAATAAATATAAAGAAAATATGCAGACGGGGACCTAGACGTAATTACAAGAAATTAGGAGGGTGTCTCTACAAATTCTCCAAGAAGCACGTGCTGCGTACGTGCCCTTGGAAGGGCTGGATTGAGGTGCAAATAGGAGAAGGGGTAGGGCACCGGTGAAATGTTCCCAGTGGGTCACGCGCTTCATACGTGACCCCTGGGGTATGACGTCAGGTGACGTGCTCCCATGCACGTGCTCCTCACGTGTGGGGGGCCTCGGGCCTCATGCCCGGCCTGCGTTGGTGGTCTGCGAGGGAGCCTGAGCCGACCCGACCGAGGAGGTTGTTGGTGGAGGCCGGCGGAGGGGCTCCGGTGCCACAGAGGGAAGTGATGCTCATGGCAAGGACTCCGGTGGTGGTGGAGGACCGGAGGTTCTGCTGCTGGAGGGGATTGGAGCCTGGCGATGGAGAAGCGGAGCGACATGGCTGAGCTCCGGTGGGTGCGGAAAAGAAGCACCAGGTGATTGTCGATGACGTCGAATTCGTCGTTGATGAAGCTCGAAGGTGGTGCCGGTGGTCGTCGATGGCGGAGGCTCTTAGCCAGTGAAGGTCGATGAAGTCGGTGAAGGCGACGGCGGAGTTGGTAAAGCTCGACGCTTCTGGAGGAGATGGCGGAGGCGTTAATGGCGGTTGGGCGGTGGCTCGACGTGGAATCTGATTAGAGCAGAGGAAGAGCGGCGGCAGAGCCGCTTCTTCAACGAGTGCTGGTGAGCCCTCAGATCTCGCCGCTATGTTACTGTGGTCGGGCTGTCACCACCGGTCTGGCTTGGAGAGAATGTATATCGGCGGATGTCGGAGCAAGGATGCAGCGATGCTCCTTAAATAGGATGAGGGTGAGGGCAGCCGGCGGAGGGTTGCGAGGTGAGCGTGGGTGGTTGGCGGAGATTACGAAGGTAGTTAGGGTCACGGTTGGTGGTTGTGAGATTAGGGGAGGAGCAGCGGCGACGGAGGGCACGGTCGAGGTTTGCGGTGGTTGTTGCGGATGGTGGGGGCGCGGGAGGAAGATTCACAGCGGCCGTTCGATCGGTCGCTGATCGAATGACCGTGGAGGCGCCACGTACGTGAGTGAGAGGGAGAGGACGGGGTCCATGCGACCCACGTGCCTGGGGGACGTGCGACGCACGTGCGATTATTTAATATTTTTTTTGATAAAATTAATAAAAATAAAGCCCAAAAAACGTTGACACGTGGCGGCCCTAGGGGCTGCCACGTGTCATCACCAGAAAAATCGAAGAAAAAGATTTTGTAAAATAAAAAAGAAATAGTAAACGACCTCAGATCGAAAATATTCCTTCACGAGATCTATAACTTTCATGAAGACATCAAAGGAAAAATCGATCAAATGCATAAAGTGAATTTTTGGGGTATCCCATGTACATAGAATACCTAGATTTTTGGGTTTTCTATTTTTTTGTAATTTTTTAAACAAGATAAAAATCCCGATAAAATATGGAAAAATCAAAAATAAATAAAGACACCTTAATCTATTTTTTTTATTTTTATTAATAAAGAAAATATGTACAAAAAAATGGGTCAAAAACCGGTAAAATACACAATGTACAAAAGAGGACCAAACCCAACTTTCACATACTTGTTTTGAAGGTAATTGAATGTACATTAGTTCAAAAGTTAGTAGGATCAAATCAGACACTAGATGGGGAAGATATGGGGCTTTTAGTCCGAAAATCATGAAACTAGGGTCTGGGTTTTTGGTCCACTTAACAGGGTTAGTGATTTTTTTTGTATTTTTCATTTATTCTTGTTAGTGATATGTACACAGTGGAGGTGGTTTTGTGTCATTTGGAGTTAGCATGAAGGAGTTAAAAATCCGGGAAATTATGCTATTTACAGGTAAACATTGGCATGGATTTTTGGCTTCTTATTTTGTGCAAAAATGATGGATAAAATGCCAATATTATGCAAACATGCATGAATGCTTATTATGCAGAATAAGTGTAGAAATGCTGATGATTTTGAGGGAATTGAGCTTAATAAATGAGATTTAGAGTAAAGAATATGAGATTCATCATCCCCCCATACTTAAACCATGCTCGTCCCTGAGCATAAAAAAGAAATGCCATTAGGTGAAATGAGATTGGGTTCCATACCAAGACCATGAGCTGAAGGTGAAATTGAAACTAGACTCGACCTTTTGATTAATAGTGTGGCGGAACTTCTGTGAGACTTAGAATTTTAAGATCAATAGCCATCAAGTTCTAGACATCATTATCACATTTTCGGCTCAGAAGTCATCTTAGATCAATCCTCTTCCCAAAGTGTACCATATGAACATTGAATAACCGACTCATGTGTGTGAAGGATTTTAGCTCTTCCCATCTAGAATATCGGACTACCATGCTCCTCTCCTCTCCAGTAACTCGTCCTCGGGGAGTCAGGTATTTCCTTCTAAGGTCTGTTGTGTTGTGTTCACAATCGAATTGGGGGAGAAGATTGAAGAAGGGGAAAAGAACTGGAGGGTGGCCAGTGTAGTCACCTCTCCTTGTGAAGCTGGCCAGTGTAGCTGAGTCTCCACCAAGATCTGCAGGTTTCTTGAAGCTTGGACCTTTTTGGTCAGATTTTATTTGGTAGAATGCTTCTTTATATTTGGAATTTTTGGTGGTTCTGCATGGATATTGTTGTGCCCCTACAGATATAGAATCTTTTTGTTCCATACATTTATTGGGGTCTTAGAAAAAATTGTGTCCAGCCGTCCATCCCTTTTCTGAAGCTTTATTTCAACCCGTACTCCGATCTTTAGATTTCCACGCTACTAGAAAAGAAACTCACACAGTCTTCCAACATCCCGTTTGGGTTGAGCTAAGTGCATAGTGCGAGAGTACAAATTAATTCCCTATTCTAGAGTTGTACCCAGAATGAAGAGACCATGTTAGACACTAAGAGTCAAACATTGTACATTGTCATGTGGAACTTAAAGAATTAAGTCAAAAGACCTGAAGTTCTTAAAATCCTATTTCTCGGTGAAGTTCCTCTGAAAATTAGGTGGATTAAGGTCAAGTCCAGACCACTCTCGGTTTCGGCTCATAACTCGGTTCAGAACCCAATGACTTTTCACAGATGCAAATGAATGCGATGCTGGATGAATTGCAGGTGTGTGAAATGCAGACACATTTTTTTTGATGCAAAAATGAAATGTGAATCCATTTTTTTTCAAAAAGTTAGGGCAATGTTAGTGTTAGTAGCGAAAATCTTTTTTTTGTCTTCTTTTTTTCAAAAATTACCCACCCTGTAAATACATATAGACTTACGTGAAAGTACGAGATATGGGTAAAATATATATGAAGTATATACACAGACCCCCCTATACTTAGCGAGTGATGTGTCCTCAGAGCACATGAAGCGGAAAGAAGACATAGCTCGGGCTAAGCGTAAGGGAGTGAAAAATGAAAAAAATGAAGCAGTCAGGATAAGTGAATGAAGTGAGTATATACAGGTGGATGTCGGTTCCCCCTATACTTAGGCTCTGGTCAGCCTAAGTATAGAAGAAGGGTGGAGGTGGAGTGATCAGGAGAAGGAGGCGAATGGTATATACAGATGACATCGGTTTCCCCCTATACTTAGGCCTTGGCCTAAGTAGAGGAACAAGCTATAAGGGCGATCGATGTGGTCGGGAGGGAGGGTGGGTAGCCGATGATTAAGGCGGTTTTCGGCTGATCTTTTTGTGGGCCTGTAATGGGATATCGGTATAACGTGACCGAGATGAAGCATATGATTCCCAACTATGATCAGTGTCATCCTCAGAAAAATCATGATGAATAATAGATGAAGTGTTTGAGTCTGATGAAAGATATCCATCATCAGAGTTATCCTCATAGGAATAGTATTTGAAAGTGGACATACTCCAAGTATTCATGTCTTTTTGTTTCTTTAGTTGTTTCCTCAGAATTCGTTGCTTCTTGGGGTCAATCGGTTTCTTCTCGGATGAATACTCAGAAGCACTGGTCTCAATTAGCTCATACAAAATAATTCCAGTGTACTTGGAGAGGGCAGGAGCATCAGCTTTGGATGAGTAGTAGTTAGGAATGGGAGTTGTCCAATGAGAATTGAATTTTGGATCCTTGTGAAGATATGGCTTTAGAGCTGCCGAACAAACTTCACTCATGTAGACTACCTTTTCCGGACCTGATGAGGGATCTCAGCTGATTCCTCTTCCAAAAGGTCAAAGGTGACTCTCTTTTTATTTCTTCGTGAAGGTGTCGGTTCACTTGAGTATCAAGATGAATAGCCATTGGAATTCTCCTTGGTCGGTGCTCGGCTTGCGAGCTTGTTCTTAATCTCCCGAATATTGGTGCACTCTCGATTTGGGATGATTTGGTCAAGGTATTCAGAGAAGGTTGCTCCAGGGTGCGACCATGCATATGTCACAGGATCGTAGTAAAAGGATTTGTCTATTTTGAGATTCGCGGGAATTGAAATACTAGGAAGAGTCTCTACATGTTCATTCTCAATTGTTTTGACATTGGAGTATTCTTGTGTCAAGTTGATGTGATCCACGTAGTCAGAATTGGTTGACCCAGGGTGTGCCCATGCATAAGTCTCCGGGTCATATGGTTCATGTACTTGATTCTCCATGGTGAGAGCGGATGGAGCAGAGGGGAGATTATCTAAACCAATAGTCTCATCAACAACCTCTATCTCAGGTATGGCTGCGGAGTAGGGCTCTTCTACCGTTTCATGGTTACGATTGTCAGGGACTTCGTGGGTTGCCTCAGAAGGTCGTGGTTCCTCAAAGATATGGTCAGATCTATGTGCTTCCAATGCTGTGAAATTGATTTCCCGAGTCTCACAATCAATAATTGCCTTAGCCAATGTTAAGAACGGCTTTCTGAGAATGATTGGAGACTGGGTGAATTCTCCTTGATGCTCAATATATATGATCGTGATATCTACTTTGAGCGGAGCACCTTAGAATTTCATGATGATAGAAATGATTCCTCTCGGCCTCTTTATCGACCGGTCTTCCAATTGAACAATCTCTCGTATTTTCCTGATCGGTCCGAGTTTAAGTTCATGAAATACAGAAGTCGGGAGGATATTGATTGGTGAATCGCCATCAATCCGAGCGTGGGTGAAAATTGTGTCTTTGATTATGGAGTCAAATCTGGGCAACCGCTTCACTATGCGGCTCTTGGTTTTTCTCCTCAACACCGAGGAGGAGGCCATTGACAAGATATGTCTCTTGGTCTTTGTTTTAATCCTGGCCGACTTTTTCATAGTTAATTTGTCCATTACAAATCTTTTAAGATCAGGGAAGTGTTCAATGGCCTGTAGAAAGGGAATTTCAAAAATCAATTTCTTTCCTAGTGCTTCCGGTACAACAGATCCAAATTCTGCAGATCTTCTTCGGTTTCAATTTTTATGTATTTTTCTAGATTTTCGGATTTTTTGGTATTTTTGAATAATCCAATTTTTTGGTATTTTCTGTGTGGTGTGGTGTGGGGTGTTCCTCAGATGAGCAGGGATTTTGATGTTCAGAGTAAATGTCAGAGGCATAGTCATTCTTAGGGGAGTAATATGCAGAGGCATTGATGTTGGAATCGTCGCTAGGTTTTTGAATATCATCAAAATTTTCATCATGAGATCCTATCTTTTCATCATTCATTTCTATGTCCAAGCAACCATAGATTGAAATTAATCGGTCGGCAAAATTTTGGAATCTGTCCTGCATTAATTTTAATTTCTTTTTTATCCTCTAGATATTATCCTCAAAATGTTGTTCATGATCAATCATGAGAGCAGTTGGTGTGTGTTTTTGCATTTGATATTCAATGATTTCATCTTCCATTTTCCTGTATGTACTAAGAGGAGAGTTTCTTGGAATATCCATTATATGATCATTATTTTTTGAAAATTTCTCCTCAAAAATTATGGAAGGAGGCTGCTCATGTGATCCATGCCCTTGGAGGTTGTTTGAGTAGTGTTCAGTCCTTTGATGGTCAGACCTTGATATTGTGGAGTCATCATATAGGGTTCTTGTGTTTCTATATGGTCAGTCCAGTCCTCTGTATGAGTATCATGTCTGAAGAGGGGTTTGTCATGGTCAATCCAACGTTGATGATAATTAAGTACGGGTCTTTCCATCTGGGTTTGGTTTCTCGACCAGACATGAGACTCAAAGGTATTTTAATCTTGAAATGGTTCATCAGCGAGAATCCGAGAATAAGACGGTTCAGTCCAAGATGGTAGATGGTTATGTGTGGTCGGATGATTCGAGTAGAAATTCAATGAGGAGGCTGAATTCATCCACGGGTGAGAGTCTCCCGCAAATGTTGGAGGATTATTGAAAGAAGATGATGTAGTTGATTTGGGCCTAACCGAGACAAATTCATTTTCATAGTATAGCTCTGATGGATTTTCAGATAAATGCTCGGTCATTTTTGAAAGATCTGGAAGAAATGATGGTTTGGGCTTGCAAGAGTTATTGGACAAGAGTTCCATGGTGAGGTTTAAACCAAGAAAAGAAGAGAGATGATTGCATGGGATAGTCAAGAGAAATTTTATCAAATGTGCGACTATTAATCTTCGAAATCGGTTCACGCACACCAATGGAAACACAAATCAAACCCCAGGTTCACCAACTCACACAATGAGGCCGTAAGAGTTCGGCTATTATCTTTTCAATTTTAGAGTTTGGTGATAATACAATATAACAGAGCGGTTAAAGCGAGCTGTTAGGAACCCAATGCTCTCAGGAGACTGGCCTATCCTAAATTAGATCTTTCCCAGCCGGTATAAATTGCGGACCGTTTAACGGCTACCTGATCAACTCAATCTGTTAAGGACGTCACGGGCCACTTTACCGGCTACCGGAGAGATCCTCACTAGAGAACGACTAACCCAAGATAGTAGTCTGAAAAGAGTTAGGGCGGGTCGCTCTCTCACTCCTAGTGTGCGGGTCACTCTCTCGCTCAAGCAAACCAAATAATGACGGGGTTGCTCTCACGCAAAAATTCTTGATTTTATAGGGTTTTAAGATCGGCTATATTTAGCAGTCTTAATTTTAATTGGGTGATCACTGAAGAATTTAAATGAGCACAAATACACGTCTACCGTCCAGTCCCAATTTCCTTTAGAATTATGTGATAAAACAAGAGGAATAAATTCAGGAAAAGCCGATGCACGCGGAAAACTATGATGAATGCTCAGTTAGAATACTTATAGTGAATCCTTGCAATATCCATGTGGGATGCTAGACATAATTAAAAAATTACTCTAAATGAATGCAAGCCGATGAAAAACCGCACCTAAGCAGAAAGTTCTACTAGCAGGAAATAATTGAGTTAAATTTTGGCTAAATTAAACGATCTATGTGCGTCTCAGTTAATGTGCAGTGTGGCCTTAGATACTACGAGCACAATAAAAAATATAAAAATGCTCTAAGAGCCGTATGTGCAGGTCTATCCTAATCGCCACTCAAGTCGGGCCCCACCCTCACCGGAGAGTGAAACAGGCCATGGCACACCACAGATAGAGTTCAATGTCTTTTTACACACGCGAGAGTCCAAACGGACACCGCTGTAAATGAGCAATTAACTACAGAACGAAAATTGCATAAATTAAAAACCTATACTCTACGCTCTCTCACGACTCGATTCGATCTTAAATTAATTGTGGCTTTACGAATGTCGATGAAGATGCTTCGGTTTCTTGAAAAACCGCTCACGTACGCCGGGTACCTTGTAAGAAGAATAAGAGAGATTTGTGTAAGAGAGTGACTCAAAAAATAATCAAAAATAAAAAAAGAAATAAATGCTGAAAATAAATGTAGGAAATAAAAATGGAATTTACAATGAAAAATTCGGGGGTCAGATTACCCGAATGCGGAAAACCGAATGAAAATTTTCAAAACACAAAACTAAGCCGTTTGCCTCCCCGGCAATGGTTCCATCTGACGTTTCCGTAAATCGCTGCTTTAAAAAATAGTTTTTATCTTTATTCGTGCCAAAAATATGGCGTGTTGTTCGTTGTAGGCGGCAATCGGAATCGGTCAAGAAATAACCATAAAAACTATTCGTCAATTTTAATCAAGTGGTTTTATGTTTATTTTACTTGGACATGTCCCAAGGTTGATCACAAGGAGGTAAAGGAACAACTTAGAGTTATGTATATCAAGATTCGTGCACGATTTTCAAGGCGGACTTTTTTTGGAAATTTTAATGCAATAAAGGATACAAAATGCAAATTCGACCTATTTTAGGGACTAAAATGTAAATTACGATCAAACGATGTCCGAAAAATATAAAACATGGCCACAATGCAAAATATGGTGAAATGAATGCACTGTAATTTTTTTAATTTTGAATGTAATATGAACTTTTATGAATTTTTAAATACAAACAGAATGATTTTCAATATTTAATTATAATAAATATTAAACCTACTTATTTTCATGAGATAAAATTATCTAAGATCTATCACTAAGTGATGGATCTAAGAAAAATCCTAAACCTTGAAAATATGGGATTTAATTTCTATTAAAAAACAAATACTGAAATATGCAAAATGATTTTTACAGAG
This sequence comes from Ottelia alismoides, assembly GCA_037367405.1. Lineage (NCBI taxonomy): Eukaryota > Viridiplantae > Streptophyta > Magnoliopsida > Alismatales > Hydrocharitaceae > Ottelia > Ottelia alismoides. The sequence continues at coordinate 666,789 of JAZKJV010002552.1, read as the reverse complement.
GAAATTATACATGGAAATGGAAATCTTTTTGGGCACAATGTCAAGCAAAATCAACTCTACAATATGTGATTTTTAGGAAATTTTTAGAGCAATGGTTAATTAGTGGAAAATTTAATAATAAGAAATGATCAAAGTTCGCAATTTTTCATGAAATAATTAATTATTAATTAACCAACAATCATAAAAATATCCATAATATGTCAAAATGTTGAGAATTAAAAGACGAACATCATGCTATTTTTGAAAAATAAATAATATCGAGAAGAGGTTCAAATGATAAATGAATACAGGGTAAAACTGTAATGAATAAATATAAAGAAAATATCAGATGGGGAGCTAGACGTAATTACCAGAAATTAGGAGGGTGTCTCTGCAAATTTTCCAAGAGGCACGTGCGCCTTGGAAGGGATTGATTGAGGCGCAAATAGGAGAAGGGGCAAGGGCACCAGTGAAATGTTCCCAGCGGGTCACGCGCTTCACACGTGACCCCTGGGGGATGACGTCAGGTGACGTTCCCCCACGCACGTGCTCCTCACTTGCGGGGGGCCTCGGGCCTCATGCCCGGCCTGCAATGGTGGTCTGCGAGGGAGCCTGAGCCGACTCGGCCGAGGCAGCTGTTGGTGGAGGCCGACGGAGGGGCTCCCATGCTGCAGAGGGAGGTGATGCTCCTGGTGAGGACTCCGGTGGTGGTAGAGGACTGCAGGGTCTACTGCTGAAGGGGGTTGGAGCCTGGCGATGGAGAAGTGGAGCTTCGAGACTGAGCTCCGGTGGGTGCGGAGGAGAAGCACCTGGTGATTGTTGATGACGTCGAAGTCGTAGTTGATGAAGCTCGAAGGTGGTGTCGGTGGTCATCGATGGCAGAGGCGATGAAGTAGCTGAAGGACGATGGCATAGCCGGTGAAGGTCGATGAAGTCCGTGAAGGCGACGATGGAGTTGGTGAAACTCGACGCTTCTAGAGGAGATTGCGGAGGCGTTAATGGCAGTTGGACGGTGGCTCGACGTGGAATCAGAGCAGAGTAGAGGAAGAGCGACGACGGAGCCGCTTCTGCAATGAGGGTTGGTGAGCCCTCGGATCTCGCCGCTATGTTGCCGTGGCCGGGCTGTCACCACCGGTCTGGCTTTGAGAGAAAGGATATCGGTGGATGTCGGAGCAAGGGTGTGGCGATGCTCCTTAAATAGGATGAGGGTGAGGGCAGCCGGCGGGGGGTTGCGAGGTGAGCGGGGGTGGTTGGCGGAGATTACGGAGGTAGTTAGGGTCACGGTTGGCGGTTGCGAGATAAGGGGAGGAGCGGCGGCGGCGGAGGGCACGGGCGAGGTTTGCGACGGTTGTTGCGGAAAAGGGGGCGCGGGAGGAAGATGCACATCGGCCATTTGATTGGCCGCTAATCGAACGGCCGTGGAGGCGCCACGTGCGTGACTAAGAGGGAGAAGATGGGGCACGTGCGACGCACGTGCCTGGGGGCACGTGCCACGCACATGCAATTATTTAATTTTTTTAATAAAACAAATAAAAATAATGTCCAAAAAGTGCTGACACGTGGCGGCCCCAGGGGCTGCCACGCTTCATCACAAGAAAAATTGAAGAAAAAGATTTTGTAAAATCAAAAAATAAATAGTAAACGACCTCGGATCGAAAAAGTTCCTTCACAAAAAATGCTCATCTCGATGAGATCTACAACTTTCATGAATACATCAAAGGCAAAATCGATCAAATGCATAAAGTGAATTTTTAGTGTATCCCATGTACATAGAATACCTAGATTTTTGGGTTTTCTATTTTTTTTGTCATTTTTTAAACTAGATAAAAATCTGAAAAAAATATGAAAAAATCAAAGATAAATAAAGACACCTTAATCTATTTTTGTGGATTATTATTAATAAAGAAAATATGTACAAAAAAATGGTCAAAAACCTCTAAAATACACGATGTACAAAAGAGGCCCAAAATCCAACTTTCACATATGAGCTCTGATTCACTTGAACTTGGTCTTGTTTTGAAGGTAATCTAATGTACATTAGTTCAAAAGTGAGTAGGATCAAATCGACACTGGATGGCGAAGATATGGGGCTTTTATTCCGAAAATCCTGAAACTGGGTTTGGGTTTTTGGTCCACTTAACAGGGTTAGTGATTTTTTTTTGTATTTTTCATTTATTCTTGTTAGTGATATGTACATAGTGGAGGTGGTTTTGTGTCATTCGGAGTTAGCATAAAGGAGTTAAAAATCTGGGAAATTAGGCTATTTACAGGTCAACTTTGGCTTGGATTTTTGGCTTCTTATTTTGTGCAAAAATGATGGATAAAATTACATTCTTATGCAAACATGCATGAATTCTAATTATGCAGAATAAATGCAGAAATGCTGATGATTTTGAGGGAATTGAGCTTAATAAATGAGATTTAGAGTGATGAATTTGAGATTCATCAATAGGCACACATCCTTTGACCGAAGACAGATGTGTTACTATATTTCTGAGTATGTACATTTAGCAGACCAATAGGATGATGACTTAACCAAGGTCTATACACCAGTGCCTTGGTGTGCATGCAAGGGTTTATGAGTAATATGATCTCTCAAAGGGATCATACAGGTTCATTTACTGAACCGAAAGACATGAGCTCACTCATGAGATCATGTACGGTCATCTCGCTTTGGAAGCATGAATGAATTTGTAAGGTTTGATATATAATTTTGGAAAGTATATGATCAACACCTAGGTACGATATGTGCTTTTGAAAAGTATATGATCGATACCAACTCCACATAGTCAAATGAGAAACTTATTGAGAAAACCCTGAAGAAGACAATCAAAAATACATCTACAACTTCAAGTTTGGTCTAGGTCTTCCAGTATGAAGGATGTACATGTATTAGGAATACTTGAGCACTGATGTCATCATAAATGATTGTAAAACCATGACGCTTCCATTCTGAGGGAGTGATGAAATTGGTCTGGATTTTAGTGACTCCTCTCATAGAGAAGTGATCTAATCTTAATCCAAATATTGGACCTTGATCTTAATGTGATTCAGATACAATGAGAAGATTAGATCAATAGCTTTGATTTAATCAAACATCTATGGGGGGTTCGCAAGATATGGATTTGAGATGTGATCTCAATATCCAAGTCATTATACATGGAACAACACAATCACCCTATCCTTATCTCCAAGTGTCCGTGGAGAAAATGCATTGTTGTTGAAAGAGTTCAAAAATAATTTCGTTGTTGATATATATCCAGGAATTGAGAAAATGGATAATTAAATGTGATTTAATTATCATGAATAATATGAAATTGATTCATATTATAAGGAGAGTTATCTGAGATATTTATTTATCAAAGATGTGAATAATGTGAATGTGATTCATGTTATTTGGGCACATGAGAATAGAGATCCAAGATGATTGAATGTAATTTAATTATCATGGATATGAATAATGTGGATAGCACTATCCATATTAATCTGGCATATTATAAATGTGATTTATAATCTATTAGAGAGAGCATATTATGATTTTTATTTGTTGATTAATTATCGATGTGAGTAGGATTCATATTGGATAATTAATTGAAAATATAATTTAAATTTTATTTTGGGTTGTGAATATGATTCATAATTTTTTCAGTGGCATGATTGAAATATTCACAAACTGGTTTGGAATTAATTTTGTGAATTTATTTGCAATAAAAGTTGTTGCAAATATTTAAGAGGCTTATATGAGATATTATATCTCACATAAAAAAGAGAAAAAGGAGCGACCTTAATGGGCTCTTGAATGAGATATTGTATGAGATAAAAGGAGAAAAAGGAGCCACCTTAAGAGGCTTATATGAGAGCCACCTTATATGAGAGCCACCTTAATGAATAAAAAAGATAAAAAGGAGCCACCTTAAGAGGCTTATATGAGATATTATATCTCACAAACTGATTTGGATGGCTACCCTTGAATTTTTCAAAGTATAAAGAGTAATCAAAAAGAGGATAAAATTTGTATATAGAGAAGGAGAAATTCTTGTATATTCTAGAAAGGTATTTTATGATTTTTTTTGAAATTTCTCTGATTTTTTTATGCATTTTTATGTTTTGTATTTCTGAATTTTTTATGAGGAGTATTAATGCAAAAATGATATAGAAATTAAAAAAGATGAAAATAAATAATCGAAATATTTTTTTATAATTTTTTAAAATGTTTTTATATATTTTGTATTGATTTTTAAAAGTAAATAGGGAATTGTTATGAAGTTTTTGAATTTTTAAAAATTATTAAAATGATGAAATACAAAATGAAAAATGGAGACGAGAAATTAAGTAATTTTTAATGATGTTTTGTAATTTTTTATTTGATTCTTAATCTTACAAAGTACATTTAGAGGCATAGAGGTATGATTATAAATAGTTAGAGTTTGTGGACTAAATGATAACACAGTTAATAAGTTGTGTGCCAAAGATGCAAAGTATCCAGAAAACGTGTGCGGGCACATGTTAGACCCACTACACTGGACCTAATTGCAAATACTTTATTTTCAGGGTCCATACAATAACATAGAATGGGTGGGCTTTTATTGTGATTTTCCAAAATAACTATTAATAGAAAAGATCTGGACTAAAGTACAAATAAAATAAGTTGTAGAAATAAAATGCAAATGTTCAAGTAACGACTGATAGACATGTGTCCTTATAGGAATTATTTGTAGAATGGAAATAAATGCATGGGCATGGGTGCAAAAGCTGATCGAACAACTGAAGATGATTCGTTCTTGGATGGTGCAGATGAGCTCTGGTAGATAGATCGAACAGATAGAATTTGGGGCTTTTTCAACAGCCTCGATCTGATCTGGATGCTTGTTCTTGATCGTGCGTACGAGAAGACTCCAGGAAGAACTAGGACGAAGGTCATCGATGTTGAACTTCGATCAGAAAATGCTCAACCGATCTCCATCCATGGCAACTCCTGTCCCTAGCAAGATGTGGAGTTTAGAAGGTCAGAAACTCCAGGTGAACCTTTGGATCACTCTTCACTCTCTCAAGTTCACTCCCCGAACCTGCAATAAATCTACGATCGGAGGCGATGCTTTGGCAACTCTTATTAAGCGTAAAAGATAGAGAATGATGAGGGGATGAAGGCCTCTGACGTACGTGGTCAGAATGGAGGTCAGACCTCATCTTTGGGATGTTCTGTGGGGGTTCAGATGTAGAGAAGGTCGAGGTGGATATATGGTTAATCAAAGTTCTCAATAGGTGATCAGAGCGCCTCCGATCATGCAGATCGTAGGAAGAACATGATAAATCTAATTTTATGAAATCAGAGAGAAATCTCAAGAATTAAAAACTTAAACTAGCTCTAAACAATTATAGCCATACTATGGAAAATGGAGGTGATTCGGGTCCGATCTGCGGTGAATGGTTGGTACTACATTGGAGAGTGTCAAATGAGTGAATGAATCACACCTTCAGCCTTCTTCTCATGCTCCTAATCGTGGATAACTCGAGTTGTCACCTCAAGCTTCTTCCAATAGCCGATCTTGGGTAGAAAAGAGGCCAAAAATCGATCAAAACGTGATAAAAGGTGATTGGGGCTTATCGATAGAGATGGCTCAGATGGATTTTGAAATAAGATGGGCGAGTAGATCGAGGCACGATTGGTAGAGTGAGTGGGCTGAAGGTAGAGAAGAGTGAATGGCCAAAAAATTAGGAGAAGAAATCAGGGTCGCTTAATGGATGGAGACAATGGAGAATTGGGAGATGGATTGTTGAACGTGAGATGTACGGAGCAGATGGCATGGACCAGGCAGTTGACTCAGGTCAACAAACCTGGGCCAGCCAATGGGAGCATAATCAAGAAAATGATAAAATAGGCTAGACGACAAATTTTGAAGAAAAATAATAAATAAATCTAAATAAAATTGAAAATGAATTTAAACTAAAAAATAATATAAAGGAAAAATGTTAGTAAGTTAATGAACTATTTTTTGGTAATTTTTAACTAACTAATTAAGATGTATTTATAAGGGATAAAATAAATACAAGGTGTTTTTGTAGGTAGGTTTACATATATACACAAGGATTTGATTTTTAATTAATTATACAAATATATACATAATTTAATAATTTATTAATTTACAATACTTTACAAGGGTTTTAATTGTATTTTTTTAGATTTTTAGGAATTATTATATTAGTTTAAATAAAGAGGTATATGTGCAATATATACATTGTGATACCTATACAATATTTTTATTATTTTATTTTTGTTGATTTTTAACTATGTGATTTTTATTTGTATTTTATAAAAGTTAAATACAATATTTAAAATTAATTAAAAATACAATTTACACAAATATACACATGAAATAAATAAAAAAATACCATATATAAAATACATAGGTATTATATATAATATAACCCCAATTAGACCCATTTCACACCTTAAGTCAATTTTTAAGAAATCGCCTCCATTTTAAAGATTCTTTAATTTGGAGTACAATGAAAGTGAGTTTGATGAAATTTAAGTTTTGGTGGAGACAATATTGATCTTACTAGTATAGTTTTGTGACTTTTTGAGAGTGTTGCACTTTACACAATATAGAGTGATTTTTATTGCAAATATTTTTGTTATTTACACAAGATTTTTATACACAACTTCTGAGAAGAAACGAATTGTGTTTGAGATGAAGTTGAATATGAATAAATTAAAGAAAAGAATGTGTACTATATACATTAGTGTGAAGGTGATGAATATATACAAGCATTAATTGATTTTCTGAAATTTTTGGGGTTTTAGCCCTTTTCTCCCCCTACTTTATTCCTTGTCGATCATGTCAAGTCTTGACCTTCTCTCGAGGTAGGAGTCACCCTATATCTATTACATATATACAATCTTTATTTTCTTTATTTTTCCTTTATTTCCTTAATTATTTATTTTAGGTTGAAATAGTGATAAATATATAATATTTACACAACAATTAGGGTTAGTAAAAGATTGGATTTATTGATGTCTACATGTATTTTATAAGGGATTTTAAGCTAAAATAAATGAATAATAATGATGAGATGTAGATTCATCAAGCATGCTCCCTCTATACTTAGGTTGAGAAGAACATAGTGTTGGACATGCGAGCCCACGACGAGCCATTATGCAATAAATGTTATTGCTAATATCATTCCTTGATTTGAAATGAAAAATAGCTAATTTCCATAATATGTCCCTTATTACACATTCCCTGATATGGCCATCTTTATGATCATACAACTGTTTATTCAATTATTGAATCATAGAGGTTGGTGCTTGTATGAATATGTAAAGAGTTAGATTGAGGACTCATTAAGCACCGTCAAATGATTATGAAGAGAGGATCTGCAGTCTGAGAAGGAGATGGAAATTCTTACTCTATAGCGGATATCTAACCAACCTCTTGATGCAGGTCCTCTGCATAGGAATAGAGCTTCAGAGATGTTAGATAAGTTAGGTCAAAGAGTTGACTTAACGAGATCGGGATAGCCGAAGACCTAGGCCGTACGATGTCACGATATAGGCAAGATTCCTCTGACTGGAGGTAGATGTGTTACTATATGTCTGAGAATGTACATTTGGCAGACCAATAGGATGATAACTTAACTAAGGTCTATACACAGGTGCGCTAGTGTGCATGCAAGGGTTTATGACTAATATGATCTCTCAAAGTGATCATACATGTTCATTTACTGAACTGGAAGACTTGAGCTAACTCATGAGATATTGGGAAGAATCAAATTTCGTGCATGGTCATCTCATTTTGGAAGCTTGACTGAATTTGTAAGGTTTCATATTTGCTTTTGGAAAGTATATGATGCACACCTTGGTATGATATATGCTTTTGGAAAGTATATGATCGATACTGACTCCCAATAGTCAAATGGGAAACTTAATGATAAAACCCTGAAGAAGACAGACTAAAATAGGTCTAAAACATCAGGTTTGATATGGGTCTTCCAATATGCATGATGTACAAGCATTAGGAATACATGAGGGTGATGTGATCATAAATGATTGTATAACCATGATGCTTCCATTCTAAGGGAGTGATGAAATAAGTCAGGATTTTAGTGACTCCTCTCATAGAGAAGTAATCTGATCTTAGTCCTAATGTTGGACCTTGATCTGAATGTGATTCATATATAATGAGAAGATTAGATCTACAGCTTTGATTTAATCAAACATCTCTGGGAGCTTCGCAAGATTCGAATTTGAGATGTGATCTCAATATACAAGTCACTATACGTGGAACTATACAATCGCCATGTCCTTATCTCCAAGTATCTGCGGAGAAAGCGCATTGTTCTTGAAAGAGTTTAAGAATAATTTCACTGTTGATATATATATATATATATATATATATCCAAGCATTGAGAAAAATGGATAATTAAATGTGATTTATTGTCATAAATAATATGAATTTGATTCATATTATAAGGAGAGTTATCAGGGATAACTAAATGTAATTTTATTATCTAAGATATGGGTAATGTGAATGAGATTCATGTTATTTGGACACATGAGAATAGAAATCCAAGATGATTAAATGTAATTTAATTATCATGGATATGAATAATGTAGATAACAAAATTAATATTAATCAGGTATATTATAAATATGAATTATAATATATTAGAGAGAGCATATGTGATTTATATTTGTTGATTAATTATTGATGTGAATTAGTTCACATTAGATAATTAATTGAGAAAATAATTTACATTTTATTTTGGGTGTGAATTTGATTCACAATTTTTTTAGTGGCATGATTGAAATATTCACAAATAATTTTGGAATTAATTTTATGAATATATTTGCAGTAAAAGCCATTGTAAATATTTAAGAGGATTATATGAGATATTATATCTCACATAAAATAGAGAAAAAGGAGCTACCTTAATGGGTGGTGAGTGTCCACCCTTTAATTGTTCAAAAGTGGTTGTCCCCCCAATTTTAGGGGTTGACTCTGTCTCTCTCTTTATCCTCTTATCTAGATTGATTAAATTAAATTAAACTATGTTGATGATAATTGAATGTATATTTAATTTAATTTGAAGTATTTATTGTTGTGTTTTTACAACACGAATCATTTTCATCCATTGATTTTGTGTTGTCCATGGATTAAGATCCATGGACTCCGAAAACCCTATATAAGAAGAGGCACCCCTTGCTCTTTGAGTTACAAAAAAAACATGCACTCTCTCTCTCTCTCCCTCTCTCTCGCTACACATCATGTCTCTCACTCACTCATTGTGGCCATCCGCCATGGAGCCATTGAGAGAGTCGCTGTCACCGCAACATCTTCGTTATGTTGTCAGAGTATTTTCTCATGGATATCTGTCTCCTTCGGTGTGCTTCGCTCATGAATAATACATCGGATCTTGTGTGACGAGATCAAGAGATTCGACGCTTGGATCATCAACATGGATTGCGAGGAGCATGCGTCTCATCAACGTGCTCGCAAGCGTCTCCTCCGTTGGATCGAACTCGAGACATGAGGTCTCTTGGTCTAGAGACTTGATCACAACCATACTATAAGAGTTAACCTTAATAACTAATTGTGGTTTAGTTGAACTAATCTGAGAAGCGTTCTTAGATCATGTATTTCATCATTTTAAAAAATTTAAATTATGTTGCCTCGAGCGACTAGTGTGACTAGTCGCTCTCGATCGCATACGATTTGATCCTCATACTTCCATGATGTGCTTAAGGATATTCTCATATCCTTTGCATAAGTAGAGAGATATGAAATTAATATGGAGGGACCCAAGGTGAACAGTCAGATAGACTGGTTCTCCTATACTTATGCTGAACATAGGCCTAAGTATGCAGAATATGGAACTATGAATGAGGAACTGTGACGCTATTTACTGTTAGATGAATCTTTCTAGATGATTAAATCAATATAGGTGAAGAAGTATAATGGAGTTAGGGTTTACAAGAGGATTGGGGAGAATACACAATCAAGGCTTAAACCAATCAATTAGAAACCTTGAGTTCACCAACTCATACATGAAGACCAACAAATGTCGATCATTGATATTTTCAGCTTTATTGGTGATCATCCAAGATATAAGTTCGTTTACATATTCTTTAATGATAGGCTTCAGTAAACTATCCTAGGGATGCATCCTCACGTCTCAAGATGCATCATCAACCTTGCGTACAATGTAGGCATTGCACTCCAATAAATAAAATGTCATTTTTACTCCAATCAATACCAATTTTGAATTAAATTATATCTGAAATTAATGTTGAGCAAGCAATCATGAAGTCATCGTCTATTGTACAAAATCGATTACTTTTACCTCCTAAGTTATAAATCAATATAGGGATCGAGAAAAGCCGATGCAACGAAAACATGATGCTTACGTGCGTCTAATAAATATATAGAGATGAAGTAGATCTCCTAGATGCTTATTGGTATGTTCCTACCCATGATCAAATACATTATGATATTTCAATGAATCAAATCGAAAAGCCACACACCTATCCTAGTTTGAAACACTTAAGTGGAGCCCTACTCAGGCTAGGAGTGAAACATGCTCCACACAACCAAAATAGTGTCCAAGTCAATATTTAAAAATGCAAGCCCTCGAACAAGGACAACTATAAATGCTATTATAACATATAATACATAAATGAATGACCCAATGCTCAATAAATCTCTCACCTTCTTCAGAGGTGCTTTTGCAACTCCTCATAGTGGGAGCTCCCAAGTCCTTGCCTTCACGTCTCCCGAGCATCCTAGATCCTCATGAGCCCTAGCACAAAACAATATATTACATATACATCAAGAAATATAATAAACAAAACCATAAAATAATACAATGCAAAGACCTCACACAAATAAGTTAATCTGGATATCAAAATCAATCATCTTAGTTAGACATTAAAACCTAAATATTCACTAAGATAAACAGTGTCCCAGCAACAAAGTCATTGATGAACCGTTGAATGGTTGTTTTATTGTGTTCTCGTTGTACATTGGCCACCCAGTAATCTATCGAAGACCGAGCCTTAAATATCTCCCTGAGGGGCTTGGTCTAATTGAATATATTTTAACCAGGGAAGTCTAGGGTCGAACTTAGGGACATTGGGTACTGATAACTAAGGAATTTCTCAAGCGTCATATCGATCCACAAGGAGGATCAACAGTCATGCCTTGACCACTCAAAAATTCTTAATTAATCAGAAATTAACCAACAATAATCAATAAGACAATTAAACCCCAAAGATGTGGAATTAATATTTATTGACTCTACCATAAAATGCATAGTACGTAAGCATGTAGACGTCGAACCACAGAGAGCAAAATGGGTAGCCTATGGTTATTTATATACAACCGAGTCATTTGTGCAAATCGTGCTTTTTGTGTGTTTCAATTATATATATATTTTTATTTGATTTTTGATTTTCTGATTTTATATTTTCTTTTTATATTCTTATTAATTTTATATTTTATTTTTTATATAAATACAATATAGCCGATATAAGGCTTTATGTAAGCAATACATAAGATATATTTACAAGTACTATTAAATATAATTAAAATTTATAATATAAATTGTTTTCTGGTTTTGAATATTTTTATATTGTTTTCGCATTTTTTCAAGAAATTTTGCTAATTTTTATGTATTTTTTAAAAAATATCCCGTATAGGGGATTAATTAAATACCCGAAATCAAGTTGGGTTATAAAAATAATAATTAAGTCCCAAAAATACCCAAATTAATTTTAATGTTTAAATAACAATATATAGATAATTATTAAATAGAAAAACATATTTTTGGACTTTTGTGGAATTTATATATTTTTTATTGGATTTAGGAGCTTTTTGATTTTTTATAATTTTCTTTTTACTATTTTTAGGGTTTTTGCTTTCTGAACTCAATAAACATCAAAATATAACATATATAATTTTTTGTAATTTTTCAAAATATTTTCTATTTTTTTGGTATTTTGTACTTTAAATATGGATTAAATGCTCCTTCTTATTGTTTTTTATAAATAGATAAATGCTCAAAAATGCAAAATAATTATAGAGCGTGAATCTACAGGGCTGAAGAATCTACCCTAATTTTTGTGGATTTTTTGGAACATGCTAGCTATATTTAATAAATAGGTAAAAGTCACAAAAATAAACATGCTTGGTAGGGACATATCTGCAAATAAAATAAAGTCTAGGGTCTACATTGTAATTTTTCCAACATAATAAAACATTTATTTAAAGTTCTAGAACTATTTTATAATAAAAAAACGTTAGGGACCTGTGTGCAAAATTTCGAGCATCACATGAGGACAGCACGTGACGCTGATAGGGACCAAAACACAAATACTAAAAACCCGAGGGCCTAAATGCAAAAAGCCCAATTTATTTACACGTAATATTTTATTTAAAGTATTATAAATTAAATACATAAAAATCAGGGGTCAAAGTGCAAATTACCCCTTAAAGTGCTGGATCCGACGGTTCGATGTGGCGACTTATCCATGCGGCGTGCGTTGGACGGTGGATGACGGTTCGTTGGTAGATGTACGAGATTAGATCGCAGATCGCGATCGAACGGCTGGGGCTGGGCTCCATCCAACGTTGCTGACGCGATCTGGGGGTCTTTAAAGATCGAACGGCTCTGGGGTGTCCTGGAAGAATTAGGAAGCAGCGGTTGGCGTACACTTCTCCGGTCACCTCCCGTGGCGCCGATGGTTCCTTTACATTCTTGGAAGCCTCCCACGTCTGATGATGTCTTCCGCTGTGCTCCTGGAGGTCCCAAGAGGTCAGGCAAAGTTGAAGAAGGCGGGGACCTCCATGAACCTCTTTCCAGGTCCAAATGTGCCTGGTGGGGCTTTTTTGATGACCAAACCTGCATAGAGAGAACAAATGACTCGAGGGCTTCGTCCTCGACCGGGGGTTGAAGCTGAAACGCCAAAAAATGCAATGGGTGGCGAGGTTTCGACAGATGGATGAGCGGTTTTGGTTGATCTGGTTGATCTTAGGTGGTCGCGAGAAGAAGAACGCAAGAAGGGACGAGATGAAGGCGAAATGGGAGTTGAAGCACCAAAGGGTCGCAATGAAATGGTCGTCGGAGCGGAGCTCTGACAAACATCGATTTCACTAATCCTAAGATGATCACTACGTTAATCACTAACCTACGAACGTAAATGAAATACTAGAATAAAAATCGAACTAAACAAGCAATAAAACAACTCTTATACCTTATTAGACACCAGGGAACAGGGCCTCGCCGGAGCGCCGCCGTGGGTGCAGCCTTGACCTCCTCCGACCGTCGCAAGCCTCCAGGAGCATCCTCCTATCACAAGGAAACTTTTTGGATCGAAGACTAGGGCAGAGGGATGGCTAAGATTGACCAAATTTGTGGAGGAAGGAGAGGGCTCTTATTTATAAACATGGCAGGGCAACCTTATTGGCCGGGGTGAATCAGATAATCGATGGAGTTTTGGAGTGACTAGATTAGCCTGTGTGAATCAGGTATGATCAATGATGGTTTCATCTTTAGGAAGCAAAGTCGATAGATGGACGAGATGCCCTAGAAAAAGGGCTGAAAATCGGGGACAAGACACTCACGTCCCTTCAGGCGGCTGAAGGTAACTTTTGACGCATTCCGATTAGGCCAGATAAGTCGTTAGGAGACAAAACAACCTTGTTTATTAAAGAATAATTAATTAAAACTAGATAATGATTTTATTATTTTTCGAGTATAAAATAAAAAACTGTTTATTATTTTATGTAGTATTTTATTATGATTTTTATTTATTTTTTTGGTGAATTTTGTGAGAAATTTTTTTATTGACTTATTTATATGTGTATATAGCTATATTTGGTACATTTTTATTTTTATTTGGTATATTTTATTTTAGTACTTTATATATTTACAATGTATTTTTGTGAGTATAAATATATTTTTTTCGATTTTTATGATGTTATTTGTATACTTTAATGAATAGGTATATATAATATGTAGGTATACTTATAGGTATTTTACCTATATTTCATATACATTTTATTTATTTAATGTATTTTATTGGGTTTTATTTTGGTTTTACATTATTATTGGACTATAGATAATATTTACCATTTAATATAAATGAATAAAGATGAAAAGAATGAAATCCCCTTTTATTTATATACAAGTAATGCATAGGTATTTTGCCTATGCAATTACATGGACGTATTTTATTTTACATTTTTTTTTGTTTTTTTAATCTAGATATGTACATATGTTATTTATAATATTTAAAAATTATAAAAATATAAATTTATAAAAATAATATGTAATGAATAAATTAAATATTTTAAACGGTATTATGTACAGTAGGGGCCCAAAACCGATCTTTTGCGCAGTACTCCAAAAAATATAAAACCACCGCCATTAGATAGCTCTTGAAAAGTTATATACAATTAGAGGTGATGCTATGGTTTGAGTTTTTATTTGAAAGATATGGGTCTGTGATGTTTGGTTTTTGGCTTTTTATTCTGGGTATAAAATGTACATTTTATATTATTTTTGCACCAACTCAATTTTGTATTTTTATTTACATTATTGTCTACAACTTTTATGTACAAAGTTTCTTTGTTTGATGAACAAATAATAAAGAATAAAACATGTGTCAAAATGCATAATTAATGAATAAATAAAATGCGGTATTTATTGTATTTCTGGCTCTTATCTCCCCCTACTTTATTCCTTGTCGACCAATTCCGTTCTGGCCTTGGTCTCGGGGTTAGGGTCATAAAATATTTGTAATATTTTATTCTTTTTTCTTTTCTTCTCTTTATTCTATATTTTTGGCATTAAAAAACCTTAATTTATATACAAATATTACAATGAATGCTATTTCGAATAAATTAATGCTATTTACATGCAATTGCTAGGGTTTTTGAGGCCAAAATGATAGAATAAAGGTGATGAAATGGAGATTCATCACCCCCTATACTTGCCTTTGCTAGTCCCTAGCAAATACTTATGCGATAAGTACAAAAAGTCTAAACAATAAAAAGAAAAGAAAAAGAATACAAGAAAAAGATAGAGTGGAGAGAATTGCTTTCAGTTGCACATTTTCCCACATAAACTCAAAGTTTGGAGCACTGATTAGACCTTGATGTGAGAGTGTGTGTGGAACCAGGCTGGGAACCAAATTTAAAATACAACACCCCTTGAGAGTCACAGAACTCGATTCAAATCTCCTCAATAGCCAGGTCAGAACTAGCCTACATCATACGCAAACTCTTATGACTATGAAGCTGACTTGTACAGTGTAAGTGATGGTGGCTCTCCCCAACTGGAATGACAAAGAGACCGACTTCTCCAGAATGACAACCCAATGATTCCCCAATCCAGCACTCTGTCCTTGAGGAGCGGGTATTCCCTTCTAAGTTCAAGTGGCATCCGACTCAAGAGGAGGAGGTAGAGAAAAGAATGGACGGTAGCCGGTGTAGCTACCTATCCTGGGATGCAAGACCAGGGTAGTCAAGTGATCCAGCTACTGGCTCACATGGTATAACCTTGATGCCCAAGCTTGCTTATTTTCTATACAACATAAATACATATTCCAGCAGGCATTTTACTTTTATTTTCAAGCATGCCCACTTTTTTGGAGTTTTTTTTAAAAATACTATTCATAGCAGCATTTACATAAGGAGTTTTTCCTCTTGAGCCAGAAGACTATCCCCCTTTTGAAGCTTTATTGCAACTCACATTCTCTTGTCTTTAGACTTCATTGAAACTAGACCAGGTTGGGGTCCACTTCCCTCCCTAGACGAGGACGAATGTTTCCACCCATGTGCGTCTCAGTCTGGAAAATCCAACCCCCTCACCACTCCAACTAGGTTGAGCCATGTGAAAGGTGTAAGTGTCCAAGTTAGGTCACAACCGATAAGAGTCATGCGTGCATCTCGAAAAGTTCTAGTTAGTCAGTTGAGGTGACGTGAACCCAACCTTGAGTCTCAAAGAATTCAGTCTCAATAGACCTGAAGTACCCTAAACCTAGTTTCCATAAGGTTCCAGTGCAATTAGTTGCAGTAAGGTCCAACCAAGCTCTAATCTTCGACTTTATTGGTCTAGTTCAATCATCAAGCTCACACAACAAGAATGTAAATGATATAGAAATGCTATACACAATGAATGATGCAATTTTTCAGAATGAATTTTAAAATCAACGAATCTTTTCACACAAAGAATATTTGCAAATAACAAGAATTTTAGAACACAAAGTATAAAATATTTACATCCATTTACACGAGCATGCTTCTTTATTTACAATAGTTAAGAAATTTAAAGAAGTTATAGGTTTTAACAAAGTTATTCATGGATAGATATAAACAATTTATAAATAAATTTATTATGATTTATATACACATTTTATTCCTATTTTAGTGCCACATTCGTTCCTCAAATTTATTTGAAAACTATTTTGAAAACTATTGTACAAAATATTTTTTACAAACATTTACAAACATTTGAAACCCATTTTGCAAAGATTTTTCAAAAGAGTATATGTACATTTTTCAGAATATTTTTACAAAACATTTCCAAATCATTTGCGAATAGGTTTTCAAATCTTTTATTTCACACAAAGAAAAGAATTTTGCGAAGAAGAATATTTTTACAATGGTTGAAAACATTTCACAAAAAGTTTTCCAAACAGGTCACACCATTTTTCAAATCATTTTGCAAAAAATGTTTTTCACCTGATTTATTAATCAGTAAATAGTAAAGAATAAAGATATATTTTATGTACAGAAAGATTTTGGTTCTTACAGGATTATAAGAGGTCATTGCTTATTTTTCGTACTTTCATGAGAGATTTCTAGTATAGTGTGTACTCCTCAAACTTAATTGAAGATCATTTTCCAATGATTCTGAGAACTATAGTCCATCATAATTTTTCATAAATAATTTTTACAAACATTTACACGCATTTGAAAATCATTTGGCAAAGTTTTTTTCAAACAGTATAGAAATATTATTCAAAATATTTTAACAATCATTTTTCCAACCATTTGCAAATCGCATTACAAAAATTTTTATTTCACTCGAAGAAAAAAAATTTTTGCAAGCAAAAATATTTACAAAGATTGAACACTATTTACAAAATATTTTTCAAAAAGTTTTCACAAGATTTTTCAAAAAGATTTTCAAAACATTTTCAAACATTTTGCATAAAGCATTTTTGCCTGATTTATTAATCGGTATGTACAAAAAGAGTCTGACGAGCTACACCCATCTTTTATTATCCTATTTTGAATAATTTCAACAAAATTTTTCTTTATTTTAGCCATATGTATTATTTAAAGTACAAAGGCACGAGTTATGGCTTAAAGTATATATATAGTATATACGACACCCCTATACTTAGCTCGAGCTGTGTCCTCATAGATCAAAGATAACGAGAAGACATAACTCAGACTGAGTCTAGACAAGCTAAATAATAAACAAATGAATGAAACGGAAGTTGACCGTCCCACCTATACATAGGACCAAATAATCCTAAGTATAGGAGACTGTACATAAAGCAGGGAAGGTCAAGGGTTGAATGAACAGATCGTACTCAGACTGTATCCCCCTATACTTATGGTAAGATATCCCTAAGTATAGACAAGAAGAGGAGACAATGGAGAGGATCGAAAAAAATGAAAAGAACTTGGGGTGCACACCCCCCTATACATAGGACAAAGTACGTCCTAAACATAAAAGACTGACAACAAGGGGTTATGCCCTCTTGATAGAAAACGAAAATAGAAAAGGAAATGAAGAAAAGAGGAAATGAAGAAATCAGAGAAAAAGTTTTTGGGGTGCAGTATCTGAATCTTTTGATGACGCTAAAGTTGTGGATGTGTCGTCAAAGCGCAGAACCTGAATTGAGTTGACAATGGCCAGGAAAGTGTCAGGTTCAAGGTAAGGCTTCAGAAGTTGACAGTTGACAATGAATGGTTGTGCGTAAGGAGATAGTTTTGATATGGAGATACTACCATTGTCACGTACTTCACGAACATGGAATGGCCATGTCCATTTACTCTTGAACTTGCTAGGGAATATCTTCAACTTACATAAAATAACCGCACTTTCTGTCCACCCTCAGGTCTTTCGTCTGATGTGCCGGTCATGCCAATGTTTCACCTTCTCTTTGTACATCAATGTGTTATCGTATGCGTAGTCTCGGAACTCCAAGACTCTATTCAGATCATCTTTTCTTTTCTGACCACTTTTATGCGAGTCCAAGTTGCACATATTCATTGCCCAAAAAGATTTGTGAAGTAGTTCCACGGGATGATGACATGGTTTCCCATACACAAGACGATAAGGCGACATGCCCAAGGGAGGCTTGTAGGCGGTTCTATATGCCCATAGAACTGAGTTCAAGAGTTTGGACCAATTCTTCCTGTCCGACCTCACATGTTTCTGAAGGATCGTCTTGATTTCTCTGTTTGACAGTTCTGCCATGCCATTGGTCTGGGGATGGTAAGGAGACGCGACTCGATGATCGATGGTATACTCCATTGTTAACTTCTTGACCTCTTTGTTTATGAAGTGGCTACCCCCATCTCATATAAGAATCTTCAGAATCCCAAACCGTGAAATGATGTTTTCTTTTAAGAATCGACACACTGTCCAACTGTCTGCGGCTCGAGCGGGGATAGCTTCAACCCAGCGACTCACATAATCGATGGCAAGAAGGATGTGCTCAAATCCCTACTGTTAGGGAAAGGTCCCATGAAATCGATGCCCCACGCATCAAAAATGTCTGCTATCTACATGATCTTTAGGGGCATCGAATCTTTTGCTGTGAGTGTGCCTTTCAGTCTCTGACAGTCAGTACATCGCTTGACGAAGGCTGTTGTATCCTTGAATAGTGTGGGCCACCAGAAGCCACACTGAAGTACTTTAGTTGTCGTCCTGTCTCCAGAGTGGTGTCCACCAGATTCGAGCGAGTGACAGTGATCGAGGACAATATTATGATCCTCCTGAGGTATACACCTGCGCCAAATGCAATCCGCTCCTTCCTTGAATAAGAGGGGATCTTCGCATTGGTAGAAACAGATGGTCAATCAGAATTTGTCCTTCTGATTTTTCGTCCAATCCGATGGTACTACCCCCGAAAAGAGGTAATTGATAATATCAGCATACAAATGGAGTGAATCCACGACCAGAATTAATTCATCGGGAAATGTTTATGTGATAGATGCACTGTTCAGTGGAGGCTCTTACTGCTCAATTATGGAGAGTTGATTTGCTACCACATTCTGATCTCCACGCTTGTCCTTGATTTCCAAATCAAATTCCTAGAGGTGAAGGACCCATCTGATCAGTCTGGGTTTGGCATCCTTCTTTTGTTGTAAGTATCAAATAGTAGAGTAGTCTGTGAATATAGTAAATTTTGATCCAAGCAAATAGGATCTGAACTTTTCCAGGGTGAAAACCATGACCAGTAAATCTTTTTCTCACAGTGTAATTTCTTTGCGCTTCACCTAATGTTTTGCTGGCATAATGGATGGCATAGGGTTCTTTATCTTTCCTTTGTCCTAGAACAACCCCAACTAGAAGGTCTGACACATCCGTCATGATCTCGAAAGCGAGAGACCAGTCCGGTGGCTGTAGGATGGGAGCCTGAGTGATAAGCTCCTTCAGCTGATTGAAAGCAAGGAGAACCAGGTGATCGACAATAAACTCAATTTCCTTGCATAAAAGTTTTGTTAGAGGTCGGGCAATGCGACTGAAATCCCTGATAAATCGTCTGTAAAATCACACATAACCGAGGAATGACCTCACATTCTTCATTGTTTGAGGTGTCTCTAGTTTGGCAAACACATCCACCTTTGCCGGGCCGACTTCCATGCCACGTTTGGAAATGACTTGACCCAGCACAATTCCAACTGTGACCATGAAGTGGCTTTTCTCCCATGATAGTACTAGATTGACTTCACGACATTTCTGAAGTACTCGGTCCAGGTGCCCAAGACAAGAATCGAAACTGTCACCATAGACTATGAAGTCATCCATGATCACCTCAAGAAAACTGCCTACCATCTCGGCGAAGACTGCTAGCATGCATCCATGGATTGTCACGGGCGCATTGCATAATCCAAAGGTCATTCTCTTGAAAGCATAGGTGCCGAACGAGCAAGTGAAGGTAGTTTTCTCTTGGTCTTCGGGGGCGATTGTCACCTAGTTGTACCCAGAGTACCCATCCAAAAAGCAGAAGAGCTCCTTGCCGGCTAGTCATTCCAGAACCCGATCAATAAATGGCAAGGGGAAGTGGTCCTTCATAGTGGTTGCATTGAGACGACGGTAGTTAAAACACACCCGCCAGGATGTTGGTACCCGAGTCGATATCTCATCTCCTTTGTCATTTGTGACCACGGTAAGCCCTACCTTCTTTGGACCTACACGTAGAGGGCTTACCCACTTTGAATCGGAGATGGGTAAATGAAGCCTGCATTGCACCATTTTGTGATTTCCTTCATGATGACGTTTCGGAGGTTAGGTTCAGCCTTCTTTGGAATTTGCAGGATGGCTTGGCATCTTCTTACAGATAGATGTGGTGCGAACACAATGCTGGATTTATCCCACAAAGATTTGGTACGTGCCAACCAATCGCCTTGCGATACTTTTCTAGAACCTCGAGAAGTCGAGATTCCTATTCCAGACTCAGCCTATTGCTGATTATGACAGGGTACATGTTTTCTTCACCCGCAACGAAGTCATACTTCAGACCTAAAGGAAGAGGCTTGAGCTCTGGTACTAATCTGACCAACTTATCGGTCACTTCAGAAACTGCATTGGTGGTGGGATGGACTGCATGAACTTTGGTAGAGCGATTGGCCTCAGTATTTTGTTGAGATCCTGGTAATGTACCGAACAGTTCCGCATTGGGCTCATCATGTCTGGGCTGGAGTGAATTCTTGGAGTCAAAGAGGCGCATCAGCGACTGAGAGTCTCCCAAGTATCGTCAGAGCATGTGTCGACTGTGCTTTCCATGTCCTCCTCAAGTGCGAGGATTTCTTGGGTCCATGGGTTGTCCAATAGGAGTGGAGTGTCTATGATTTCTATAATAAAGTCACAGTCTGCTTCTGATGCTGCGCGACCCTCATCGGTCTTGACTTTCAGCTCAATGATCATGTCTATAGTGATCAGCTTGCTTCCCGAGCTGAAAGTGATCTTGCCAGCCCTGTATACAACCACAGCCTCAGAGGTACGCAAGAATGGTCGGCCAAGGATGATAGGGGTCTGGAGTAAGGGTACGGGTGAGTCCATGTCAAGGACTACAAAGTCAACTGGGAATTGCATCTCCCGCACCTTTACGACAACATCTTCCTACAGACCTTTAGGTCACTTGATGGATCAGTCAGCGAACTGAAGGATAATTCGTGTCTGCTTGAGTGGACCCAGCCCAAATTCTTGCATTAGTGACGAGGGTAGAAGGTTGATGGAGGACCCGCTGTCAAGGAGAGTGCGCTTGAAGACCTGATCGAAAATCTCACAACTGATGAGAGATTCTCCCTTGTCCTGCTTTTTCTGTAGGAGATTGTTGATGGCTGCAAGGATGGTTGTGGTGAGAACGTGCTACTCAACCTGATTGCGTATGTTCTTGCATGCAAGTCCATGCTCGGTGGTACATGCTTCTTTCAAACTCTTCTTCACGGCTGACATATACACCATGTCCTTCATTAAAGGAAACTCAACAATTATGTGTTCAAGTATGTCCACAACTCCAGGATCAGATAATGCACTTTTTCTTTTTGCAATTTTTTTGGATTTTTCTATTGCATCAGGAAAAGGAATATTTACATTACGAGAATCCAAATTAGAGTTCTTTTTTGCATCAAAACCCTCGTCCACACGTTGTTTTACATCCAAACTACAAAAAGGAGTACAAGCCGGAGACTGAGGTGCTGGTGCTAGTGGACGAGCAAAAAGTGGGGCCTCTGCTCTGTCGGCTGGCGAGGGATCGGATGCTGCTGGCTGCTCCTCCAAGGCTGGTGCGGAGTCACTTCGGCTATGAGATTCTTTTTGTTTTTTTTTTGGTTTTGCTGATTTTTTGTTATTTTTGCTGATGTGGATGGCGATAGACAACTGCTGGGATGGCTCCTCCTTCTTCTTCATCCTCACCCATCCCTGTAGCTAGCACGGTTGATGCAGAAGATGACGATTCTCCTGAAGCTTTATTTTCCCCTTTCTTGATGGCAGGCGGAGGCAAGACCCTACCGCTCCTGAGAGTGACAACATTAGAAAAAACAAGATTATAATTTTCTGACTCTACAGGCATAGACGGGACATCACGTTCTACATGATCCTTCCTCTTAAAGCTATTGGGGTTAGCTTCGACCTGAGCTGGGATGGTGGTCTTTGTGGCAGTCTGGTCATCGAGCTTCTAGGACATACCTGCTAGCCCTTTCACAAGTTGGGCCAGGCAGTCCAGGGTGGGATTCACAGGAGCAACCTTAGAAGGTTCAGCGTGTAGACCACGCTGTTGCGGCGGGTGTGGGAGCTGAGGTAATGACTGCTGATGATGCTATGGTGGTGCAGGAAGCTAAAATTGGTGATAACAGGGAAGAGGATACTGCTGGTATTGCTGAGATGGGGCAGCAGCATACTGATGGAATGGCGGTGGCTGGCGGTACTGCGGCTACTGGTAATGCTAATTCTACCACAATTGATTGGCATATTGGTGAGGCCGATGGTACTGTGGCGGTGGCTGCGAGGACTGCCCGAAACGATGATCTTGAGGTTGGTGGTACTGCCGATTGGCTAATGGCTGGCCCTGAGGCTATCCAGTAGGAAGAGCCGGCTGTGTGTCGTTACTCCATACCCCATTGACTTCTTGAATGAGGGGCGGTGGTGGGAATGCCAAATTAGATGCTGTCAAGAAATCTGGTTGGTACACAACCATCTGCTGCTGCGGCTGGCCCTGATTGGGCGCTTGCACGTAGTATACGTGTTGGACTGCCGGTGGCTGCTGGCTATGCTGAGGCTGGTGTGGCGGTGATAGATCGTCCTTCTTCTCAGCTAGAGCATCTGAAGATGGTGGTGCCGATTGGACAAAGTTGATGGTGCCCACCAGCAGTTCCATCTACTTAGTGATCAGATCCAGTTTTTCAAGGTTCTGAGTCCTCTTTTCGATCACATCGAGTTTCTCGAGATACTGTGATCGCTTCTCGATAATGTCAACCTTCGAGAGATGGCACCCGATAATGCTAAGGTTGGAACTCTCATCTCTCTCCGCCTCACGAGACGCTGCCATGTGCACTTGCTTCGAGAGGATTTGTGGCTGCTTCTAGTATGCCATAGATGAGGAGAGGGCGGCCTCTCCTTCGACAATTTATTCAAATATCTGCTAGACTACATCTTCATCCTTGTTAAAGTGGGAGCCCCCACATGCTACATCAATGATCATTTGACTCTCGATGTTCAGGCCCCCAAAGAAATGTTGGATCAAGCCGGTCTTTGGAATCTCGTGATGAGGGCAATTTTTTTGATTCGTGCACGCATCTGGTTGAGCCGACCGAGGGGGCAAAACTTGTGCAAGAAAGCTGACTTAAGTTCCTCCGAGGTTGTCACAACATTCCCCAGATGGTTGACCCAATAGAGGGCCATGTCTTGCAGGCTGAAGGGGAATGCCATCATCTTTAAAACATCCAACATGATGTTGGGTGACGGTTCCGCAAACGTACTTGTTAAGAAGTTGTTTTTATCTATTCATACCAAAATTAATGGTTTGTTGTTCGTTGTAGGCGGCGATTGGAATCGGTCAAGAAATAACCACAAATATTATTCAATTTTTATTAAGTGGTTTTATGTTTATTTTACTTGGGCAAGTCCCAAGGTCGATCACAAGGAGGCAAAGGAACAACCTAGATTCATGTCTATTGAGATTCATGCATGGGTTTCGAGGCGGTCTTTTTTTGAAATTTTTAATGCAAATAAGGGATGCGAGATGCAATTTCGGCCTATTTTAGGGACTAAAATGCAAATTACGATCAAACAATGTCCAAAAAATACGAAACTTGGCCACAATGCAAAATATGATGAAATAAATGCAATGTATTTTTTTGGAATTTTTGGATGTAATGTAAATTTTTATGATTTTTTAAATACAAAAAGAATGATTTTCAATATTTAATTATAATAAATATTAAACCTACTTATTTCAAGAGATAAAATTATCTAAGATCTATCACGAAGTGGTTGATCTCAGAAAAATCCTAAACCTTGAAAATGTAAGATCTAATACCTATTAAAAATCAAATAATTAAATATACAAAATGATTTTTACAGAGCAAATTATGCGTGCAAATGGAAATATTTTTGGGCACAATATCAAGCACAATTAACTCTACAATATGTGATTTTTTTGGGATTTTTTAGAGCAATGGTTAATAGAAAGCAAATTTAAGAGCATGAAATGGGCACAATATGCAAATTTCCACAAAAGAATAAATTATTAATTAATCACTAATCATAAAAATATCCACAATATTTCGGACTGTAGAGAATTAAGCAACAAACATCATGCTATTTTTGGATAAATGAAACATGCAACGTACAAGTCAGAAAGCATAGAGGAACACAGGGGTAGAACTGCAACATAATAAATAAATAAAATAAGTGCAAAGTACAGGGGGGTCTATTTGTTATTACAGAAAATTTGGGGTTCTTCTGCAAAATTCTCAAGGGAGCACTTGCAGCGCACGTGCTCCTTCAGTCTCTGGACTTGAGCGTAATATAGGGTAATCCAAGGGTGCGCCTACAAATTGCCCAGCGGTCACGTGCGAAGCACGTGACCCGAGGGGTGACGAGGGGTGACGTCCTCCACGCACGTGTGAAGCACGTGCTGCGGTCTCGGGTCTGAGACCCGACGGCTGGTGGCGATGGGGATAGCTCCTAACTGAAGCCTCGTGGTCCGGGAATGAGTCGGTCGAGGCGAGGCATCGCCGATGGGTGGCTGTACTCCTATGAGGGGTCGAAGGGCGAAGTCGGCTCGAGTCGCAGCGGAGTCGCTTGAGCGTACGACGGGAGTCGAAGATGGAGGTGGCGTGGCGGAGTTGACCGGCGATGAAGTTGAGGAGGCGGAGACGTTGGCGCTGCGCGGCGATGTAGTGTCGACGGTGGAGTATGATCGGGCATTGTCAGAGGAGAAAGACAATGGCGTTGATGGCGGTTGTCGTTGTCAGGGTAGATGTAGCTGCTGGAGATGTAGGCTCAACGATGATCTGAGCTAGCCGGTGGAGGAGTTGAAGGCGAAGACGAGGCGGAACAGGAGGAGTTTGACAGAGGCGAAGTTGGGGATGATGATCGAAAGGGTGATCGAGGATGTGAAGATGATGGAGAATAACAGAGCTACGGAGGACTGTACCTGCAGAGGAAGCTTAACGGCGTAGCACGCCAGAGCGAAGCAATGCCTGGAGGAGGTGGGCTGCAACGAGGACGAATGCCTCGGATCACGCCGGAGGCAGGGGCTGTCACGACCTGATGAGAAGAACGGCAGATGGCCAGGTCGGGGAGAGGTCGACTCTCTTAAATAGTGGTGCGAGGGGTAGGGTAGCCGACGATGGTTAGAGGGGATAGCGGAGGTGGTTTTGGCCGCTGCGAGACGACGGGGGCGGTGGTTGCGGAGAGGGCGCGGAGGAGGTTGGCGGAATACGCGGGGGAGGTTTGGGTCGCGGTCAAAGGGTGGCGGTTGCGAGAGGCGGTGGTTGGAAGGTGGCCGCGAATCGCGGCAATGATAACGGAGGGGCATGCCAGAATGGGGAGGGGCTGGGAGGAAGACGAAGGCCATGGGCTGTCCGATCGGCCGAGATCGGACGGCCCTCCAGGAGCCACGTGGCACGAAATGGGGAAGGGGGCGGGGCACGTGCGGAGCACGTGCCTGGGAGGCACGTGCAACGCACATGCGGTGTCTTTTATTTTTTTTAATTTTTTTAAAGATAATATAAAAAGGCTAAAAAATGATGACACATGGCGGCCTCTAGTGCTGCCACGTGTCAGCACCAGAAAAATCCATAGAAAAAGATCTTGTAAAATCAAAAAGAAATAGTAAATGACCTCGGATAGAAAGTTCCTTCATAAAAAATGCTCGTCTCATTGAGATCTATAACTTTCATGAAGACATCAATGTTAAAATCGATCAAATGCATGAAGTGATTTTTTTGGGGTATCCCATGTACGAAGAATACCTAGATTTTTGGATTTTCTAATTTTTATTGTCATTTTTAAACAAGATAAAAATCTGGAAAAAATATGGAGAAATCAAAGATAAATAAAAGACATCTAAATCTATTTTTTTGGAATTTTATTAATTAAGAAAATATGTAAATAAAATACGGGTCAAATCGCTAAAACACACAATGTACAAAAGAGGTCCAAAACCCAACTTTCACATACGAGCTCTGATTCACTTGAACTTGGTCTTGTTTTGAAGGTAATTGAATGTGCATTAGTTAAAAAGTGAGTAGAATCAAATCTGACACTGAATGGGGAAGATATGGGGCTTTTAGTCCGAAAATCCTGAAACTAGGGTTTGTTTTTTTGGTCCACTTAACAGGGTTAGCGATTTTTTTTTTGTATTTTTCATTTATTCTTGTTAGTGATATGTACACATTGGAGGTGGTTTTGTGTCATTTGGAGTTAGCATGAAGGATTTAAAAATAGGGGAGTTAGGCTAATTACATGTCATTTCTGGCTTGGATTTTTGGCTTCTTATTTTGTGCAAAAATGATGGATAAAATGCCATTCTTATGCAAAGATGCATGAATGCTAATTATGCAGAATAAATGCAGAAATGTTGGTGATTTTGAGGGAATTGAGCTTAATAAATGAGACTTAGAGTGATGAATCCGAGATTCATCATCCCCTTATGCTTAAACCATGCTCGTCCCTGATCATCAAAAAGAAATGCCATGAGGTGAAATGAGATTAGGTTCCATACCAAGACCATGAGCTGAAGCTGAAAATGAAACTAAACTCGACCTTTGGATTAATAGTCTGGCGGAACTTCTGTGAGACTTAGAATTTTAAAATCAACAGCCCTCAAGTTCTACACATCATTATCACAGTTTCGGCTCATAAGTCATCTTAGATCAATCCTCTTCCCAAAGTATACCCTATGAACATTGAACAACCGACTCATGTGTGTGAAGGCTTTTATCTCTTCCCATCCAGAATGCCAGACTACCATGCTCCTCTCCTCTCCAGTAACTCGTCCTCGGGGAGTCAGGTATTTCCTTCTAAGGTCTATCGCGTTGTGTTCACAATCGAATTTTGAGAGAAGATAGATGAAGGGGAAAAGAACTGGAGGGTGGCCAGTGTAGTCACCTCTCCTTGTGAAGATGGCCAGTGTAGCCGAGTGTCCACCAAGATCTGCAGGTTTCTTGAAGCTTAGACCTTTCTTGGTCGTATTTTATTTAGTAGTTGCTTTTTTGTATTTGGAATTTTTGGTGGTTCAGCTTGGATCTTGTTGTGCCCCTACGGATATAGAATCTTTTTGTTCCGTACTTTTTTTGGAGTCTTAGAAAAAAATTGTTCCCAACCATCCATCCCTTTTCCGAAGCTTTATTTTCAACACGTACTTCGGTCTTTAGATTTCCACGCTACCAAAAAAGAGACTCACACAGTCTTCCAACATCCCGTCTGAGTTGAGCTAAGTGCATAGTGCGAGAGTACAAATTAATTCCCTATTCCAGAGTTGTACCCAGAATGAAGAGACCAGGTTAGAAACTAAGAGTCTAGCGTTGCACATTGTCATGTGGAATTTAAAGAATTAAGTCAAAAGACATGAAGCTCTTAAAATCCTATTTCTCGGTGAAGTTCCTCTGAAAATTAGGTCGATTAAGGTCAAGTCCAGATCACTCTCGGTTTCGGCTCATAACTCGGTTCAAAAACCAATGACTTTTCACCGATGCACATGAATGCGATGCTAGATGAAATGCAGGTGTGTGAAATGCAGACGTTTTTTTTGTGCGTGTGATGCAAAAATGAAATAAGAAGCCATTTTTTTTAAAATTTTGGGCAAGGTTAGTGTTAGTTGAAAAACTCTTTTTTTTCTTTTGGGGTTTTTTTAAGATTACCCACCCCATAAATACATATAGACTTACATGAAAGTACGAGATATGGGTAAAATACATATGAAGTATATATACATACCCCCTTATACTTAGCGAGTGCTATGTCCTCAGAGCACAAGAAGAGGAAAGAAGACATAGCTCGGGCTAAGCATAAGGGAGTGAAAATGAAAAGAAAAATGAAGCGGTCGGGATATGTGAATGAGGAGAGTATATACAGGTGGATGTCGGTTCCCCCTGTACTTTGGCTCTGGTCAGCCTAAGTATGGAAGAAGGGTGGAAGTGAAGTGATCTGGAGAAGGAGAATGATGGTATGTACAGATGACATCAGTCCCCACCTATACTTAGGCATTGGCCTAAGTAGAGGAAGAAGCTGTAAAAGGAGGTCGATGTGGTCGGGAGGGAGGGTGGGAATGATCTGATAAATCTTCATTGTCATCGCTCTGCGTGTAGTAGATGACCTCAACTTGAACTGTCTGCTCTTTGTGTGATTCAATATAAGGCTTCAGCAATTGTCCATTTACTGCGAAAGGTTGTGCATCATCTTTGAGTTCGGCAATGTCCACGGTTCCATTGGTATGCAAGCCGATGACAATGTAGGGACCCATCCATTTTGATTTTAGTTTCCCATGGAAAATCTTCAACCGAGCATTAAACAACCATACTTTCTGCCCAGGGACAAAGGTTTTATTTCGAATGTGTCTATCATGCCATCTCTTGACCTTGTCCTTATAAATCACACTATTGTCATATGCTCGATTTCAGATTTCAATTAGCTCATTCAGATTTAAATCTCGACATAGTTTCCCAAGGTGACGACTCCAATTCAACTTTTTGATCGCCCATTCTGATTTGTGAATCAATTCTGCAGGCAGATGGCATGGCTAGCCATAGATCATCCTAAACGGTGAAGTACCTAGTGGAGTCTTATAGGCTGTCCTATAGGCCCATAGAACTTGGTCCAACAGTTTCAACCAATTCTTCCTATCTAGACGAACCAACTTCTGAATAATACCCTTCACCTCTCTATTCGAAACCTCAGCCATGCCATTAGATTGTGGATGATATGGGTTGGCTATTCTATGCTTAAATTTGTACACCTTAGCCAAAGATCTCATCTCTCTGTTCACAAAGTGGCTACCTCATCAGAAAACAAAACTTTTGGTATCCCGAACCTCGCAATGATATTATACTTGATAAACTTACAGATGACTTTGCTATCTGCGGTTCGGGTTGGAATAGCGTCTACCCATCTTGATAAATAGTCAACCGCTAACAAGATGTACTCAAATCCATTGCTGTTGGGAAAGGGACTCATAAAATCAATCCCCCATGCATCAATAACATCACAGAAAATCATTGGTTGCATGGGCATTTCATCTCTGTATCCCACAATCCCTCCCATTCTTTGACAAATCGGGCATGATCGTACAAATTCATTCGCATCCTGAAATAGGGTCCGCCAGTAAAATCCACATTGGAGTACCTTGTGTGCGGTTCTCTTTCCTGAATGGTGTCCTCCAGCCTCGAGAGAATGACAATGTGTGAGGACACTCTGATATTCCTCCTGAGGAATACATCTTCTCCAGACACAATCCGATCATTCATAAAAAAGGAAAGGATCATACCAATGGTATTTTCTCGAATCTGACTTCAATCGATCAATCATTCTTTTGGTCCAACCAAAGGGAATCTTCTTCGAGACAAGATAGTGCACTATGTCGGAATACGACGGGGTTGAATCAATAACGCAAACTGATTCGTCTGGAAAAGTCTCCTTAATTGGTCCAGTGTCAGGATAATCATTTTGCTCATTTCGGGAAAGATGATCAGCAACAACATTCTTTATTCCAGGTTTATCCTTGATCTCCAAATTAAACTCCTGCATTAACAAGATCCATCTCAAAAGTCATGCCTTGGCATCCTTCTTATCCATGAGATATCTAATTTCCGTGTGATCTGTGAAAATTGTCACCTTGGAGCCCAATATGTATGATCTGAATTTTTCAAGGGCCCAAACAACCGCGAGCATTTCCTTTTCAGTTACTGTATAATTTCGCTGTGCTGGATCCAATACTTTGCTCGCGTAGTGAATCACATAAGGAATTCCATCTCTTCTTTGTCCAAGTACCGCTCCGACAGCAAAATCCGATGCATCAGTCATGATCTCGAAGAGAAGAGACCAGTCGGGAGCTTGTAATATAGGCGATTCACATATTTTATTTTTCAGGAGCTCGAAGGCCTCTAGACACCTGTTATTTACAATAAACTCGATGTCTTTTCCTAAGAGCTCAGTCAGTGGGTGGGCGATATTTGAAAAATCTGGATAAACCTTTGATAAAATCCAACATGCACTAACAACGACCTCACTGACTTGACGTTGGTTGGTGGCTCAAGTTTCTTTATCACATCCACCTTGTCAGGGTCGACCTCCATTCCCTTCTTGGAGATGACGTGCCCCAACACGATACCCTCAGTCACCATAAAGTGACCTTTCTCCCAAGAGAGTACCAAATTAACCTCTCTGCATCTCGGGAGGACTCGGTCCAAGTGCGCTAAACATTTATCAAATGAATCACCATGAACCGAGAAGTCATCCATGAAGACTTCCAGGAAATCACCAACCATTTCGGCATATACAACAATCATGCACCGCTGAAATGTGCATGGGGCATTGCAAAATCTGAATGGCATGCGCTTGAATGCGTAGGTACCGAAGGGACATGTGAACGTGGTCTTTTCCTGGTCCTCGCGAGGGATAGCTACTTGATTGTAGCCGGAGTACCCATCAAGAAAATAGAGGAATGCTTTCCCTACGAGTCTCTCCAAGATTTGATCAATGAATGGCAGTAGAAAGTAATCTTTCTTGGTCGCAGCATTCAGGCGCATGTAATCGACACAGACGCGCCACAACGTGGGTACTCGGGTCACGATCTCTACCCCCTCCTCGTTGGTGACCATCAGGATTCCCGACTTCTTCGAGACGACATGAAGAAGGGACACCCACTTGGACTCAGAAATGGGGTATATAAATCCTGCTTTGTACCATTTCTCTATCTCTTTCTTCACTACTTCCCGAAGATTGGTATTTAATCTTCTCTGAAATTCACACAAGGGCCTTGCATTATCCTCAACATAAATTTGGTGGGAGCAGAGAGCAGGGTTTATTCCTACGAGATCCGACACAGTCCAACCTATGGCTTTTCGATTTCGCTCAAGGACTTCGAGTAGTCTGGATTCCTAGTCCACGGTTAATGATGAGCTAATGATCACATGGAATTTTTCTATGGATCCATTTAGAAATGCATACTTCAGTGTGGAAGGTAGTAGATCCAGCTCTGGTAATTCTGAATCATCGATCAAGTCTGACTGAATGACTTTTGCATCTGGCTCAGTGTCAGTTGGTGGTGAATCACTCTGCAATGTGTTGGCTACTAATTCCGAAGAAAGTTGAGTCAGATCGTTAAAGTAGTGAGGTAATTCGGCCAAAGCCGCGTCTGACTCATCATCGATATTTCATGATTGTCCTGAAGATGATGGGACTGACAAATCCGAAGGGATTTCCGTGTCATCAAGACTGTAGGAATCTGGGTGACTAGATATGTTTGGCAATATCTCGCAAATTGCATTGTGCATTGTTTCTTCTCCTGATGATGTGCTTTCAATCTATGTGTCTTGCAGTTGGTCCCATGGCCCAGTTGTGCTGAGGAATTTTCATTCTGATGTTTCGGCATATTCAGTGGAGGATTCGGAGTCTGACCTTTGCCACTTCGTTTCTTTCATCTCCTAGTCTACTTCTCCGCCTAGAGAACGGAACTTCATCATTTCGGCGTTGTAATCGAATATAGCTTTGGCGGTTCTTAGGAATGGTCTTCCAAGAATGATTTGTGATTCCTTCCAATGGTTCGGGGTCTCCATATCAAGGACAGTGAAGTCCACTTTGTATTCCGTACCCTCGATCATGATGATAACATTTTTCACTTCTCCCTTAAGCCTTTTAATGAATTTATCAGCAAATTGGAGTAAAGATAATGATTTCTTGAGAGGGCCTAACTTCAATCTATAATATAAGGCTAAGGGTAGAAGATTTATGGAAGAACTACTGTCGAGAAGTGTGTGTGCGAACGCACTGCCACCAATGCGACTCTCCACATAATGGGCACCCAGATCCCTTTTCTTTCTTGGCAGATGCTGATTTTTGACACATTTGGTAGTAGCAACTGTCAAGATATGAGTATTCACAAATTGACTTTTTTTCTTTGTATGAGTCCTGGTGGGAGTGCATTTCGCCTTCAAGTACTTCTGAAAGGTTGGATTACTGGCCACATAATGATCAAAGGGTACTTTGACTGTGATATTTTGCTGGCTGAATCTTTCCATTACTGGGTCATCCTGAATGTTTTTTTTTGTTTTCCTTTCTTGAGAGCATGGGGAAAGGAATGGAAGCATTTGAGACAGGAGA
This sequence comes from Ottelia alismoides, assembly GCA_037367405.1. Classification (NCBI taxonomy): domain Eukaryota; kingdom Viridiplantae; phylum Streptophyta; class Magnoliopsida; order Alismatales; family Hydrocharitaceae; genus Ottelia; species Ottelia alismoides. The sequence continues at coordinate 634,236 of JAZKJV010002552.1, read as the reverse complement.
TTAAGAGCCAGAATCATAATTAAGAGCATCTTTACTAGACTTGGAGTTCTTATTACAATCATAAGATTTTTGATAATAATCAAAATAAGGTTGCTGGAAAGGTGACAGAGGTATATTTGCAACAACTAGAGGTTTAAGGTCCTCTGCAGACTCCATAGATGCTTTCCCTTTATCTTGCGCTGGGATCTTCAGGCTTCCTTCTTCTTCTTCCTCGGAAACATCCTCCGGTTGATCTTCTGAGTCTTCATGATCCGATTCCCTTGCCCGGTCAGGTACGACCACGGACCTTTCGCTCCTGAGTGACATGGCATTGATATTGTCAAACGAAAGTATCTCTTGTTCAGATGTGGAAAAATCTGAATAGTATACTTGGCTATTATGTTGGGATGATTGAAATTTGTTCAAGCTATTGGGGTTAGCTTGGACTTGGGTGGGAATGGTTGTGGCTGGGGTTGTCTGCTCATCCTTCCAACAGGACAAGCGATGTACATCAACCAGTAGATCGTGCAGCTCATTTCAGAAGTTGCGAATCTCTTCAAGCATTTGCCTCTGGATGTCGATCGGTTCTTCTGGAGGATTGGACGATTGGGCTGATTGTCTGGGAGCTTGATATTGCTGACGGTATTGCTGAGGTTGGTTCTGGTAATTGTAGGGTTGCTGCTGCTTTGGCTGATGTAAAGATGTAGTGTTCTGAGTGTGCTGTGGAGTAAATGCAGCATTATAGGAAGTGGGTGGACGCTGATAAGGCTGACGGTCCCCCATATTACCCTGTCGGGTAGTGTCCTGTGTGTACCAAATGCCATTTACTTCAAAGGTCAGAGGCGGGGCTTATATGACTATCTCGAACGGTGGGGGTGGCTGTTGGGATAGCTGGGCATAGAATTGGTCCTGAGCCGACAACTGTTGTTATTCTGCTCCTGGCTGCTCATGGACATGATGCACATGATAGATCGGGACCATGGGTGTCGTAGGCATCCCCATTTTTGACACCTTCTCAGTGAGCTCCTCCATCTACTCTGGGAATTGGGAAATACTGTTGTCGACGTCGTTCATTCTCTTATGAATTTGATCCACCACGGTCAATTTATCGACGATGATGTTCATGTTTGATATCAAATCCTCTGCTATCTCCACGACAGTTTGCTTTCCTCCTTTGGCTTGAAAGGTGTTCAAGGAGTCAGTGTATGCTCTACTAGCAATTTTTGAACAGCTTGTCTCTGCCATCTGCTCCAGTACCTTCCAGACGGACTCAGCTCCACGTGATGTGAAATTCCCTCCGTAGGCAATGCTAACTAACCCTTGAGTCTCATGGTTGAGTTCAGAGTAGAGTGACTGAACTAGGATGTTATTATCTTAATTATGGCAAGGGCATTTCTGTAGCAAGTCTTTAAACATATCCCAAGCCTCACAGAGTGGTTCATTGGGCATATGAGAGAAGCTGGTGATGCGGGTCCTCATTTGGTTGGTCCGACTCAACGGGTAGAATTTCTTCAAAAACAGGTTTTTGAACCTTTCATAAGTGGTCAAAGTCACTCCTAAGTTCTTCACCCAGTAATATGCCTTCCCTTTCAATGCGAAAGGTAGTGCAGTGAGACGAATGTAGTCCTGGCTGACTTGTGGGTACCTCAGATTCAAACATATCATCTCCAAGTCTCGCAAGAATTCATATGGCTCTTCAGTCGTATTACCATGGAATTGTGGTTTTATTTCTGGTTGAGGTGGGTGCAAATAATTTCTCACTCTATACTGTCCAGGGTTGTATGCGGCTTCCATTTGCAGTTCTTCTCCAGCATTCATCTGTTCTAGCTGCTCCCTTAGTTACTGCTGTTGCTGCTCAGATGCAGCCAATCTTGCAAAAATCATCTGTATTGGATTTTCATTATCTTCATCTCCTGGTTCCTTTCTGGGAGGCAACTTGGGCAGCATTTCTTCTTCTTCACCTTCAGAATTGAAGAGGTTCGAATTAATAGTGTAGAAAGAATTTGAAAACTCAGTGTGGTTTCTTCCCTCCAGGAAGCTGAGAGAATTATAAGAGGAGGATTCATGGGTAGGGTGTCCATGAACCTGAGGTGATTCTGAGTAAGAGTGCCTTGGAAAATTTGTGGCAGTCAGAGAAGGGTTTGCGGAGTCCGAGCATAATTTTCCATTCTCGATTCAAAAGGATTAGCAAGAGGTTTATGGTTCATGATCTAGGCACAAGTGTGCGGTATTCGTTGATGATCTATTTTCTATGCACAATCCAAACACAATACAAGGGTTGTTTCACCAACTCAACTAAATGTGAAGACTGTGAAGGTTCGGTCAATTATCTTGTCAATTTTAGAGTTTGGTGATAATACAATATATCAGAGCGGTTAAAGCGAGCTGTTAGGAACCCAATGCTCTCAGGAGACTGGCCTATCCCAAATTAGATCTTTCCCAGCCAGTATGAATTGCGGACCGTTTACCGACTACCCGATCAACTCAATCTGTTAAGGATGTCACGGACCGCTTTACCAACTACCGGAGAGATCCTCACTGGAGAACGAATAACTCAAGATAGTAGTCTGAAAAGAGTTAGGGCATGTCTCTATCCTAGTGTGCGGGTCACTCTCTCGCTCAAGCAAACCAAACAATGACAGGGTTGCTCTCCCGCAAAAATTCTTGATTTTATGGGTTCTTAAGATCGGCTTTATTTAGTAGTCCCAATTTTAATTAGGTGATCACTGCAAAATTAAAATGGGCACAAATACACGTCTACCGTCCAGTCCCAATTTTCTTTAGAATTATGTGATAAAACAAGAGGGAGAAATTCAAGAAAAGTCGATGCACGCGGAAAACTATGATGAATGCTCAATTAGAAGAGTTACAGTGAATCCTCGCAATCTCCATGTGGGATGCTAGACAGAATTGAAAAATTATTCTAAATGAATGCAAGCTGATTGCACCTAAGCCGAAAGTTCTATTAGCGGGAAAGAATTGAGTTACATTTTTGCTAAACTAAATTGAACGATCTATGTGCATCTCAGTTAATGTGCAGTGTGGCTTAAGATCCTACGAGCACAATCAAAAATTAAAAATTCTCTGAGAGCCGTATGTGCAAGTCTATCCTAATCTCCAGTCAAGTCAGGCCCCACCCTCACCGGAGAGTGAAACAAGCCACGGCATACCACAAGAAGAGTCCAGAGTCTTTATTACACACGCGAGAGTCCAATCGGACACTGCTGTAAATGAGCAATTAATTACGGAACTAAAATTACAGAAATTAAAAACCTAGACTCTACGTTCTCTCATGACTCGACTCAATCTTAAATTATTTGCAACTTCTTCGGATGTCGGTGAAGATGCGTCGGTTTCTTGAAAGACCGCTCCACGTACGTCGGGTTCCTCACAAGAAAAATAAGAGAGATTGGTGTAAGAGAGTGACTCAAAAAAAAATAATCAAAAATAAAAAAAATAAAAAATAAATGCAGGAAATAAAATGAAATTTACATTGATACAGGGGTCAGACTACCCAAATGCAGAAAAGCGAACAAGAAATTTAAAAACACAAAACTAAGCTGTTTGCCTCCTCGGCAACGGCGCCATCTGACGGTTCCGTAAACACGCTTGTTAAGAAGTTGTTTTTATCTATTCGTGCCAAAATTAACGGTTTGTCGTTATTTGTAGGCGGCGATCAGAATTGGTCAAGAAATAACCACAAATATTATTCAATTTTTATTAAGTGTTTTTATCTTTATTTTACTTGGGAAAGTCCCAAGGTCGATCACAAGGAGGCAAAGGAACAACCTAGATTCATGTCTATCGAGATTCGTGCATGGTTTTTGAGGCGGTCTTTTTTTGGAATTTTTAATGCAAATAAGGGATGCAAGATGCAATTTCGACCTATTTTAGGGACTAAAATATAAATTATGATCAAACAATGTCCAAAAAATACGAAACTTGGGCACAGTGCAAAATATGATGAAATAAATGCAATGTAATTTTTTTGGAATTTTTGGATGCAATATATTTTTTTATGAATTTTTAAATGCAAACAGAATGATTTTCAATATTTAATTATAGGGATATTTACCCAGCAGACCCTAAAATCTTTCAAAAATACCTCTACGACCTTTGAAACATCATAATTCCTCCCACGACCCTTTAAACTTGCTAACCCTTACCCTACAGACCCTACCGTTAACTCCAGTTCATTTACTCGTTAAAATTAACCTGATTTCGTTATGTTCATTTATATTATACCCAAGTTGTTTATCAAATTTACATTTAATGCCACAACATCATCTCAGAAGAGTTGATCTTCCCTGAGCCGCTCCCCCGTCAACGCCAAGCTTTGAGCCTCGTCCCTTCCATCATCGAGAGCCTCGCGAACAGCTTCTCCATCCTTGCTCTCCCCTCCGTCACGGACGAGCACCGTGCTCAGCTCCTTCCCTCCTCTGACCGAATGGTCTGTATGAACCGAAGTCGCTGCTCCTTGCTACCCCATCCCCCGTGCACGCCGCTGCAACCCACCCCGCTCTGCCCGCGCGCGGCACTGCAACCTCCCGGGGCGGTGCTGCAACCCACCCCCTCCCCCCCGTGCGCGGCGCTGCAACCCCCCCTCCCCGCACGCGCCGCTGCAACCCACCCCCCTCCACCCGCGCGCGGCGCTGCAACCCCTTCCCACCGCGTGCATCGCCGCAACCCCTCCCTCCCCGCACGCGGCGCTGTAGCCCCCCCTCCCCCCCGCCGCGCGGCGCTGCACCCCCCTCCCCCGCGTGTGCAGCTGCAGCCCTCCCCCCGCGCGCGACGCTGCAACCCCCGTGCGCTGCTGCAACCTAGCCCCCTCCCCCCGCGCGCGGCGCTGCAACCCCCCTCCCTCCCAGCGCGCCGCTCAACCCCCCCTCCCTCCCACCGCACGCGCTGCTGCAACCCCTCCCTCCCCGCGCGTGGCGCTCTGCACGCTAGCCCGCTCCGCCCCTCTCAAGCTCCCTGGTCATGCCGCTGCACCCTGGTCCGTGCCGCTGCTCCCTACGCCGCCCCCTCCCAAGCTCCCTGGTCGCACCGCTGCTCACCGCCCACTACCAAGATTCCTGCTCACCCCTGGTGATGGAGCACCCCATGGATGCTGCATCCCTGCTCTCTCCCCACCGGTCTACTGCAAGACTTTTTTGGCTAATCGTAACCGTTCGATGTTTAATTGGTTAGATTAACTCACGACTAACCCAAGTAACTAACTCAAATGTAGTTAAAATTGACGGGAGGGTTTGTTGGGTAAGACAGAGCAAGTTTACGGGATCGTGGGAGGAATTATGATGTTTCAAAGGTCGTAGAGGTAATTTCGAAAGATTTTAGGGTTTGCTGGGTAAATATCCCTTAATTATAATAAAGATTAAACTTACTTATTTTCAAGAGATAAAATTATCTAAGATTTATCACAGTATGACTGATCTCAGAAAAATCCTAAACCTTGAAAATGTAAGATCTAATACCTATTGAAAATCAAATAATGAAATATGCAAAATGGTTTTTACAGAGCAAATTATGCGTAATACAAATCTTTTTGGGCACAATATGCAAATTTCCACAAAATAATAAATTATTAATTAATCATTAATCATAAAAATATCCACAATATTTCAGAATGTAGAGAATTAAGCAGCAAACGTCATGTTATTTTTGGATAAATGAAACATGCAATGTACGAGTCAGAAAGCACAAAGGAACACAGGGGTAGAACTGTAATATAATAAATAAATAAAATAAGTGCAAAATGCAGTGGGGTCTTTTTGTAATTACCGAAAATTTAGTGTTCTTCTGCAAAATTCTCAAGGGAGCATGTGCAGCGCACCTGCTCCTTGAGTCTCTATACTTTAGCGTAATATGGTGTAATCCAAGGGGGCGCCTGCAAATTGCCCCGCGGTCACGTGCGGAGCACGTGACCCGAGGGGTGACGAGGGGTAGCGTCCCCCATGCACGTGCGAAGAACGTGCTGGGGCGATGGGGATAGCTCCTGGCTGGAGCCAGGTGGTGTGGGGATGAGCAGGCCGAGGCGAGGCGCCGCCGATGGGTGGCTGTGCTCCTGTGCGGGGTCGGAGGGAAAAGTCGGCTCGAGTCGCGGTGGAGTCGCTTGAGTGTACGGTGAGAGTCGAAGATGGAGGTGGCGTGGCGAAGTTGACCGGCGATGAAGTTGAGGAGGTGGAGACGTTGGCGCTGCGCAGCGATGTAATGTCGACGGTGGAGTATGATCGGGCGTTGTCGGAGGAGAAAGACAATGTCGTTGATGGCGGTTGTCATTGTCTGGGTAGACGTAGCTGCTGGAGATGTTGGCTCGACGATGATCAGAGCTAGTTGGTGGAGGAGTTGACGGCGAAGACTAGGCGGAGCAGGTGGAGTTTGACGGAGGTGAAATTGGGGATGATGATCGAAAGGGTGATCGAGGATGCTTAGATGATAGAGAATAACAGAGCTACAGAGGAGGGAACCTGGAGAGGAAGCTCAACGGCGTAGCACGCCAGAGTGAAGCAGCGCTTGGAGGAGGTGGGCTGCGACGAGGGCGAATGCCTCGGATCACGCTGGAGGCAGGGGCTATCACGACCTGATGAGAAGAACGACAGATGGCCAAGTTGGGGAGAGGTCGACGCTCTTAAATAGTGCTGCGAGGGGTGGGGTATCCGGCGATAGTTAGCTGGGATTGCGGAGGTGGTTTTGGCCGTTGCGGTACGACGGGGGCGGTGGTTATGGAGAGGGCACAGAGGAGGTTGGCGGAATACGCGGGGGTGGTTTGGGTCGCAGTCAAAGGGCGGCAGTTGCGAAAGGCGGCAGTTGAAAGGTGGCCACGAATTACGACGATGATAACGGAGGGGTGCGCCAGAATGGGGAGAGGCTGGGAGGAAGACGAAGGCCATGGGTCGTCCGATCGGCCGAGCTCATACGGCCCTACAGGAGCCACGTGGCGCGAAAAGGGGAAGGGGGCAGGGAACGTGCGGAGCACGTGCCTGGGAGGCATGTGCGATGCACGTGCGGTGTCTTTTATTTTTTTTAAAGATAATATAAAAAGGCTAAAAAACGATGACATGTGGCGGCCTCTAGGGCTGCCACGTGTCAGCACCAGAAAAATCCATAGACAAAGATTTTGTAAAATCAAAAATAAATAGTAAATGACCTCGGATCGAAAAAGTTCCTCCACGAGAAATGCTCGTCTCGATGAGATCTACAACTTTCATAAAGACATCAAAGCCAAAATCGATCAAATGCATGAAGTGATTTTTTTGGGGTATCCCATGTACATAGAATACCTAGATATTTGGGTTTTGTAAATTTTTTGTCATTTTTAAACCAGATAGAAATCTGGAAAAAATATGGAGAAATCAAAGATAAATAAAAGACATCTAAATCTATTTTTTTTAATTTTAATAATTATGAAAATATGTACATAAAATATGGGTCAAAAATCGCTAAAACACACAATGTACAAAAGAGGCCGAAAACCTAACTTTCACATACGAGCTCTAATTCACTTGAACTAGGTCTCGTTTTGAAGGTAATTGAATGTGCATTAGTTCAAAATTGAGTAGGATCAAATCGGACACTGGATGGGGAAGATATGGGGTTTTTAGTCCAAAATACTGAAACTAGGGTTTGGATTTTTGTCCACTTAATAGGGTTAGTGAATTTTTTGCATTTTTCATTTATTCTTGTTAGTGATATGTATACAGTGGAGGTGGTTTTGTGTCATGCGGAGTTAGCATGAAGGAGTTAAAAAAAGGGGACGTTAGGCTAATTACAAGTCATTTTTGGCTTCTTATTTTGTGCAAAAATGATTCGTAAAATGCCATTCTGACGGAAACATGCATAAATGCTAATTATGCATAATAAATGCAGAAATGCTGATGATTTTGTGAGAATTGAGCTAAAATAAATGAGACTTAGAGTGATGAATCCGAGATTCATCATTGGGGTAATGGGTAGTGCGGTAGATGCGTGAAAACTACTACAAGTGGATGTAAGGCTCTTCACTAGTGTTTCCATGAAAAGAAGGAAGCAGAGTGAGAAACTGGGGCTTCAACTCAAAGTGAGCATGCACCAGTGGAATGAGGATCCACTCGATCATCTGGCTGTCTTCAGGATTATAGGTCTCCTTCATTATAGGTTTGGGTCTCCCCTGATCTAGCTCTTCCTCATCATACGACAGATTACCACCTCAACGTTTGCCTCCCCCTCCCTCGAGTCTGTTCATCACATCGTTAAGCATCTCCTGAAACACACTCTGTGCTAAGGCCTGTTCTGTCAGCTGCTGGTGGATAGCTTGGATATATGCCAATAGATGTGCATTGACCTGATTCTGATCGGGCATCTGTCCTTGATCTGGCTGAGGTGGCTGCTGACCCTTGCCCTTTCCTTGAGGATCCATGTCAGGGTCTGAGTCTAACGAAATGAATTCTGGATTAGGATCTAGGGCTTGGTCTGTCTTCTATCTACAGAATGAGAGAATCCTAAACAAACCACTTGCAATCTTATTCATCTGTCATGATGGATCTGGAATCAATATCAATTCCAGAGAGTTGTGAAGATAAAAGGATATGGGTTGTGATCGACTTCCATTCACAATGCCAAGAGTGGGACAAGAGTGGTCCCGGTTTATTGGGTGGTCGAGAAGAAAGGTAGAAGACGAGGAGTCTGGAGATCAATCCGCAAGGTCCGTATTGGGTTCTCAAGAATCCTCTTGAATTATTGGCGAGGTCGAGTCCATGGAATCGATGTAGGCGTTGGTGGGATCCCGACAAAACCATCCTTGGATCACCCTTGCAAATCACATTAGGAGTAGATGTTGGAAGAAGGATGCGGTGGTCAATGACGAAGAAAATTGGAGTGCAAAACAGTAAAAAGGCTCGAACTGAGCGGGGGTCAAAGGGAGGAATTCATGAAAAAATTTTCCTAAGTGCACGGGATGAGATCTTTGATCCTTAATCTAGATCCATACAAACACAAGATAAAATTGGTTTCACCAACTTACGCCATGTGAAGCCATGAAGGCTCGGCTACTTATCATCTTTTCAGTTTTAGAGTAGTTATTTCAGTCATATCTTATATCAAGTCCTTAGTACGCTAACCCTATAGGAGAGAGAGTACTGCAAGAAAAGAATCACATACTTGTCTTCCTCCTTTATAACCTGTAGTCTACACTTTTGAGGACCTTGTAACCCTTCCTGGATCTCTACTCAGCCAAAGAAATAGAGAGAGGAAGTCGATGGGCGAAACCAATACTTCTGTTTTTGCTCGGAACGGAATCACCCGTGAGCGTGTAAGAACCTACTCGGATGCAAACCGATGAGACAGACACCCACGTGAAGGCGTGGTCTATGCTCAGTACTTCAGACCATGTTGATGTCCCACACAATGCAGGAACACCATCGTTGACAAGGCCCTACTCGGTCACGTACGATAGAAGCACCATTACTTTAGAAATCTAGGCAATACACAAGGCAGTTACAGGCTGGGAATTGGCTCTATTCCTTATGGGACATGCCTTGCTCATGGGAGTGGGGTTTTGGTCCCCCTTCGAAAGTACCTGAAAACAATGAGGGATTTATGAACCCAGTACAATGATGATCCATTACAAATTTTAATTAAGGTCAAAGTTTATTTAGCAGTCCTCTTGTTTTAGCCTTTAGAGGCACGCAGTCTCATATCAGAATTACTAGCATTATTAATGTGACTAGATCCATTCGTAGAAGACTAAAGGAACAAGCATTCTTATTAATGTGTGGACCTAGTTACGTAGTCAAGCAGCCTATATCTAGAGGCTCCATGCACACAAAACAAAGTAAAATAAGGCAGAAAACTCCAAACAGTGGAAAGCAAAGAAAGCAAGTCAATAAAACACGGAAAACTACGACGAGGCCCCCAGGTGAACAGACACCCGGGCACTGGACCCTGCTGTGAAGAGTAGAGGCCAAATTATTACATGCCAGAATTTCTCTCTCTCACATAAAATTACATTTTTTAACTAATCCTTCCTCCTGCTTCCTTGGAGCTCACTTCGGCTAGTCAAAGAGAGGTGACCAGCTTCCTCCATGCTTGGCTGCATCGACCTCCTAGAAGACCGTCCTCACGTGGCGACCCTCGCATCAAAGTTGCAAGAAGATGTGCATTATCATACATAATCAATGAAATGATTAAAATCAATGAAAATTCACAAGAAAGATCAAAGAATTAAATTGGTAGGTGAAAGAATCAAAAAATCACGTAATTTATTTTACAAAATGATTGGCAAAAATAGAGTATGGTCATTGATCACTGACAACAGTGCCATCTAATAACTGAGGAATTTCTCGGCGGATCTACAGTCGATGCCTTGACCATTCAAAAATTATCAATTAATCAGCATTTAACCCACAATAATGAATAAGATAATAAAACCCTAAATATATGGAACTAATATTTATTGACTCTACCATAAAATGCATAGTGCTTAGGCATGTAGAGGACGAACAACAGAGAGCAAAATGGGTAGCCTATGGTTATTTATATACAACCGAGTCATTTATACAAATCGTGATTTTTGTCAGTTTCAATTATATATATATATATTTGATTTTTGATTTTCTGATTTTATATTTTATTTTTATATTTATTTTTATATATTCTATTTTTTATAAATACAATATAGCCTATATAAGGCTTTATGTAAGTAATACAAAAAGATATTTTTTTAAGTACTATTAAATATAATTAAACATTATAAAATAAATTGTTTTTTGATTTTGAATATTTTTCTAATGTTTTTATATTTTTCCAATATTTTTTGCTAATTTTTATGTTATTTTGAAATAAAAAATATCCCGAATAGGGGATTAATTAAATACCCGAAATCAACGTGGGTTTTAAAATTAATAATTAAGTCCCAAAAATAACCAAATTAATTTGAATTTGTAAATAACTATATATAAAATTATTAAATGGAAAAAACATATTTTTGGACTTTTTGTGGAATTTTTATATTTTTTTGTTGGATTTTGGAGCTTTCTGATTTTTTAAATTTTCTTTTTACTTTTTTAGGGGTTTTTGCTTTCTAGACTCAATAAACATCAAAATATAACATATATAATTTTTTTGTAATTTTTCAAAAGTATTTTATATTTTTTTGGTATTTTATACTTTAAGTAGTGATTAAATGCTCCTTCTTCATTTTTTTTATAAATAGATAAATGTAAAAAATGCCAAATTATTATAAGGCATGTATCTACAGGGCATGAAGCATCTACCCTAATTTTTGTGGATTTTTTTGGAACATGCTAGCTATATTGAATAATTAGGTAAATGTCACAAAAATAAATAGGCCTGATAGGGGCATAACTGCAAATAATATAAAGTCCAGGGGCCACATTGCAATTTGCCCAACATAATAAAATATTTATTTAAAGTTCTTTAACTATTTTACAATAAACAAAAACATCAGGGACCTGTGTGCAAAATTTCCAGCGTCAGGTGAAGATAGCATGTGACGCTGATAGGAACCAAAATACAAATATTAAACACCCAAGGGCCCAAATGCAAAAAGCCTAATTTATTTATACATAGTAATTTATTTACAGTATTAAAAATTAAATACACAAAAATCAGAGGTCAAAGTGCAAATTACACCTTAAAGCGCTGGATCCGACGGTTCGATGTGCGCCGCTTTTCCCCGTGGCGTGCACTGGATAGCGGATGACGGTTCGTTGGTGGATGCACAAAATTTGATCGTAGATCGCGATCGGATGGGTGGGCCTGGGCTCCATCCAACGGTGCTGACGCGAACTGGGGGTTTTTCAAAGATAGAACGACTCCGGGGTGTCCAGGAAGAACAGGGAAGCAGGTCGCCTAGGGCAACCTTTGATCGGTCGGCGTATGCTTCTCCGGCCACCTCCCGTGCCACCGATGGTTCCTTCACGTTCCTGGAAGACTCCTGCGTCTGATGATGTCTTCCGCTGGGCTCATGGAGGTCCCAAGAGGTCAGGCGAAGTCGAAGAAGGCGGGGACCTCCAAGAACCTCTTTCCATATCTAAATGAGCCCGGCGGGGCTTCTTTGATCGCCAAACCTGCACAGAGAGAACAAACAGCTCGAGGGCTTCATCCTAGACCGGGGCTTGAAGACGATATGCCAAAAAATGCGATGGGCGGTGAGGTTCCGGCGGATGGCGGGGGAGAACCTCGATTCGCAGAACCTGTGGGGTTCTGGTTGATCTTAGGTGGTCGGGAGATGAAGAACACAAGAAGGGACGAGATGAAGGAAAAATGGGAGTCAAAGCACAGAAGAATCGCAACGATCCGCTCCGGCGATCTTTGATTTCGCTAATCCTAAGCATATCACTACGTTAATGACTAACCTACGAACGTAAATGAAATACTGGAATAAAAACCTAACTAAACAAGCAATAAAATAGCTCTTATACCTGATGGGACTCAAGGGAGCAGGGCGGCACCGAAGCGCCGATGTGGGTGCAGCCCTGACCTCCTCCGACCGTCGCAAGCCTCCACGTGCCTCCTTCTATCACAAGGAATCTTTCTGGACCAAAGACTAGGGCAAATGGGATGGCTAAGGTTGACCAAATTTGTTGAGGAAGGAGAGGGCTCTTATTTATAAATATGGAGGGGAACCCTTATTGACCGGGGCGAATCAAATAATCGATGGAGTTTTGAAGTGACTAGAGTAGCTTGTGTGAATCAGGGATGATCAATAATCATTTCATCTTTAGGAAGCAAAGTCGATAGATGGACGAGATGCCCTGGAAAAAGGGTGGAAAATCGGGGACAAGACACTCACGTCCCTTCAAGCGGCTGAAGGTAATGTTGACCGAGGTCAAATTGTGACGCATTCGGATTGGGCCAGATAAGTTGATAGGAGACAAAACAGCTTAGTTTATTGAAGAATAATTAATTTAAAATAGAAAATGATTTTATTATTTTTCGAGTATGAAATAAAAAATGTTTACTACTTTATGTAGTATTTTATTATGATTTTTTGTATATTTTTTTGTTGAATTTTGTGAAAATTTATTTTTAGTGACTTATTTATAGGTGTATATACCTGTATTGGGAACATTTTTATTTTTATTGGGTATATTTTATTTTATTATTTTATTTTTGTACTTTATATATTTACAAAGTTTTTTTAGTATAAATAATTTTTTATTCGATTTTTATGATGTTATTTATATACTTAAATAAATAGGTATATATAATATGTATGTATACGTATAGGTATTTTACATTTATTTCATATACATTTAATTTATTTAATGTATTTTATTGGGTTTTTTTTGGATTTACATTTTTTATGGAATATAGATAATATTTACCATTTAATATAAATGAATAAAGATGAAAAGAATGAAATCCCCTTTTATTTATATACAAGTAATACATACGTATTTTGCCTATGTAACTACATAGACTTATTTTATGTTACATTTTCTTTTTGGTTTTATTTTAATTTCAATATGTATATATGTTATGTATAATATTTAAAAAATTATAAAAATATAAATTTGTAAAAATAATAGGCAATGAATAAATTGAATATTTTAATGGATATTATGTACAATAGGGGCCCAAAACCTATCTTTTGTGTAATAACTCCAAAAAATATAAAACCACCACCATTAAATAGCTCTTGAAAAGTTATCTAAATTAGAGTGTGATTTTGTTATGTTTTGAGTTTTTATTTGAAAGATATGGGTCTGTGAAGTTTGGTTTTTGGCTTTTTATTCTGGGTATAAAATGTACACTGTATATTATTTTTGCACCAACTCAATTTTGTATTTTTATTTACATTATTGTCTACAACTTTTATGTAGAAAGTTTCTTTGTTTGATGAACAAATAATAAAGAATAAAACATGTGTCAAAAATATATAGATAATGAATAAATAAAATGCGGTATTTACTGTTTTTCCAGCCCTTATCTCCCCGTACTTTATTCCTTGTCGACAAATTCCGTTCTGCCCTTGATCTCGGGATTAGGGTCATAAAATATTTGTAATATTTTATTCCTTTTTCTTTTCTTCTCTTTATTCTATAATTTTGGTATTAAAAAACCTTATTTTATATACAAATAATACAATGAATGCTATTTAAGATAAAGTGTTGCTATTTACATGCAATTGCTAGGGTTTTTGAGGCAGAAATGATAGAATAAAGGTTATGAAATGGAGATTCATCAGGTACCTTAATGATTAATCAGATATTAATACTTAGGTTGAGTGATTAATTTATCAACAATGCACAAAAAATATTGTGCATAACATTTTGCATGAACATAAAGTTTTTAGTTGATTTCAAGCAAGTTCAATTCGATACAATATGAAATGGAATGCAAACAAAATGATAATGCCTTAATATTCCCCCAAATTTATCAATTGATCAAGCAATAAAGATAGATTCAATTTTATGATAAATTGATGCATTGAAATAAGTGTGTATCTCAACAATGGCATTTAAATGAAAGGAAAGGTAACACATTATATGTCAAAATTAAGCATACTTTTATAAGTGTCAAATTAGGATATTATATGATGCGATTATCTAGAGAATTAAATGTTAGCCATGTGAGCCCAAGGCGAACCATTCTTACAATAAATGTTATTGTAATAAATATGTTTTATAAATAAATGTTATTGATTGTTTCACTCCCTTTCTGAAATTAAATGAATGGATGCACTATAAGGTCCCTCTGTACAATTAGGTTATGTACCATGACCGTCTTGATAATCATATAGCTGTTGATTCATTAAATGAATCATAGAGGTTGGTGTTTAGATGAAAATCTAATGAGTTAGATAGAGGACTTATCAAGCACCGTTAAATGATTATTAAGAGATGATCTCCAGCCTGAGTAGGAGATGGAAATCCTTTCTCACATAGGCTGATATCTTACCGACCTCTTGATGCAGGTCCTCTGCACGGGAATAGTGATTCGGAGGTGTCAGATTAGTTTGGTCAAAGAGTTGACTTAGCGAGATCAAGATAACCTAAGTCCTATGTTTAATACTACCACATCATAGGCACACATCCTCTGACCAGAGACAGATGTGTTGCTATATGTCTGAGTATGTACATTTGGCAGGACATTAGGTTGACGACTTAACTAAGGTCTATACACCGGCGAGCTGGTGTGCATATAAGGGCATATGAGTAAAACGATCTCTCAAAGGGATCATACAGGTTCGCTTATGAACCGGAAGACATGAGCTCACTCATGAGGTATTGGGATCAATCAAATTCCATGCATGGTCGTCGTGCTTAAAAAGCATGACAAGAATTTGAAGGTATGATATATGCTTTGGGAAAGCATATGATAGATACCAAATCCCAATGACCATGATTGGGAAACTTGGTGATCAAACCCTGAAGAAGACAATGTAAAATTGATCTTCATCTTCAGGTTGATCATTTGTCTTCCAGTATGCAGGATGTGTAGGTATTGGGAATAACTGAGGGTGATGTGATCATAAAAAATTGTATAACCATGACGCTTCCAGTCTGAGAGAGTGATGAAATAGGTCTGGATTTTAGTTACTCCTCTAAGTAGAGTAGTAACTTGATCTTAGTCCAAGTGTTAGACATTGATCTGAATGTGATTCAGATGCAATGAGAAGATTAAGTAAACATACATGATTTAATCCAGCATCTGTGGGTGGTCCATTAGATCTGGATTTGAGATAAGATCTCAACATCCAAGTCTCTATACGTGGAACAATACAATCACCCAGTCCTTATCTCCATGTATCTGCGGAGAGAGCACATTATTCTTGAAGGAGTTCAAGAATGATTCCTATGATAAATTTTGTATCCAAGCAAGAAGGTCTTGATGATTAAATGAGATTTAATTATCAAGTATAATATGAATGAGATTCATAGTGTGAGAAGGATTATCCAAGATAATTAAATGGGATTTAATTATCAAGGATAAGCAGACCGTGGATAGTGTTATCCATAATATCTCTGTATATTATAAATGTGATTTATAATATATAATAGAGAGAGAGAGAAATTTTGTAAAAAGCATTTGTTAATTATTAATGTGGATTGGATTCACATTAATTAATTGGAAATGTAATTTACAAATTAGTTTGGGTTGTGAATATGATTCACATATTTTTCGATGGCATGATTGAAATATTAACAAATTAATTTGGAATTAATTTGGTGGATATTATTGCCATAAAATTTATTGCAATTTATTAAGAAATAAAAGGATAAAATAAAAAGGAGACAAATCACCACCAAAAGAGGTGGCGCCACCAATGACTTAGTCATAGGTGACACCCCCTATTTTTTAGGGGTAATTTGTTTTCTCCCTTTTTGTTATCTTATTATCTCTTAATAATTAATTTATGTTAAAGTTAAATTGTGTCGATAATAATGCAACATATATTTAATTTGATATGAATTAATGTTTTTGCTTTTTAACCCAAAACAATCATGGTCGTTGATTGATACATGGATCAACCTAGCCGTTGGATCTATGTATGCCATGGATTGAGATCCATTGGATCCCAAACTAATATATAAGGAGGGCAACCCTAGCCCTTGATAATACATCAACACAACACAAGAGTAGACGCCAACTCTTCCTCTCTCTCTCTCTCATTCTTGTCCTCTCTCTTCCTCTCTCTAAAGTGGTCGTCCATCTATGTGTTGAGAGAGAGAGCTTCTCGCCTTCGCCTTCGACTACTCGAGGATCTCCATCTTCTTTGGGGTTTCTTGCTCTAGAGGAAGATGACAGATTTCGTTGGACGAAATCAGGAGATTCGAGGCTTGGATCTTCTTCGAGGATTGCGGGAGTCACGCGTCTCATCATCACGCCCGCAAGTGCTGTCTTCGTGGATAGGACTTGAGACAGGTGGATCTCTTGCTTTAAAGATCTCATGATCACAACCACTCTTCGAGAGGTATTTCTAATACTTTGTGGTTTTATGAAATGATCCAAGAAACATTCTTGTGATCATGTGGTTTCATCACATGTTTTAA
Source organism: Ottelia alismoides (assembly GCA_037367405.1). NCBI lineage: Eukaryota > Viridiplantae > Streptophyta > Magnoliopsida > Alismatales > Hydrocharitaceae > Ottelia > Ottelia alismoides. The sequence continues at coordinate 617,260 of JAZKJV010002552.1, read as the reverse complement.
AATTTTTAAATTCCGCAGCACCTTGCGACTAGTACGACTAGTCGCCCTGATCGCATGAGATGCGATTGTCATGCTTCCGTGATGCGCTTGAGGACTGTCAATATCTTTCAAGTGGTATCAGAGACTTAGGTCGAAAAAGTTTTTGGATATGATCCATGAACCTAGGACGACTTGGGTTTGTAAGGTCGCGAAAGTTTTATCGCATTTGAATTTTCGCACCTCTGTCTAATTGATTTTTTCGGCACTGTTTAAATTATTTAAGCACGAAATATTCAATTGAATGTTGTTTCCCATTAAATAAGGAAACCATAGGATCTGAGTTTACTAAATTTGGATTTAATTGCTCAAGATATGGCCTTTTGAATAAGCATGTATTCACTGTTGCGGGAACAACAAAAATGAACGTGATTAATTTGTTAATTATGGTTTTGACGCGTCTCTAAATGCGTACAATATCACTTAGGTTCTGTTCTAAATCAAGTTGGCAATATTAAGAAACTGATTTTGCGAATTTTGGATTTAAATTGATCAAGATAAGTTAATTCTAGTGATTAGGGGTCACTGCTGGAAATTGACAAACTTGATCATGAACAGTGTGATAGTCATTCAATTATTTTGATGAAAATTAATTGTTAATTTTCTGAAATTGATTATTGATAAGTTTTTGTGAAATATTTAAATATGATAATCAATTCCTTGAATGACATCCCACTAACCATAATAATAAGATAGTTGATCTTGATCATTGGTTAATTTGAAATCATCAACAAACATTGATTACATACAAAACCCTAGGTCATCCTACAATAGTTGTAGGACAACTTTTACAAGCAAAACCCTCTTGCTTGAATAGGATTGGGGATTTGTTTAGCAAATCTCCTTATAATATAATCAAAATTGTTTTGATGTATATTATATGGTATAATTTTCATTGAAAGATCGATGAGCATCTCAAAGTACATGATGATCTATCTGGCATTATCCTTTCCTGAGGTGGATATGGAATCTAGTCGGAGAGCATTGGGGTAACAGGTTGCAACGTATGTGGTCCGCCCCACTCTTGCTGGTATTGGCCATGACAGCGGGTAGGGACTCGATAATGCCGGAGAAATCAAAGTGTATTTTTCTAATTTATAAAATTTGAAATAATATGTACTTTGAGATTATACCTACTATTCAAGTAAAATTCAAAGTTTGTTGATTGAAAATTAGATTGATAATTAATTTAAAGAGATTTAATTTATTATATCCTATTAAAACACTCTATTGTGAATAGATGTGTATTTCCCTAGGAAGAATTAATTATGTGAATATGATTCACGATTAATTATTTCAAAATGAATAAGAGGTTGAGGATCACATAAGTGACATCCATGGTCTTCCGTCAAGGCAATGAATTTCGTCACCAAAAGTTGTATATATGAGACGCCTGTCTGAAGTGACAGATCCTATATACAATTATTTAGATCGGGTTCTTTGCTTGTCGAAGGAGTAAGGTTGTATACGTAGTGACCCCAATATCTGGTCCTCATATTATTGGGGCGATATTGGATTGCGTATAGAGAGTATTAAGCCCGTTGACGGTTGGTTCGATTAGCAACGGGTCAACATCATCTTAGGGGTGGTGGGCCCGGGTGTTAAAGACTAAATTGGGAAATGCAAGTTGGACTTGCAAGGCAGAATGTGTTCCTGCATCTCTTTATTCGAGTCACAGGCTCTCATATTATTGGGATGTGATAACGATAGAGAGGAGATCTCAGATCTTGCTTGAGATATAGCGGTAAGTATATCTCTTACTTTGAAAGACGATTAGGGAATAATCTTTCATAGTGGACATAGCAAGACAAATTTGATTTAAAATGACTTAATCAAATGTTTTAAACTAGATATATAATTATTTATATTTTCTAATATAATGCATTCTTAATTTCAGAAAATGAAGTCCATGAATCCACTGAGAAAGCTCTTAGAGGTCAATCAGTTGACCAGACCAAATTATTCGGATTGGATCTTAAATTTCGATCTTGTCCTTTCTACGGAGCGCATCTCATATGTGCTGACCAAGGACAAGATTGCAGACCCTCGGATTGCTGAAGATAAATCTTTAATGAGAAATATGATGAAGATCATAAATTGTCAAGGTGTTATATCCTTGGCTCATTGTCCAATGTGCTTCAGAAGCAGCATGTGGAAATGAACCACTACCAAGAAATAATGCTGAATCTGAAAGAGATGTTCGGTGACATAAACCGCACACAGCATTACAATGTGATGAAAGAGCTTATTCGCTGCAAGATGCAGGAAGGGACCTCTGTCAGAGAACACGTACTCAAATCTGTTTGGGTACCTATTTGAATTGGAAACCCTGGGAGCCTATATGGATGCTGATATGCAGGCTGATTTTATTCTACTGTCGCTCCCTAAGTCTTTCAACAACTTTGTCATGTCATATCACATGAGCAAAGTTGATTTCAGTAACGCTGGTTTGTTAGCTGCATTAAAATCTTCAGAAGATGTAATGAAAAAGGACGACCCCTCTGCTAGTGCAAGGGTTGCACAAGTAAAAGGAAAGCATGGTCGGAAGCAAGGTTCTCGGAAGGGCCTGCCCCAGAAGAGAAAGAAGAAGAATCAAGGAGATTGTTCATCTTCCAGTGCTTCCATGTTAATGACATCAAAGAAGACCGATGTCTGTCACCACTGCAAGAAGCTGGGGCAATGGAGGCGTAACTGCCTAGAGTACCTGAAGTCGGTTGATAAAGCTATAGCCCCAGCAGGGATGAAATCTACTTTCATCATTGAAACTAGCTTTATCGTTGGATGAGAAGGAAGTTGGGTTGTAGATTATGGTGCTTCTGTTCATGTATGCAATTCGTTGCATTTGTTTCAGGAAACTCGGAATCTGGAGCAAGGGGAGATAGTCATCTAGATGGGATCTGATGTAAGTGTTGCAACAGTCGCCATTGGGACCTGCCGACTATTATTATCTAGTGGTCGAGACTTAGTACTTAAAGAGTGTCTTTATGTACCTGAAGTCAGGATGAATTTGATATCCATATCTAAGCTTGTTAGACATGGATATTCCTTCCTTTTCTAAAATAAGTTAGTCATTAATCAATATGATAAATTTATTACGGATGGTGTTTTGACTTCTAGTGTACTCTATGAATTGTGCATTGATGAATGTGTCATGAATGCCACTACCACTTATAAAAACCCTAAAAGATCTAGGGAGAATGGAAATCATTCGAATATGATTTGGCATCAAAGGCTTGGTCATTTATCTGTTGATAAGATCAATAGATTGATAAAGGATAGACCCGTAGATTTTCTACATGTCCAATCTTTACCTACTTGTGAACATTGCATTCGAGGTAAAATGACTAGGATGCCTTTCCGTAACAAGGTTACGAGATGCGAAGGTATTCTTGACCTAATACATACTGATGTATGCGGCCCCTTCAGTACCGCAACTCGGAATTGATATCGATATTATTTGATGTTTATTGATGACCATTCACGATACGAGTTTATCTTCCTACTACGTCATAAATCTGAAACCTTTGAAAAGTTCAAAGAGTTTAAGGCTTTGGTTGAGAACCAAACCGATAGGAAGATTAAACGGATTCGATCTGACCGAGGTGGCGAGTAACTCTCAGATGAATTGAAGGGATACCTTAAAGAGAATGGAATTGTCTCCAATCTCACTCCCCCTGGAACTCCCCAACTTAATGTTGTTGCTGAAAGAAGTAACAGGACCATCATGGACAGGGTCCGTTCAATGATGAGCAAAGCACGTTTACCTCTTACATTCTGGGGATATGCAGTAGAGAATGCAATATATATCCTGAAGAAGATTCCTAGCAAATCTGTACCTAAGACTCCTCATGAGCTCTCGTATGGAACCAAACCTAGTGTTAGACACTTGAGGGTTTGGGTTTTCTTGGTCCATGCGACGAATGTGGATGCAAGTAAGCTAGAATCTCGCACTTATGAGTGTTACATCATTGGGTATGTTAAAGATGGTATTAGATATCAACATTATGATCCTGAGACCCAAAAGATTTTTGTCTCTAGAGATGTGAAATTTCTGGAGGATGATTTCCTTAAAGGTCAAGATAGAAATGAAATAGAGGAACTCATCGAATCCCCTGAGGTTCTGTGATTTCTAAACCAGAAACTGAAGAGATAAATGAAGATGAAACACCCATACATCTTCAAAGGAGTTCGAGGGTGGTTGCACCACCTGAAAGGTATGGATTCCATGTGTCAAGTTAAACTGACAATGATCCTACTTCATTTGATGAAGCACTCGCGGATCATGACATGGATAGATGGATGCTGGCAATGAAGTCAGAGATTGACTCCATACATAAGAATGGTATATGGACCCTAGAGGATCCACCTAAATGGGTAAAACCCATTGGGTGCAAATGGATCTTCAAGATAAAAAGGGGACCTGATGGGAAAGTAGAGACTTTCAAGGCACGGCTCGTAACTAAGGGATACACACAGAGAGAAGGCATCGACTACGACGAGACGTTCTCTCCTATGGATATGCTTAAGTCCATCAGGACACTGCTATCTATAGCTGCATCTCTTGACTACGACATCTGGCAGATGGACATCAAGACAACTTTCCTCAATGGATACCTCGAGGAGGATATCTATATGGAGCATCCCCAGGGCTTCATAGTTGAGGATGGACAAGTACGCAAGCTAAAGAAATACATCTATGGGCTCAAACAAGCTTCTCGTAGCTAGAACATCAGATTTGATGAAACCATAAAGAGTTATGATTTTTTGCAGAATCCTGATGAACCTTGTGTGTACAAGAAGCTTAGTGGGAGCGCCATTGTGTTCATCGTGCTTTACATAGATGATATCCTTATCATTGGGAATGATACAAGAATGATGACCAGTGTGAAGATTTGGCTATCTCATACCTTCGAGATGAAAGATCCTGGAGAAGCCTCTTACATCTTAGGCCTGAAGTTGTTCAGAAACCGAGAAAAGAGGATATTGGGTTTATCACAACATGGATACATTAAGAAGATTCTTGAACGATTCCGCATGGATAGTTCCAAGAAAGGATTCCTCCCCTTAAGACATGGTATCCATCTGTCTAAAGGGATGGCTCCTCAAAGTGTTGAGGAAAAGAAGGCCATGTCTGGATGCCCCTATGCATCAGTTGTAGGAATCTTAATGTATGCCATGATGTGTGCTAGGCCAGACATCTGCCATGCAGTGGGAGTGGTAAGTCGTTACCAATCCTGCTACGGAGAGCAACACTGGAATGTAGTAAAGAACATATTCAAATATCTAAGACGGATGCAAGATTACATCTTGGTCTATGGAGATGGTGATCTCCAAGTCTTGGGACATACAGATTCAGACTTCCAGTCAGATAGTGATGATCGAAAGTCAACATCAGGGTTTGTATTCATGTTGAACGGTGGTGCTGTGAGCGGAAGAAGCAAGAAGCATGACACTACGGCAGATTCAACAACAGAAGCCGAGTACATTGCTGGATCGGATGCTGCAAAGGAGGTGGTGTGGTTGCGCAAGTTTATCTTGGAGCTTGGCGTAGTTTCCTCTGATAGTTCCATCTCGTTACTCTGCGATAACAGGGGAGCCATTACCCAGGCAAAGGAACCCATATGGCATCAAAAGAGCAAGCATGTGGAAAGGAAATACCACATCATTCGGGAGATTCAAAAGCATGGTAATATTATCATAACCAAGGTGGATTCTACCGACAATGTTGCGGATCCTCTTACCAAACCTCTGACGCAGTAGGTTTTCGACAAGCATGTAATGAGTATGGGTTTAAGGACTGTTCCTGAATGGTTTTGAAGGCTTGCGGGAGATTGTTAGCCATGTGAGCCCGAAGTGAACCATACTTACAATAAATGTTATTGTAATAAATATGTTTTATCAATAAATGTTATTGATTGTTTCACTCCGTTTCTGAAATTAAATGAATGAATGCACTATAAGGTCCCTCTGTACAATTAGGGTTATGTACCATGGTCGTCTTGATAATCATATAGCTGTTGATTCATTAAATGAATCATAGAGGTTGGTGTTTGGATCAATATCTAATGAGTTAGATAGAGGACTCATCAAGCACCGTCAAATGATTATTAAGAGATGATCTCCAGCCTGAGTAGGAGATGACAATCCTTTCTCACATAGGTTGATATCTGATCGGCCTCTTGATGCAGGTCCTCTGTATGGGAATAGTTATTCGGAGGTGTCAAATTAGTTAGGTCAAAGAGTTGACTTAGCGAGATCGAGATAACCTAAGTCCTATGTTGAATACTGTTACAGCATAGGCACACATCCTCTGACCAGAGACAGATGTGTTGCTATATGTCTGAGTATGTAGATTTGGCAGACCATTAGGCTGACGACCTAACCAAGGTATATACAACGGCGAGCTGGTGTGCATATAAGGGCATATGAGTAATACGATCTCTCAAAGGGATCATACATGTTCGCTTATGAACCGGAAGACATGAGCTCACTCATGAGGTATTGGGACCGATCAAATTCCATGCATGGTCGTCGTGCTTTGGAAGCATGACAAGACTTTGAAGGTATGATATATGCTTTGGGAAAGCATATGATCGATACCAAATCCCAATGACCAAGATTGAGAAACTTGGTGATCAAACCCTGAAGAAGACAGTGTAAAATTGATCTTCATCTTCAAGTTGATCACAGGTCTTCCAGTATGCAGGATGTGTAGGTATTGGGAATACTTGAGGGTGATGTGATCATAAACGATTGTATAACCATGATGCTTCCAGCCCGAGGGAGTGATGAAACAGGTTTGGATTTTAGTGACTCCTCTCAGTAGAGAAGTAACTTGATCTTATTCCAAGTGTTGGACCTTGATTTGAATGTGATTCAGATGCAATGAGAAGATTAAGTATACGGACTTGATTTAATCAAGTATCTGTGGGAGGTCCGTTAGATCTGGATTTGAGATAAGATCTCAACATCCAAGTCACTATACGTGGAACAATACAATCTCCATGTCCTTATCTCCAAGTATCTGCGGAGAAAGCACATTATTCTTGAAGGAGTTCAAGAATGATTCCTATGATGAATTTTGTATCCAAGCAAGAAGGTCTTGATGATTAAATGATATTTAATTATTGAGTATAATATGAATGAGATTCATATTGTGAGAATAATTATCCAAGATAATGAAATGGGATTTAATTATCAAGGATAAGCAGACCATGGATAGTGCTATCCATAATATCTGTGTATATTATAAATGTGATTTATAATATATAACAGAGAGAGAGAGAGAGAGAAATTTTATAAATAGCATTTGTTAATTATTAATGTGGATTGGATTCACATTAATTAATTAATTGGAAATGTAATTTACAAATTAGTTTGGGTTGTGAATATGATTCACATATTTTTCAATGGCATGATTGAAATATTCACAAATTAATTTGGAATTAATTTGGTGGATATTATTGCAATAATAGTTAATACAATTTATTAAGAAATAATAGGATAAAATAAAAAGGAGACAAATCACAACCAAAAGGGGTGGCGTCACCAATGACTTAGTTATAGGTGACGCCCCCTATTTTTTAGGGGTGATTTGTTGCCTCCCTTTTTGTTATCTTGTTATCTCTTAATAATTAATTTATTTTAAAATTAAATTGTGTTGATAATAATGCATCATATATTTAATTTGATATAAATTAATGTTGTTGGTTTTTAACCAACAAAAATCATGGTCATTGATTGATACATGGATCAACCTAGCCGTTGGATCTATGTATGCCATAGATTGCGATCCATTGGATCCCAAACTAATATATAAGGAGGGCAACCCTAGCCCTTGAGAGAACATCAACATAACACAAGAGTAGACGCCTACTCTTCCTCTCTCTCTCTCATTCTCATCACCTCTCTCCCTCTCTCTAAGGTGGTCGTCCATCTATGTGTTGAGAGAGAGAGCTTTTCACCTTCACCTTCGACTACTCGAGGATCTCCATCTTCTTTGTGGTTGCTTGATCTAGAGGAGGACGATGGATTTTTTTGGACGAAATCAAGAGCTTCGATGCTTGGATCTTCGTCGAGGATTGCGGGAGTCACGCGTCTCATTATCGCACCCGCAAGTGCTGTCTTCGTGGATCGGACTTGAGACAGGAGGATCTCTTTCTTTAGAGATCTCGTGATCGCAACCACGCTTCGAGAGGTATTTCTAATACTTTGTGGTTTGATGAAACGATGCATGAAACGTTCTTGTGATCATGTGGTTTCATCACAAGTTTTAAAATTTTTAAATTCCGCTGCACCTTGCGATTAGTACGACTAGTCGCCCTGATTGCCTGAGATGCGATTGTCACGCTTCCGTGATGCGCTTGAGGATTCTCAATATCCTTCATTAAACATGTGTCAAAATCATTGAAAAAGTAGTTTGTATGGTCAAGGTATAAAGGAAAGAGTCCACAGGCATAACTGAAAGAAAACATGAGAATATATGCGAAAAATCATCACAAACAGGTCCTCAGAGGGATATTTTCAGAAATATAAGAACATAGAAGGCCATACCTGTATATTTGTCAGTGTACAGGGACCCTTTTGTGATTATCCAAAGTTGACGGGGTACTCTCATAATTTATCCAGGGATTCCACATGAAGCAAGTGCGGTCTAGACCCATCTGCGATTCTAGAAAATATGGTGGCTTTGGCAGCAAAATATCAACACCTACGCACCTCGCACGGATAAGGAGGCTCAGGGGTAGGTTTGGGCGATAGCAGGTGGATCGACCATGTGGGTGTCTCTAGGTGCCTCAGAGGTGGATCAGTCCCACCAAGCCTAAAAGGTCTCAGGTGGAAGAATGAGGGCCATGGATCTTTAGATCGGATGGTAGCTACTTGTCAAGGAGAAATCCTCATACGTTGTTGGCAGTGCAAAGAGGACTCTAGCGAGTCGCCTCCATCTCCTCTATGCTTTGTGTCTCAGCATGAAGGCCACCGATACGTACTGTAGGCCTTACAAAGAAGTTGGGGGCTTGAGGAGGATCCGACAATGGCTGGCGAAGTAGGGTGATAAAGCCTCATCTGTAAAGCCTTGAACTTGGCATATCTCGGATCCTATATAATAAGATCCGGCTCGTCAAGAGAAAACCAACGAAATTTATTTCGTGTGAATCGGACTTCGTTTCGAATTGTTATGAATTTCGGAAGAAAGAGAAGGAAGGCTAAGATGTCATTAATCCATAATGACTGTCATTAAGACTAATTAAACATGATTAAAGAAATTAATGACGATTGAAAGCCGCTAATGATCATTAGTAAACACTAATCAATAGTTAACAAAAGATATGCATAAGCCGCGAAAGTTAAATCGTGATTAGTGAAAGTTAATCACGATTAGTGTTAATTAAGCGTCATTAGCGAATCTAGAATCCTCTAGAATGTTCTAACTTAAGCTCCAAGTTTGGGATAAGTTTTGGCTAAAACTATGGGCCAAAACCATGGGCCGCTAAACCATGGTTAAGGTCTAAACCATGGTTTTCTACCATGGTTAGTGGTTTTCTGGGGCCTATAAATAGACCCCCCCTACCCATTCATTCTCTACAACTTCCACTACCACCACCACCCCAAGGGCTAGGGTCGAGAGGTTGGGAGGAGGAGTGGGAGGCGAGGGAGGAGCGCTAGCGAAGTGCTGGCGGGAGAACGAGGAGAAGAAAGGTATGATCCTCTCTTAGTTGCTTCGTAAGCTAGGCTTTCAATTCATACTCTTGTTCTTCCAAGTTTTGTTTTTGATTCATATTTCTTTCCGATTCGTTTTCCTGTTGTGGTTCGAGGAGAAATCTGTGTAACACCCTACTTAGGTGCAGGCGGCTATGCACGTCAGTGACCCTGTGATTCGTCACACGTTCACTCATCTAAGATGAGTGGTGTCTACCGATTCTCCATCGTTTATGTTTCTATTCTTCGTATTATGCTTTTATAGTTATTTTGATGGAGAAATCTGTGTAATACCCTACTTAGGTGCGGGCGGCTGTGCACGTCAGTGACCCTGTGATTCGTCACACGTTCACTCACCTAAGATGTGTGGTGTCTACCGGTTCTTCATCTCTTGTTGTTGAGTATATTCTTTCAGTTTCATTGTTATTTTCCTCTCGATTGATTTTATAGAGGAAACTCTTTTCGTTTTTATTTAGAAATATGTCCCGATATAAGGGGAAACTCTGTTGAAATTTTCCGAGAAATATATCCCGATATAAGGGAAAACTCTGCCGAAATTTTCCGAGAAATATATCCCTATATAATAGAAAACTATGCCGAAATTCTAAGAGAAAATATGTTCTTGACGTTCTTCGTGTTCTTCGCGTTCTTCGCGTTCTTCGTTCGTTCTTCACGTTCTTAACATGTTCTTAGCGTTTTGATACGAAAAATGAAATTCGATCTTTTCAGGAGCCTTAAATTAGCCTTTCTAAAAACGAAACTCGATAAAGCCTTGCATACACGAGAGAGAGCTCGATTAGGTAACGAAATCCTTCCTTTTGCTGTTGGGTTTTCATACTAAATTATTGAAATTCTTGATTTAGTGTTCTTTGCTACGAAGAACCCTAATTTTGGCTATTTTTGAAAAAGTCTGAAGAATTGCTTTGTGATTCCCACTAAAATACGATTTACACATCAAATTGATGCGTTGGCTCTGAAAGCTAGGGTTTGGGAGTTAAAATAGGCACAAATAGGAGTATACATATGGTTATGAATAATATATATGTGAGTCAACATTAAGTATTGCGGTTTATGCAAATCAAAGACTTAACAAAAGAATTACATCATGTGAATTGGTGTGATTTGAGTTGGATCCTGAAAAGGATCTTGTGTCACGATAAGGATGACTGGGAGTAGTACTACAGGTCGGGCATGCAACCTGTAGGTTGTCGGAAGGAACCCGTATTGGCATTTCCCTACCTAGGTGGTACACGGTTGCCCTGTTATGATAAGTGCGCACAAATTGAATGTTTTGCAACGCGTGGTACCGGGAGCCAATATATTCGGGTTGGAACGACGGAAGATGTGGTCGTGCCATGTGGAGGCACGGGTGGTTCAATAGCGGCTGAGTCACGATAACATGTATTTAAAGCCGCTAGGTTATATGATTAAATGTTAGCCTGAGGTTTTAAGCAACCGAGTCCTCGAGGACGGTGTGCTCTTTTGTTTTTTTTTCAGGCTGAGGGTTGAGACCCTGTTTAATAAAAGAAAAGGAAATTGTCAGGGTAGTATTGGAGGATTGGTTGAGGCGACGTGCGGCATCATAAGCTTACCAAGATCAACACAATCTCCAATCCCGAAGCGTCCACAGCTTCGGAGTCCAAGAATGGTGGGGTTCCCCTGGACTAATCCCTGATGTGGAATAGAAAGGAATAGGACTTAAGTTAATGAAAAGGAATGAAATTTTTGTGATATCAAGTTTTGAAAAATTACACAATTTGTTTGCTTTTCTCTTCTTCGTTACTTAGCATTCGCTAATTTTTATCCTATGATTTATGGAAAACCCAACAGGTATCGGTGAGCAATCGCAAGGACTTTAAAATTCATCCGGCTTACATACTAGACATCCAGCCAGCCACAATAGCTTTACTCTTTAAGGTAGTTAGTAATATTTTGTGTATTTTCCTTTCAAGCTGATGTACATGTAAATGGTTATAGTGGGATAGTGTATCATCTGAACTATATTTTGTGAATGGAAAAGTGTTGAAATACTTTCTTCCGAGTATTTTTATTTGCAGTATATTTCTGAATGTTAGTTGTGATTGCTGAATAAATTATTGCTGAGTAACCAGATCCGTATATGGGAGGATCCGACGACCCGGGAAATGGGGTCGCGATAGATTGGTATCAGAGCTTGGTTACTCCAGTAATTTATTTAGTAATTAATAACTATGAGCGGTATTCAGAAACTAAGGTTGTATTAAGATCCTTTGATCTTAATAAATGACTGCAGTACCATTCACAAGTCATTGTCCCCTATGTACATCATGCTAAGACATATAGGATCTATCCTTTTATCTTGATTCATCCCAAGATCATGACAGACCAAGACGTGTTTAGGAAATTAGCGACTATGGTAGTGATGACCCATGAGATGGGTCAAAGGTAATAGGCATTAGAGCGAAGACTCTGCCACTATGAGAGATCAAAGTTCTCCAGACCCGCAGATAATAGAGTTGAGGGTTCTATTCATCCTCGTAAGAAAGAGTCTATATTCCATCGGTCCATAGAATTTGGTTGCTCATACTCCATTTAGAGGAGCGGTGGAGGAGGCACTTCGTTGGAACACCAAAACAAAGAAGAAGAATATTTGATTCCTATTGTAAGAATAAGATTCTGATATAAGAACAAAATCATTATCTCAGTTGGAACCAAGAGGTTAATTATAATTCAAGAAGATCTTAAACAATGGTGTGGGACAGATTGCAGGACATCACTCACCTACTTATCTACTACTTATTGAAATGAATTACTTTGATCTTATACTAGGAATGGATTGGCTAGAAAGGCATCATGCATGTCTTGACTGTTTCCAGAAGACAGTAACATTCCACCTTCCTAACTCGATAGAGTTCCAGTTCATTGGAAAGACATCCAATGATAATATCAAATATATCTCTACATTGAAGGCACAACAGTTGTTAGAGCAAGGGTGCCAAGGTTATTTAGCTTATGTATCCACTACATCAGGGTCAGAAAGAATGATAGAAGATGTGCCTATAGTCTGCGAGTTTACTGATGTATTTCCAGAGGAACTACCTGGATTACCACCTGAGAGAGAGATTGAATTTGAAATCTCTCTCATACCTGATACTCAGCCTATCTCTATCCCTCCGTATAGGACGGCACCAGTTGAGTTACGAGAGTTAAAGGTACAATTGCAGGAACTGTTAGATAAAGGATTCATTCATCCTAGTACTTCACCATGGGGTGCACCTGTCTTATTTGTTAGGAAAAAGGATGGCTCGATGCGGTTGTGCATTGACTATAGACAACTAAACAAGAGGACAATAAAGAACAAGTATCCTCTGCCAAGAATAGATGATCTCTTTGATCAGTTACAAGGTTCAACTGTGTATTCCAAGATTGATTTAAGATCTGGATACCATCAGTTGAAAATTAAAGATACATATATTCCCAAGACAGCTTTTCGAACTAGATACGGGCATTATGAATTCTTAGTTATGCCTTTTGGACTAACAAATGCCCCAGCAGCCTTCATGGATCTCATGAATAGAGTATTCAAGGAGTTCTTAGATCACTTTGTAGTAGTCTTTATTGATGATGTGCTTATTTACTCAAAGGATAAGTATCTGCATGAACATCATCTCAGGAAGGCACTTGAAACTCTAAGGAAGAACAAACTGTATGCTAAATATAGCAAATGTGACTTCTGGCTATCTGAAGTATCTTTCTTAGGCCATGTTATTTCTGGGGAAGGTATATCAGTTGATCCTACAAAGGTTAGTGCGGTGATGTGTTGGGAACGCCCGAAGACTGTCACAGAAATACGATCTTTTCTGGGTTTAGCTGGATATTATAGAAGATTCGTGAAGGACTTTTCACGGATAGCATTGCCAATGACTAGACTAACTCAAAAGGAGGTCCCATTCTTATGGTCTGATACATGTGAAGCTAGTTTTCAGACACTGAAAGAATGCCTAACATCTGCACCAATCCTTACTCTACCCTACGGGAGTGAAGGGTTTACAGTGTACACTGACGCATCAAAAGAAGGACTTGGGGCGGTTCTTATGCAACATGGTAAGGTAGTTGCGTATGCATCACGACAGCTCAGGACACAAGAGAAGAACTACCCAACACATGACCTTGAATTAGCTGCCGTAGTGTTCGCTTTAAAGATTTGGAGACACTACCTGTATGGTATTACTTTTGAAATCTTCACCGATCATAAAAGCTTGAAATATCTATTTGACCAGAAGGAACTCAATATGAGACAGAGACGGTGGCTAGAGTTGCTGAAAGACTATGATTGCACTATCTCCTACCACCCTGGTAAGGGGAACGTCGTAGCAGATGCCCTTAGCAGAAGAACTTATTCACCCGGGTTAGTGAGTGCTATCCACTTCTGGGGTTTACTATCAACGTTAAGTGAATGGAAACCATTTGATAGTAGTGCTGATACTATAACTATTCCTCATCGATACAAACCAGAAATATGGGATAAAATAAAGAAAGGACAGGAGGATGATCCAGTCCTCAAAGACTTAAAACAACAACTTGAGAAGAATAAGATAGAGGGATTCCAGATACAAGATGGTTTACTGTATAATCATCACAGAGTTTGTGTACCAAACACACCTAAACTAAGGAAAGACATTTTACGAGAAGCTCATTGTTCTAGATTATCTATTCATCCAGGAATTACGAATATGTATAAGGATCTTCATTCATACATTTGGTGGCCGGGAATGAAGAAAGATGTTGCTGAGTTTGTGAATTCATGTTTCACTTGCCAGCAGGTAAAGGCTTCACACCAAAAGCCACCAGGATTATTGCAACCCCTCCCTATACCTGAATGGAAATGGGAAAGCATTTCCATGGATTTCGTTACTGGCTTACCTCAGACGACTGGTAGTAAAGATAGTATCTGGGTTATAATAGATCGTCTGACAAAGGTAGCACACTTCACTCCGATAAGCTTATCTTTCACTCCAGACCAGCTGGCTGAGTTATATATTACACACGTGATTCGCCTCCATGGTATTCCGAAGGAAGTAGTTTCTGATCGAGATTCACGATTCACCTCACACTATTGGGAGAACTTCATGAAAGCCCTAGGTACACAACTATGCTTGAGTACAGCATATCATCCACAAACAGATGGGCAGTCAGAACGTACGATTCAAACACTAGAGGATATGCTACGAGCATGTACCTTAGAATGGAAGGGATCGTGGATTAAACATTTGCCTCTTGTAGAATTCACCTACAATAATAGTTACCATACAAGTATTGGCATGGCACCATTTGAAGCACTATATGGACGAAAGTGTACTACTCCTTTGTGTTGGCAAGAGGTCGGAATAAAGAACCTTTATGATTCAGATAGACTTCAGGAGACACGGGAAGCTGTAGAACTTGCTAGAAAAAGACTATTAACTGCTCAGAGTCGCCAGAAAAGTTATAGTGATACCCGGAGAAGAGACCTTGAATTTGAGGTAGGCGACTTTGTATTTCTCAAAGTATCACCTATGAAGGGTGTTCAGAGGTTTGGCTTGCGTGGGAAGTTAGCACCCAGGTTCGTGGGTCCCTTTGAAATTATTCAACGGATTGGAAAAGTTGTCTATAGACTTGCACTTCCTCCACATCTTTCGGCAATACATGATGTATTTCATGTATCAAATCTGAGAAAGTACATTAGGGATCCAGAGCATAAGATAAGTTATGATGATTTACATGTTGAGCCAGACTTGACATACCAAGAGATACCTGTGCAAATACTTGAAAGGGATATCAAGAAGTTGAGAAACAAAGAGGTGCCTCTAGTTAAAATATTGTGGCGAAACCAAGAGTTTGAAGAAGTCACATGGGAACCTGAGGTAGAAATGAAAGAGAAATATCCGTACTTGTTTGAATAATAAAATTATGCATTATGTATATGTTCATGACATAACGTTCATTCTCTTTAAGGTTGTTATGATTTCAATCCTCTTTAAGGTTGTTATGCCTGCATTTCTAGTCTCGAGGACGAGACTTCCTTTAAGGTTGTTATAATTGTAAAGCCTTGAACTTGGCATATCTCGGATCCTATATAATAAGATCCGGCTCGTCAAGAGAAAACCAACGAAATTTATTTCGTGTGAATCGGACTTCGTTTCGAATTGTTATGAATTTCGGAAGAAAGAGAAGTAAGGAAGGCTAAGATGTCATTAATCCATAATGACTGACATTAAGACTAATTAAACATGATTAAAGAAATTAATGACGATTGAAAGCCGCTAATGATCATTAGTAAACACTAATCAATAGTTAACAAAAGATATGCATAAGCCGCGAAAGTTAAATCGTGATTAGTGAAAGTTAATCACGATTAGTGTTAATTAAGCGTCATTAGCGAATCTAGAATCCTCTAGAATGTTCTAACTTAAGCTCCAAGTTTGGGATAAGTTTTGGCTAAAACTATGGGCTAAAACCATGGGCCGCTAAACCATGGTTAAGGTCTAAACCATGGTTTTCTACCATGGTTAGTGGTTTTCTGGGGCCTATAAATAGACCCCCCCTACCCATTCATTCTCTACAACTTCCACTACCACCACCACCCCAAGGGCTAGGGTCGAGAGGTTGGGAGGAGGAGTGGGAGGCGAGGGAGGAGCGCTAGCGAAGTGCTGGCGGGAGAACGAGGAGAAGAAAGGTATGATCCTCTCTTAGTTGCTTCGTAAGCTAGGCTTTCAATTCATACTCTTGTTCTTCCAAGTTTTGTTTTTGATTCATATTTCTTTCCGATTCATTTTCCTGTTGTGGTTCGAGGAGAAATCTGTGTAACACCCTACTTAGGTGCGGGCGGCTATGCACGTCAGTGACCCTGTGATTCGTCACACGTTCGCTCATCTAAGACGAGTGGTGTCTACCGATTCTCCATCGTTTATGTTTCTATTCTTCGTATTATGCTTTTATAGTTATTTTGATGGAGAAATCTGTGTAATACCCTACTTAGGTGCGGGCGGCTGTGCACGTCAGTGACCCTGTGATTCGTCACACGTTCACTCACCTAAGATGTGTGGTGTCTACCGGTTCTTCATCTCTTGTTGTTGAGTATATTCTTTCAGTTTCATTGTTATTTTCCTCTCGATTGATTTTATAGAGGAAACTCTTTTCGTTTTTATTTAGAAATATGTCCCGATATAAGGGGAAACTCTGCTGAAATTTTCCGAGAAATATATCCCGATATAAGGGAAAAATCTGCCGAAATTTTCCGAGAAATATATCCCGATATAAGGGAAAACTATGCCGAAATTCTAAGAGAAAATATGTTCTTGACGTTCTTCGTGTTCTTCACGTTCTTCGCGTTCTTCGTTCGTTCTTCACGTTCTTAACATGTTCTTAGCGTTTTGATACGAAAAATGAAATTCAATCTTTTCAGGAGCCTTAAATTAGCCTTTCTAAAAACGAAACTCGATAAAGCCTTGCATACACGAGAGAGAGCTCGATTAGGTAACGAAATCCTTCCTTTTGCTGTTTGGTT